>JAPPVO010000003.1:12956548-13217339 GCA_030407325.1 Camellia japonica
AAACTCTGCAGCATTCTTGAGCTACCTCAGCACTTGAACTTGAGGAAACCAAACTCATGGCAGAACTTGCCTCTGTCCGGCAAGAAAGGCTCATCTGCAGCAGCAACATGACCAGCTTAATCAAGAAGCAAGGATGATGCTCTCCAAATTAGACATCGTTCTGCATCAATTCAGACAACTAAGCTGAGTTGGATCAAGCCCAGCATGCTGGCAGATGCTCAATCAGAATGGGTGTTTTAGCCATTCTCTTCCCAAATCCTAGGCTAGTTTATATATGTATTCTTTGTATTGCACAGCTAGGAATGATTTGGAAGCTGGGAATGATTGCCTTTTTAATGATAAGATTGTTGATGGGCCTGAATTGACTGAGATGGTGAAGTGAGGGTTGCACTTTGGTGTAAGCAAAGTTTGGAGCCTACAGTATTCAGTGGAGGACATTGTCAATAATCTGGATAGGATCAAAGTCTGATGGAGGGGTGTGTTTGGTGTTTTTTGCTGCAAGGATGCAGGATTTTGGTCAATCTGTGGTATGCTGATGGAAGCAAGGGGAAGTGGGTGTATACCTGGTATTAGCAGATCTTCTTGGTGGCTAATTTTGCTCTGCTGTGCTTCAATTTTGCTATGTTTTGCCTTATTTTTGGGTTGTTGCTCTGCCTTAGTTTATAGGGCCAAGCATGCTCATTTCTAGTTGCTGCTCTGCTGTGCTTCAACTCTGCTCTGCTATATATGTACTCTGCTACTGCTATATGGGATCAAGGAATAGGCTTAAGTCTGCTGCTGCATATTGGCCTTTTTGCAATTGTTGGGATGATGTTTTGGTGTGCTGTATTGGAGGTCTGCTGCTGGCCTTGTTGTAATTGTTGGTCTGCTGCTGTAGTTATTTTTTAGTTTTGGAGGTTGAAGGATCAGGCTCAAGTCTGAATGGTGGCTGCTGCTATGAGGTTTGGATCAGGTCTAATGGATCAGGCTCGTAGCTGGTGTCTGCTGTGATCTGTGTGAATTCAGACTCAAATGGGGTGATACTTGGTAGGTGATTTCCTGGCAGCAGTATGTTTTTAGGTGATTTCCTGGTTTGGTTATATCCATTCAGTGCAGAAGTGCAGGATCTGGGTTGTGTAGCTTGAGTTGTAGGGCTGCAGTGCATGTCATGGTTCTTCTCTGCTGCAGCTCTGGTGTTGCTGGGCTACTGTCTCGAGGTCAAAGGCTACTGTCTGTTGGTGTCTTGTTCATGGTCTGAACTTGGCATGGTTTTTGTGGCTGCATTGTGCTCTTGGTCTGAAGCCTGGCTGTATGGTCTGAAGTTTGTTCATGCTGCTTTGGAGTTTCATCTGGTTGCCCTGTTATGCGTTTTTGTGAGGATGGGCTTCGAGTTACATTCTTATTGTTTTCCTTATGGTTTTATTTCTCTTCGTTGGTCTCTCACCAACTAGGAGGTTGGAGCTTTTTTAGCTCCAAGCTCCTCTTTATTGATGTATCATTCACACCTTGTATGTGCTTTTTCATGAATACAGTTTTTTCATTTGGCGATAAAAAAAAAATGAATATCAATACTCTGTTTTTGGATGGTCTTTTTATTTTTTATGCAATTTTTCTCCATTTGTGCATTGTTATGAAGTAATCAACTCCCCTTCAAAGTTTCCCACATGGTTGGATAATACTTCTTCACATATCTTCCGTTTATATATCTCCTATGTGGTTGCCCTTCCAAGGATTCGTTTATGTAGAGGATGTCATACTTCTTCACACCAGTATGTCTGTCATGTACAGATGTTTAGTAGTTTTTATTTAGTATCAAAGTCTGCATGTTTAGTGTGTAAAGTCAGTCAGCCAAATATTTCTGAAAATATGTCATCTACAATACACAACTGACGTAAAACACTTACTTACCGACCGATATACTGGAAACAACCAGGCAGTATGCAACATGACATTGTTTGCAGTTTAAAATTTGTGGCACGTTTGCAGTTTAAAATTTGTACTTGTTTGTGCCTGTTCACACGTGGATCAAGCACAACATGACATGTGCGAAAGTCAGCGTCAGAGTCCATCAGTTACACATATGAAAGGGGTTTAGTTTAACTGCACGTGAGGGCCCACATGGTGCAGCAGTTACGAGGATATTGCATGGACTAACTGGGTGGATTGCAGAAACGATCATTGGCAGAATACAGAGGTTGACCTGAAGATGTGAAGTCCACAATGTGCAGGGACAGTTGGAAACATAATAGTAAGGTGGGTCGACAGGAGAATTACAGCAGTTTGTTTACCACATGAATTCCTGTGGACAGGTCGACCCCTGTTGGTGCATTATAGTCACTGCTATTTGTTTGTTCTGTCGGTTTTTTTTTGCTTTGTTTTGGACAAAATTATGGCATTCAAAAAAATCGAACAAATAATTCATGTGGTAAAAGCGAACAAACATTACTACTTTCAACTTGCATTGTTTGTTGGACACATATCACATTGCATTGGACAAACATTACTATATTCATTTGGGCAAATATCACATTGCATTGTTTGTTCTGTACCCATAACATTGGAATTATGTGTATCACATTATGTACAGGCCACGATAAAAGCAAACAAACATTACTACTTTCCCTCGTTTGTTCCAGTCCCAAACATTGGAATTATGTGTACAATCAATACGCGTAATTAATTAGTATTATCACAGCTGTGACCTAAAAAGTTGTGACAACAAGCTGATGCAGTAATCCAGTTGTGGTTGGGCATCAAAATTACTGTCGTACTGGCAGGCCATGATAAAATCGCTGCCCTATTTGTTGTAATTGCAACCAATCACATGCACGAAGGATACTCGCCCATCTTTGAATTATTGACATCCATAACGAAGTCAAGCACCAACTTCCGACGCACAGAAGGATGAAACTATGTAGACAAAGCGAATAACACAAATCAGGTACAGTTACAGCGGTAGGAAATAAGCGGATTTATTTCGCAATTGGAAATGAAGCGGTAGAATGTACCTTGTGTGGACCGCTGGGTATATCAGGCCGCTGCATGTACTTTATCACAAACATCCCACAGTCGAAAGTGCTACAAATGAAATGTAACATTCAGTTTCTCGTAAATATAAGCAGGTTCGTGAAATGAGTGATTCAGGAGTGAAGTCAATGTGACGCAGGGTTTGTGGATTACTCGTCCAGCTGTTGTAATGGCCTTTTTTCTAACATGCAGACGTCAAAGGTACGCACGTCTACTGCATATTCATTTCCAAACTGTAGTTGCAGTAAGGCATGCATTGTTTGAACCTGTTGCAGAATGAGACGGTAGTTTATGTGAAGGATGTGACAGTGTGGACGTAGATTTGTGAAATTCAGCACGACATACCAACATTTTTGCCGCGCTCAGCTTGTTGGTGTCCAGTGTGGCGGATGCCAATGAGTCAAATAGGTACGCCACACCCTCTACCATATCTATTTTTAGGCACAACCAATGTACTCCTCTATAATTGAAAGGCATGTAAATCTACACATAAACACAAGTGAAGACATTGTTTAGAGGGCATGCGAACATGTACGCACTTTCATATTTACATTGACATTCATGTAAATGGGATCGACATTTATATTACCGACGTTCATATTAAATCTACTCGCTTCAATGGGATGGACATTCATATTACCTTCTGACATGCATCAAGCACCCCAGTATATCTGTCATGTCCAAAATATGATTTGACGATATTTTCATGGTTCAGAGGTTGAGTTTTTTGATTTAGTATCAAAGTCTGCATGTTTGGTGTGTAAAGTTCAGTCAGCCAAAGTTTTCTGAAAATATGTCTTCTACAATACACAACCGACCTAAAACACTTACTTACCGACAGATATACTGGAAAGAACCACGCAGTATGCCTCCCGTCTTTGTGTACTTGCCGCTGTCCGTTAGTCAATTGAACCGCGACCAAGTTGATTGGCTGGAACATTGTAACAGACGAGGCAACTTGCGAAATAAGGTTTGCAATTTGTTTAAATGTAATACGAAATAACAATGTCCGTACATGGAAATGTCCATCATGCAAATATAGTGGAAATAACATTCAGATGCCACGACTTACAGTGTCGGATAGCCATGCCCCTGGTTTAAGCGTGCGCATGTCACGTCGCGTAGCACATTCACAAGGCATTTCATGAAGATTCATAGACACGACAATGTCCCTACATTAAACGTATACATGAACCAGTAGAAGCAACCTACAGCTAGTAAAACTTAAACGTATCTGGCTTAACTCTAGAACATAAGATTAGCTTTTTCTGTTGTAGAACTATGGCAGATATTCCTGATTCTACTACTCTCCAATCCAATTAAGATTAGTTTTAAGTTTTAAAAAACAAAATTAAAAGAAAAAGCTTTAGATATTACAACTTATGAATGTCCAATAGTATTTGCTAAAATAATATGTGAAAATTTAAAATGCTCATTTACAGGTGAGCAAGTTACAAAAAAAAACACATGTATTTACAAACTGGAGCCAACAATATCCAAAATGAAAAAATGGGAAATGTAAGCAGAGTAGAAGAAATAGCCACGGAAAATTGCACTTCAGTATAAGTTTTCAAAAAAATTTGCAAATCATTGGTAAACTTTATTAAGTTTCATAATTATAATTATAAAGTTTTCCATGAATTTGTAAATATTTTGTGAAAAAATCAGTGATTCGCAATTTTCCCAATAGCTACATGTGTGCAGGATAAGACGAAGAGAAGAAACTTCAGACAGGAAATTTAGCCAGTGATCTTTCCTACGCCACTGATTAAATTCAAAGAAAATCCTACATACGACATGGATAAACCATCATAAACCCATCAAAATCATACACAATCAAAAATTGTGGAATTCAAACTTATTTCACAAATACTACGGAACAGGTTAATTGCGAGTACTAAACTCATCCGTACCTTTCATTTTTTCTGTCGTCAAGTACAGAGTCAACAACTTTGTGTTCGGCCGCTGATAAAACCTCTCTGCTCTCCAGTGTCATCAAGTCCTTCTATCAATATAAACAATCAAGTAACATCAACTCCTCCTATTAGTATAAACAATTAACTAACTGAACACTGTTCAGAAAATTAATTTACAAAATACATAACACATCCTTATGCATCTAAAATTGGTGAAGCGATGTCTAACCTCTGAACGGAACCGCTTGTCCAACCTGTGCAGTTTGGACAGGACTTTGTCCGAAATCTGTAAGACAATTGTACAACATTTGTTAGTGCAAACTTGCACTAGAATGACAAGTATTAAAATACAACACAAATAATGGTTCAATTATGATCAGTAATGCTGTCGGCATCAATTGGTAATGAAACATACGAAAGGTGAAGTGATGTGGCGACTTGGGAATTTCTGCAGTAAGTCGAGTACTTATTTTGCTATCGTTGCACGAATGCGTATC
The DNA here is from genome assembly GCA_030407325.1 of Camellia japonica. NCBI lineage: Eukaryota > Viridiplantae > Streptophyta > Magnoliopsida > Ericales > Theaceae > Camellia > Camellia japonica. Next base: position 12,961,968 of record JAPPVO010000003.1, read on the forward strand.
CCCTACGTCTGTGGCTTCTTCTTCTCTTCCTCTTCCCTTTCGTCTGCCTGTTACAATTTGTCCCAATGTTTGGGCAAGCTTACCAGCAGAAGGATGCACATTGTCTGCTTCTCCTCGCATTCGGCAAGGTTTGCAAATCATCAAAGGAAGATAAACTCTTTTTGCAACGTTCTTGATGGCCAGAACTGAACTGAAAGAGATTTGCTTTCTTCGCTTGCGTATGTTTCCTCCAAGGCAAGGCGCGTTGTTGTGCGTGTCCCCAACTTCTTGGACGGTACGCAACTGTCAACGTGCATATCAATTATCATTGGACAACATTCCATTCACATTATTGTCCTCCCAATACACCCCTGTAAATCTTGAAGATTACCTCATTTGGGCTACCATAATAATTTGGGAAGACCACGCACCGTCATGCAACTCGACTCCCACGCTAGGGTCAACACCTTTTCCTCTGCGCGAGGCAATTGTGCTGTTTCCGATAAACCTTCCAGCACTTGCTGCATCATTTGCTTCATTTCAGCAATATGTGTCTGTTCAAAACGGTTGTTTCCCAGACAATATAGCTGCAACCAGTTCGTTCAGCATTCCTTTAAGTTCACCAATGCTGGAGGATATGTTAATGTTACAATTTCTTTCAGTCGACTCCACCTAATCACACAAACACATACATTAACTTACTACGATATTTCATCTTCAAGTAACCTCTGTCAACTGTGTGAAGCATGTGTACTGATTGCTTTTGCTTACCTTTGCATTGTCAACAGCTTCCTTCCCTCGGAAATTGAGCAACATGTCCCTTATTTCCGCATTGCTGTGAAGCACTTGCTTCATGGTTTCCTTCACTTCACCAATGTCGGACTCAACCTTGCTCAAACGAACTTCATCAATCCGTGGTTTCTGTCTGTTATTGACATGGTGTGCATCGATTGCGTCATCAATGTCGTTGCTTTCCTCTATTGTTGGATGAAACTCCACCTAACATAGTTGTCAAATCGGGATTCAAATCATGAATGAAAATGGTAATGTACTGAATCGTTAATCGATCTCAACTGTGAATCGTAAAGTTTCGGTCCGCTTTCTTAAGTTGCACACAACGTATGTGTACACACTTACATATTAAATATATCTAATAAAAATTAATTACTCCATTTGTCTGAAATGAACAAACAATTTGTTGTAAATGAAGCTCATCTGGTGTGGATAAAAACTTCACAGTCGATCCCATGTTTACCACTTCACCTTTTCCCATTTAGATAATCAAAGACAAACTTTCAATTACAAACTAACTAACAATAACATAACAGAACTAACAAAGACAAACTTTCAATTACAAACCAAAATCTTGAAGCTTTTCCAAAAATCTGACTTCAGGGCAAGGTTCTAAATCGCGGTATCGGGTAACATAACGGTATCGATCGCGGAGTATCGGTATCGGTAGTATCGATCGGTACGTATCGGGAATCGGGTGTCGCGGCGGTGAAATTTTAAAAATCATTTCAAAGGTTTTTCAACTTTTTCTTTCCCGTAACGGTCCGAACCGGTGAGTATCGGCCCGTCGCGGCTTGTGTAACGGCTTGTGTAATGCTTACAGGCCGATACGTACGGGACTCGGCCGATACTCCTGCGATTTTCAATCTCAGTGGTATATCGGCCTGTATCCGTCCGGTACCCATTTTTCGATACGTATCGGCCGATACGTAGCGTATCGGCCGATATTTACAACTATGCTTCAGGGCTTAACCAAAATTCATTTGATAACGGAAGTAGTACATAAAATTGAATTTGTAAGGCTACAATATTGTCCACATGGGAACTTCATGTTTTTCCCGCAAAAGTTCAAGTATTTGAGAGTAAATAGGGAGGGACAAAGTTAAAATATGGCATATACTAAGGAATGGGTCACTATTTCTCACTGCTTGTCACCTAGGCATAGAAACAGAAATTCAGTCTGTCACTGTTTCCATAACACAGGTGGGGCAATGCTGTCAAATGTGCACAATGAATGGGTTGATTACCTCATGTTGCTCCAACATTTGCTTCCTTCCCATATGTCGCCGCATCTCCCGTATTTCGGCATCACCCCAATCATGTAGCCGAGGGATGGAGCGTGTAGTAGCCGACGTACTCTGACAGGGAGGGGCAAAACGATCCAAGTAAAATAGCTGCATTATAAGGGGGAGAAGATATTTAGTATACAGTTTCGAGCAAAATAATCCGTACGCGTTAACAATGCATACAACTTACAACACAATCATATCTATGTGTTTATGTGTCTCGATGGCAGAATCCCCATGCAGCTTTCCGGTTAAAAAGATAAGCTCTTTCTGGTTAAAAAAATGTGGCCCGTACAAGTATATTTGTCATGCTGTTCAATAACAGGTAAGTTTGTATTTCGCAACGACTGCCATTTTATTGAACCATATGCACAGCAATGGATGAAATATGTAATCGGCATGGTACAAACAAACAACGGTCGATTACGTTACCATTAGAAGGAAAACACATCCAGTTGCCTCGCTGACCTTTCATCTTATACTTCCGAACACCTTTGACAAGGAATTGCAGTGTCAACTTTGCCCAATTACATGCCCGCATACCGGTCACGTCCTTCACGGCATGAACGAACGACAGGCTCAAGGCGGTCATTGTGGTAGGACACAACATGGCCCCCAACACGTACAGCGCAAACTTCCGCCGAAACTCGTCGTCCGCACCATCACTCTCAGTCAGATAAACTCTCAACTGGTTCAAAGGAATCATTCCCTTAACAGCTCCAACCTCTTCGTAGATATTGGGATATGCGTCTATTGAACCAGTGAACTGCACGTCATTGCCTTCTGACCGTATACCCAATAAGACATGCACTTCCTCACAGGTGAGCCTGAGGTGACGGCCATGAACAGTCAATGAACACGTGTCGGGATCGAAGTTCTGTACCAACCATTGGCACAAGTTGTGATCTATACGGGTACACTTTAACCCGAGGAGGCCACCGAACCCAATATCAATGACTGCCTGCTTCTGTGCTTCGTTACACCGGTTCACGATATCAACAATTGCCTTCAATGATATGCGGACTTGCATTTTACTCTGCAATGTTATTAACGTGAACATTAATACACAAATTTAACCAACATTGTGTCGATAGCAGGTCCTCCCAAATGCAGTTACGAAAACATTAAGTACGCAAGTACCTTTGCAGATTTCTTTGCAACTTGTTCGCCAGTTCCTTGGCACTTGCCTTAGCCATGTCCTGAAACCTCTTCTTCTCATCACCGGGGAGTTCCTTCCACCTTTCCCCAATATCCTTTCGGCTCTGTAAGTGTTACACCAACGTGACGCACATACAGGACAAATAAGAACTGTAAGTCCAAAATAATTGTCACCAGAAGTTGTATCACTCGCAATGTGTGCACATTTTGTGGTTTTTACATATGATTGCACATACAAATTACTATTTCGCACACATTTGAAATAAAAACGGACATGGACTTTTACAAATAATCGGAGTTTATAAGAACATGCAATATGGCGTCTATGACTGCTGGAAATCGCTGAATGCGACACAATAGAAGCACATGACTGGTGTGCGCATGGAATAGAAGTCCATACTTGGCTAACAGCAGTCACGTGTTTCCATCACTGTACCCTACTTAGTACATGTCTGTACACTAACCATTTTCTGTCCGGGGTTGTCTGCTTCTCGTCTTTCCTTGAATTGTTGCTGGCTGCAACCATTGTGAATTTCGGCGTAAGTATATGTTAGATATGGATGGATATATATACATTTATGTACACAAATCGCAACCATTGACATTAAGGGACCAAGTTGTGACACAAACAAATTTGGTCCCAACTACATAATAATGCATCAGTAATGTCCAATTTTCGTTGCTAAAAATATAATAACCACATGATTTCTGCAACAACAATTAGGTTTGTAAGAAATTATTTTGGCCCTTATTTTTGGTCTCCAAAATCTTAATCTATTGTGAGTACAAAGTGAAATTTGCACACGTGCAAACTATGAGTACAAAATATGTAATGCACAATTGTGCAAAAATACTGTAAGCCATTTCTGACGAGAGGGATTCATACTGTGAGCCGCTTTCAAGGACACGGATCGAACCTGTAAAAAATAAATGGTCCAACTGGCCGCTTTCGACGAGGGGGCTCGGTAATGTCAACCGTTTTGATTCGTGAACCTTCGCCACTTGGCTTCAATGTTTTCCTTTGCCTGTAACAAATATCGGCGTAAATGAAATTTTATTGAAGGCCAAATTACATCGGTGGTATGTACGTTTTATGCATTCTATCATCTTCGTCGGTTAACTTTAAAGGCAGTCAATCTTGCCTTGTCATTTGGAAAGTTGTGGCATTTTCGTGAAATTGGTAATGTCGTTTTCCGTTGTGACCGAAAATTATTAACTGAAGTGGTTTAGTATAACTCAGTCAATTATGGATTTCACAATTTCTCTCCGCAGAATACGCGACATGTGCCGTATGTGCACATATTCTGCTAAGAAATGGACAGAGTTTTAATCCATTACACGAAATTCATGGTGCAATTTGAGGCTATCGCAAATGTGTGAAACTCAAATCGCACAACCTCCTCATGACAGTACATACCGCCACAATATGTCCTACACGAACAGACCGTGGAATTTAGTACGTACAGGGAACATATCCTTGCAAACCTAATTGTATGAAATAGTGAACGACATAAACTCACAGTTGCTTTGCATTGTCTGACATAGCGCCCATATCCAATTACGATAATTCCTGCAAAGAATTTCATGCAATATTGATAACGATGCACAAATAACGTTACTCTAAAATTGTAACAAAACGAAATTCACTGTCTACAGTCCTTACAATGAACGGACCATTCAGTCGTACGTACATTGTACGAGTGGTACTTTTCGTTTATTGTTCAAGTGTGATATGTTGTCGTTAATTTATGCACCTATGGCATGCCACTGTTTTACGAAAAGTAATTGGCCATATGTTGTACTCGTTTTATAGTATTGACGACTTCAAGCCAGAAACAACAACCAATACGCACACTTCAAACAGGGCCACATGGGACATTCAACCCAAGAGCACCCATACGCAACTTACATTCATGCAGAGAAATAAAAAACCGGCTACACTGCTCAACCAAGACCGTTTGTCACTATGGAACTCCTCAATGGCAATATAAGTTTGTCACCCGTCTAGTTTGTATACCTAATCGTACGTATGGTTTCAATGACCTAACGACGAACAGTTTAATAGTTGAGAAATGGTAATGTCGTGCGAGTGGAACAAAGCAAGTCGTAATAATAATGTGCTCCGAAAGAAAAAATAGACAGACTCACACATGCCCGAGAAAATGGTGAGTGTTACCGTCGGCGAGCTGGCGCAGTCGAAATGGAAAGAAGAGAGAGAGAGAGAGAGAGAGTGTGTGTTACTGGAGATGGACAGCAAAACCGAAATGCAGAGAGAAGGATGGACAGCAAAGTTGCCGAAATTGTATGTGGGAAATGGAAATGAGTTGGTGAGATTAGAAAGGCTACGGCATGTGGGTCATCATGAAAAGTACAGCCTCTGTGGGATTTCATAGGCTTTGTCTGGCAACTTCGGTTTTTGTTCCAAATTTGGGAGGGAAACGGAAACGTACGTGAGACACTATCCAGTAAGGCCAAGTTTGGCATGTGCCAAATGCAGTTAAAAAGTTAAAAACTTACACAAAAAGTTAAAAAGTTATCACTATTCATCAAAATATCATATTGTACGGCTGCACAACTCTCAATCCTAATTTTCCCTACACACTAATTTATACCATTTTTTAATACACATTTTTCCATAAAAAGTCAAAAAGTTAACCCAAACAACCATATTTTTCTCCTTAACTTTTTAGTCCAAAAAGTCAAAAAATGCACTTATTTAGGACATCCCAAACAACCCCTAAAGCAAAGTTTGGCATGTGGCCAAAAAGTGAAAAAGTCAAAAAGTTACTCAAAGAAGTTAAAAACTTATCAGTATTGACCACAAGTCAAAAATTACGGCTGCACAACTCCAAATCCTAATTTTGCCCTACACGCTAATTTATACAATTTTTTAATACACATTGTTCCACAAAGAGTCAAAAAGTTAACCCAAACAACCATATTTTTTTCCTCAACTTTTACTCTAAAAAGTCCAAAAGTGCACTTATTTAGGACATCCCAAACAACCCGTAAATATTTGGGATATAAAGGTGTACTTTTTGACTTTTTGTGAAATATGGGTTCCGTTTGGGTTGGGGTTCAATTGATGTGTGTGAGAAGGTGATGTGACTTAAATAAGATGATGTCACTTAAAGTTGCACTGATTATAGGTTTGACGTGCCAGTTTATATTAATTATTTTTGCTTGATTTTTTGGTTTTTGTTTATTTTTCACAAACGAGGCGTAGCGTAAGGTAGGGTAACGTTAAATTCAATTTTCGGCCTATAAATTAAAATTAAATTTCGTATGACCCTATCAATTTAATTTTTTTGTGTTGTTCAGTTATGAATTATAAATTACAATTTTAGTATTATGAATTAAATATAAATTTGTAATTTATCATCATCCAGTCCGTCGAACCAAACATTTGATTCACTACAAATACTCCAATTTTCACATCTAATTCGATGAGTAAACAAACATACGATACAAATACACCCAAACCGACTGGTCGACGGACAATATATCGCACGACTAACAGTCTGGTGGATTACAATCCCCGCTTATGCAGTCCAAAGAAAGAGGGCAAACTGTGTGAATGATGATACAATGGATGGATTAAAGGGTGTATTAAGATCCGTGTCTGACAGAATTTGTCAATATATATATATGTATATATACATATATATATGTAATAAACAAATGTGAAGGGTATACATATATATGTAATACCATCTCCAATGGGGGACTACTAATCCCATCTATGGAGGGTATCATAATCCCAACGTATTCCGAATACACAAATATTGGCCATTGCATTGGACATTGCTGTTCGGCCTGTGGGGGCCATCACGGGACCCGTTTTGATAATCTGAATCGTTAAATGTGTACAGCTCGTCGAGTACTACATGCCTATGAAAAATCACGTTGATCGAATATCGATAGCTATCTGATCGGAGTAGTTTTCGTTCAACCGTTAACTATAACACCATCCTTTATTTTTATACAAAACAGACATAGGGTGTGTTTGTTTTGAACATGATTTTCAATAGACATAGGGTGTGTTTGTTTTGAAGGATTAGGGAGTGGGATTGGACTATTAGTCCCACCGGACTAATAGTCCATTATTTGTTTCATTTTTTTTGCTTCGGACTAATAGTTCCCCCGAACTATTAGTCCCACAAATATGGGACTATCCTATCCCATGGGGGGAGGTGGGACAGAAACCATGGGATTGGTATCCCATGGGATTATGTTGTGAAATGTCCATTTCACCCTCCATGCTATTACTTACCAAACAATTAGAAAAGGATAAAATAGTCATTTGAGCATTTATCCTTCTCCATTATATTTCAAACAAACATTAGATAACTAAAAATAGTCCAATCTAGACATCTAATCCCATGACTAAACAAACATAAGATACAAATTTAGTCCAACAAAATAATCCTAGGACAATGTATCCCAGGACTAATAGTCCGATAGATTACAATCTAGCCTGCGTCATGACTAAAGTGGAGACTGGGCTCGTTTGGGAACAGGCTGATTTACAATTTTTTTGCCTATTTGGCTAAAAATGAGCTAAAAAAACTAGTATGTTTGGGACGACTACAGTACGGTTTTTTACGAAAAGATCAAAAAGTAGAGAAAAAATAAATCTTTGACTTTTTTGTCTCAGTTGTTGGCTTTTTCATTTTTTTTTTTTGTGAATTTTAGGATTTTTGGGGTTTTTGGGATGTTCTAATTAAGTGCACTTTTTGACTTTTTATAAAATATGGGTTGGGTTTGAAGTGATGTAGTACAGAGGTGATGTGACTTAAATAAGATGATGTGACTTAAATAGGATAGTGACTTTTTGACTTTTTGACATTTTTTTTAACATGCCAAACTTTTAGTCTAAAATTAAAATAAAGAAATACAAATTCGTTTTCCCGCTCTGCTATACAGGTTATACAGAGTATACACCTCAATCTCACTCTCACTCCCCCTCACTCTCACACTCACTCCTCCTCCACCGAACCCAGCCTGACCGGCGACCACTCCCGAGGGCGACCCACTCGTAAACCCAACCCACCGCTGTACCCCTCATTTTCTCGGCTTCGCGAACCATAGCTCCACCCCGACCACCATCGGCTGTAGCGAAGGAATTTGTTGAGGAGAACGTGGGCTTTCAGGCCATAGATGAACCAGGTTCGTCATCCAAACACTGAAATCAAAAAGTTAGGGTTGTGATTGACAAAAAAGAATTGAAATTTGGAAATTAGGGCTTCCAAAATTAGGGCTTTCAAAATTACTCATTCAAAATTAGGGCGTCGAAAATTAGGGCTTTGAAAATTACTGTTATGCAGATACATAAATGGTATGATTGATAAATGTGGAACATATTGTGAGGAACATATATGCATTTACCTTTTAGAGTTAAAGTATAAATTTTGCAGAACGTATGATTTTGCAGAAAGTGATCGAACATAAAATGAAAGGATCACATCTTTGCAGACATAGTATGATTATGCAGATTGATAATTAGTTGAACAAATGCATATAGTTGTGTAATTTTCAATGTGTGATTGATAATTGAATTTTGGTGTATTTGTTGTCAATGACGCATGATTTGTTGTAATGAACTGCTATCAACTAATATGTTAGCTGCTTGAATTGAATTAACTATTATCAACAATGATAACTATTATCAAACTGAACTGAAATGTTCATAACTATTACTGATTTGTTGATAAGTATTTCATTGTGCTTCGTTCAAAATCACGTGTGATTTGTTGATAACTATTTCAGTTTGATAACTATTAGTTGAATCACACTCTCCAACAATCTGGCCATAATCATTTCACTTCAGTATGATTTGTCGATAATAGTTGTGTAACATGTGTGATTGATAATTGAATTGACATTGAACTCATATGTTTGTAAAACTGCCATGTTTGTTCAGTTTGAAAATGCTATGTGTGTAGCATGTGTGTAATTAATCACAAATGCTATGTTTGAAACTGAAGAAAATGACTGACATTGAACTGCGCTGTTTGTTCAAATGCCATTAACAGTTTAGTCTGTGTAACCTCTGTTCAAATGCTATTAAACATGGCAGTTTGAACAAATAGATGTTTTCAGTAAAGACACACTCTGTCCCTCAAATTCAAATAGAACTGCTATTAATCCCATCAAACACAAGCATAGCAGAGCACTACAAATTTCTCATGTATGCAGATTTAAAAAATGGATTCTTCTTCTAACATTAGCAACATAAGATTACGACCGAGGATGTGCAATTGTGGAAGAACCGCTGCCATACATATTGTAAGAACCAATGAGAATGGCAATGAAGGGCGTTTGTTCTTTGTTTGCCCATCAAAATATGTAAGTATGTATTGGAAATTTTAATCCTTTACTAGTCACATTAATATTTGTCGTATTCAACTAACTGATTGTCATGCATTGTAGAGTACCACTCCCACTCCCCATTGCAATTACTTCAAGTTCGTGGCTGAAGATGATGAAGACGTTACGTCCACAATCCGTTCGAACACTAGAGCTTGTGATGCTATAACAGTAGAAGACTTTAATGATGTAAGGACCAGGCTTGATGACTTGCAAAATGACCATGGTCGAAGGCTTGAAAGGATAGAAAATAATATCAAAGCGATGGTGTATTTCATTATATTTTCTATCATTTTGTACTTGATCATGTAACTTTTGTACTTTTTTGTATTTTGGGAAATTGAATGGAAGTTTGTACCAGTTTTTGGTTGTATTGTACTTCATGATGTAACTAATGTTTATGGAATGAATTTTATTATGATGTAACTTATGTAACTTACTTAATAGCTTTGTGGAATGAATTTTATTATGGAATGAATGTACGGAATGAATTTTATAAGTTATTATGATGTAACTTACAATTTTATTATCGAATGAATTTTGGGAAACATTGGTCTCATTGTTAGAGCTTTGTGGATGCAGATTTGGGATTTTGTGGATGCTATTTTTGTGGATGCTATGTGGCTGAATTTTGTGGATGCTTTGTGGACTGAATTTTGTGGGTGCTTTGTCACTTATCTGTGGGCTGTTATCTGTTGCAGGTTCTGTTATCTGGGTGCATGAATTTTGGTTGTAATGAACTTCTGTTATCTGTTGCAGGTTCGTTTGTAATGAACAGATTTGGCAGATCTGTTATCTGTCAACTAGTATCTGTTTGTCACTTATCTGTGGCCTCAACTATTATCTGTTAGCAAGTTTAAAGCAGAATTGGCAGATCTGGTTTTTGATGCGTTGGTTCTGTAGCTGCCCAAGCCGAAGCCATGCTCGCAGCTGCTCAATCAGAATGGGATCCTCTAGCTTCTAGCCATTCCCTTCCCCACATCTTAAAGTAGTGTATTTTGCAATTTCTTTTGTATTGCACAGAATGCGTGGTACATTTCTTCACCATTGTGCTCACTTCTTCATTAATGAATATCAATACTCTGTTTCTGAATGGTCTATTGTATATTTTTTTGTTTGAAGGGGAGTTGATTAGTTCATAACAATGCACAATGGGAGAAAAAATTGCTAATGCACAGGTTGACCCCACGGGGTATGCTTCCATACAACCGTTGTGTTTGAAAAAACAAAACATTTGTGCCCATATTGATGTTAGAGTTTATGAGACCATTGGCCGGTGGTGCACAATTTTTTTTTGCAATTACAGCTTGTGATTCCATTCAATGATTCTGACACTAAACCTTGTTGTCCATATTCAACGATTCACAAAACATGAAGTAATCAACAAAACATAGGTTAATGATAGCTTTTGATATCGGTCAATGACATTACAATAAAATTACCTTGTCATCGTACCAACAAAAATCATAACACAGCTTTCAGTCGATGACGGTGACCCAAAAAAATACCTTCAACAAAGCGGAAATGATGAAGACATTAACGCATGCACCGTTGAAATGGTTAGCAGAGTTTGACGGTTTGTTTTTCTAAGTCGTATTTTTCGCACCACGATGGCATCTTAACAACACTACGCTTACTATGTCATACACATGTTGAGGTCTCCTAATCCTCGCTCAAATCAACAACCTCGGAGTCTGAGTAATCTGAAAGGTCAGGGTCCGACACCAGTGCAGGATCCTCCATTATAGCCTTGATCGCAGATGCCGGGTTCGATCCATGTATCTTCGACTCTGCCTTTGCGTCCTCTATGCGTGAGTGCCTAATGAGTCGACGAGTCATTTGATCAATCTCACTTTGCAAACGATGCCTAACTTGGGACTGGCTGACATGAGGGAATTGCCGCTGCATTTCAACCGATCGGGCTTTAGTAACCTTGACAAAAACACATCGACAGTGGTGTTCACACTGAACTCGTTTGGCAAACAGTGAAACTGGAATTCCAAAATACTTCCCCAGGCTAGCATCTTCTATTGGGGTGCAATTGTAATCCCGTAGAGGTTCAAAACTCCACAGTGGGAACCCTGTTTCAAAGAAACGTCGATCACCGAAGGAATCGATATACCCACCTGCATAATCCAATTCTGGTGACTTCGGTCGGGAGCTGTCAGCCCTTGCAAGTGATTGTCCACGACCGCGTTTACCGTGGTGTGCATCCATAGGTGTGACGGTTGTTGATTGAGTCCAACTTTGTTTTCGCAGGTTGACGAAGAATATATGGACGCAAAAACAAACCCAAATGCATGATTTCTGCAACACTGGTTGCAAACTTTTTTGTGGTTGGTTGTAAATGTTAAATTACCTTAAACCCGTAGTCATTAATACGTTGGTGGTAGGTTTAAAGATGTGAAGACAGTTATTGTTGTTTGGTGGCAACACCTACCCAAACTGAGTAAAAGCAAATTAATTATTTTGAATATTTCATTTATTAGGTTCGGTGTAGTTGGAAAGGCATATGTATCTGATAAGAGGAATTTTGCTAAGCTTTATGGATGAGTAGACATGTAATTGGGTTGGGGTAGACCAAAAGTTGGGTTGGGGCACAAATACAAATGACGAATGTGAATATATGATAAACTGTGGGTGTGGAAATCAATGACAGTGGGATATTACTGATGGAAGGTACAATGCATGTGTGTTGGAAATGCCAAATAATGGACGACCAGGGGTACTGAACGGATGACTTGGTGTATGCAAGAAGGAACGAATTTGTGCAATATGAATTCGGCCAGTTTGAGAAATTAATACAATGTATGTCACAATGCATGAGGTCTTCTGAAAATACAAGTCATGTACCATATCTTACAAATACTTACAGCATAGTGTTGTGTAATATTATGAATCTGTACATTTCTTTAAAAAAGTAGTAAGTAAAATAAACCATACACATATTCCTACAAAATGTCTGATTCGAACAAGATTGAAGCTATTGTTGAAGCTCATGATGCTCCTGTATTACAGCAGTTGCAAGATATCTACGAAAGGCTGAATGAAGTGGACACACGGTTGTCAAGTTTGGAGCGGCAAGTCGGCGCTATGAAGCAGAACGTTGATTGGTTGACCGATGAGAGATTGGCGGCGGACGAAGCAAAGTCTGATAAGACAATGGATGAGGACAGTCAATTAGACAGTATGGACAACTCTTCAAAAAACGCTGCTGATGATGCAGCAGATATGTAGTTTTTTTTTTTTTTTTAACCTTTCCTGTAAGACGTTGCATTTTTTGTTTTCGGTGGAGTCATATGTGCTAATGGGCTGATATATAACTTACCTACAAAGAGTTGAGTTTTCATTCATAATGTGGTTGGTTTCATTTCTGAAAATTAATTTTTCCTCTTTTGTAATTAAATTATAAATTCATTTCGGTAACAAATAAAAATTACAACTAAGACAGCAGCCAGTAAAAAAATTTCATTATAAATTCATTTTGTAATTATATTAGTTTTTATTTATTTTGAAAAATTTCAAATTGTTTTTTTATTACAGTTGCGACATCAAAGTTATGCTGACAAATTGGGCAGCAAGTACATTACTCCAAAAGTAAAATGAGTAAAAAAACAGCCGTAAATTATATTTGTTTCAGCTGCATTCATCCGAACAAGAAACATGCGTAAACAAAATAGTACTTTGCAGTTAGTCCATCTTTACATCGTCCAGCAAAAACAATACTGGGGAGCCATAATTAACATCCATATTGAAATCAAAGAATAAGAAATTAGTGAAGTCCTGTTGCCACCCAAATTACTGGCGTACTGGCAGCCCATTCCCATCACTGGCCTAGCTTGTAGCATTGCTCATATGAAGGCACTCCCGGTACTCTGCGATCTTTGCATTATTGACATCCATAACGATGTCAGCCAACAACTTATGACGCACAGAGGGATGGAACTTTGTACAGAAAGATCATAAGACAAATGAGTTAAAATTGCAGGACATACAAGGAAGGATTTGATTGACAAATGGAAATGAAGCGGTAGAATGTACCTTGTGTGGACCGGGGCTTAAATCAGGTTGCTGCATGAATTTGATGACGAACATCCCACAGTCAAACGTGCTACAAAAATAATTTCACATTAAATTTGTCATCAATGTCAGTAGGTTCGTTAAGTCAGTCATGCAGCATACACATTAATGTGAGGGAGGGATTGTGGATTACTCGTCCAGTTGTTGTACTGGCCTCTCATCTAACATGCGGAGGTGGAAGCTACGCACGTCTGTAACATAATCATTTCCAAAGTGTAGTTGCAGAAAGTCGTGCATAGTTTGAACCTGTTCCACAAGGTTGAAGTTGGTTTATGTAAAGGATGTTCAAGTTTGTTGTAGTGTTGAGAAATGCACCAGGACATACCAAAATTTTTGCCGCATTTAGCTTCCTTTTGTTCGGTTTGGGATGGGAACGAGTCAAATAGGTAGGCTACACGGTCCACCATATCAATTTTAACGCACAACCAATGCACTCCTCTGTAATTGAAAGGCATGTAAATCTACACGCAAACACAAGGGCAGACCTTGTTTAGAGGCCATGTAAACATGTAATGGCTTTCATATTTTCGTTTTAATATAACGGGATGAACATTGATATTACCCTCTGGCATGCATCAATCGCACCAGTGTATCTGTCATGTCCGAAAAATGATGTGACGATATTTTCATGGTGCAGAGGTTGCGTATCTTTATTTAGAATCAAAGTCTGCATGTGTAATGCATAAAGGTCATTGACGGAAACATTTGTCAAAATATGTCATACACAAAACACAACGTAGCTTTAAACACTTACTTACCGACAGATATACGGGAAAGAACCAATCAGTATGCCTCCCTCATTGTGTAAATCCCTCTGTCGATTAGTCAATTGCACCACCACCAAGTTGATTGGCTGGAACATTGTATGTAAGACACAAGGCAAGTTGATTAGAAAGGTTTCTGAGTTCAGGGGTACTGAAAAACGCAGATTCATATGTGCGCAGCCAACACTTACAGTGTCGGATAGCCACGACCCTGGTTTCAGCGTGCGCATGTCACGCCGGGTACCAACTTCACATGCCCGTCCATGAAGATTCATGGAAACAACAATGTCCCTACAAGCAATAATGATCCTTAGAACGATAGTTATTTCACAGTGGACTGTCATTTAAAATTTGCAAGTACTAAATGAAACAATACATTTCATTTTTGCTATCGTCAAATACATAGTCGAGAAGTTTTTGTTCCTCCGTCGATAACAACCCTTCGCTGTCCAACATCCTCAACGAGTCCTACAAAAATAAACAGCCAACTAACACTACACATTTCATAAAAAAAATTGAAGCTTACATTACAAGGTCGGTAGTCATAAAAAATAACGTGAAATGATGTATAAACTGTGAACCTCAGAGTTTTCCCAACTTGTGATGTTTGGTGCGGAGTTTGTTACAAATGTGTACAAACATATGCCAGCAGTCATAGCTGCAAACATGCAATTGTTTGACAACTAGTACAATACAACACAGATGATTGTAAAATTAGTGATTCACATTATTGATGTGGGCATGAATTGGGTATTCAGAACTTGTGGGGCATTAAAGGCAGTATTTGTACCTTGTTCACCTTATTCACACCATCAACATCCACAGGTGAACTGATGTCGTCAACTCCACTATTTGTTTTGCTATCGATGCACAATTGCATATCCCCGACCTCAGTGGCTTGAACTCCACTTCCGCGCATTTTTCCTTTTCCTCTTCCTCTTCCCTTTGCACTTCCTCTAACGATTCCAGTTGCTCCCAATGGTTGGCCAAGCTTAGTAGGAGAAGTATGCACATCGCACGCCACGTTCTTCACGCCCACTGACTGAAGGTCAGGACTGTATTTATCTTCAGTTTCATATGTTTCCCCCGACTGAAGGCCTCCCTTCTTCTGGTTGTCCCCACCTTCTTCGATGTTCAGCTTGTGCCCATCATGGAAATGACTTTTGTCCCTTGCCAAGGTTCCCTTCAAATTCTGTTGTTGGTGATCCACCCCTTGTACATCTGAAATATTACACTCCATTGGGTTAACTTCGTCAGATGGTTTGACCACGCCATCGTCATGCGCCTCGACTCCAACAGCAGGGTCCACACCCTGTTTGTCCACGCCTCCCGGTTGTGGTGTAGATAATATACCTTCGATGAGGTGGTGTAGCATTTGCTTCAGTTCACCTAAATTGGTTTGTTCAGTGAACGGTTCGTTGCAGCCCAAACTGAAACGTTGAAGCAGTTGCTTCAGCATTTCCTTCAGTTCAGCAACATTGGAGGAGAGGTTAATGATACACACATCATTGCCTTCCACCTAATCATACATACACATTCGTGAACTTAGTCTTATAAATCATCTTCAAATGATGTGCCTCAACTGTGTCAAAATTGCGTAATGATTGGATAGATTACCTTGTCATTGTCAACAACTTGCTTGCCTTGGAAATGTCGCAACATCTCCATTAAATCTGTTTGGTTGTGGAGAACTTGCTTCATCATTTCCTTCAGTTCGCGAATGTCGGACTCTAAATTGCTCATACGGACTTGATCGTACTGTCCTTTTTGTTGGTTCTCGACATGGCATGCATCAATGTCAGCATCATCGGCGTCGCTTTCGTCGTTACTGTAATCAAACTCCACCTAATCATAGAAACGCATAAATGAAGTCTGACATTGTATGTTGAAGACAAGTGGGTCGATGGTGTGAAATGTGCACAGTGGTTGGAGTGCTTACCGCAATTGTTGGGAAATTTTGCTTCCTTCTGATACGTCGCAGCGTCTCCCGTATTTGGGTATCACCCCAATCATGAAGCCGAGGCGTGGACCGCGTTGTAGCCGACGTACTTGTGGACCTCAGACAAACACAATCAAGGTACAATAGCTGTGGACATTAAGGGGCACACCATAATTAATTTATTCTTCCCACAAAAATCAACTATATTCAGTAACAATGACATTCATTCTTCTAAATTTTTGCAGCGGAACGTACATAGAATACCGATTTTGTTTACAATGCCATCAACTTTATAGGCACATATCATGCAATGTTTTTTGGGAAAAAAAATGTACAGCAAACCAAGGACTTTATTGATGAAACCAAGAAAAAAAAGTTATGTACATGTTTGTATATATGAATGGCTGCAACCCAAAAGACCTTTCCCAGAATCAATACGTTTGGTTTGGTAATGGTCCTATCAAGGTTTCTTCTGTATATTCTTCTTCAACTCTGCCTACAAATGTGTGTAATATTTCCTGTGTCATTCTGTGTCTGTTTAATTATTCCAAACCGATGAATTATGTTCCCCTTTTCGCAACATAGGCAAATTGGTTCCTCCATTGAGGTCCGTCATACTTTTTGCCCTCTACTCTTTGTTCTTAAATTCATGACAGTACTCGCAGAACATATATTTCTGCGAGTACCATACTTGGTCAGGAAGAGTGTTATTTGTCGTACTCACAAAGCAGGTAACATTGTATGTCCCAATCAAGGCCAATTTGTTGAACCATGACAGAACAATGCATGAAACATATGAACGGGGGAATGGAAAAAAAATCGAGTTATTGGCATACCATTAGCAGGAAAACACATCCAGTTGCACCGCGATGACGTTTATACTTGCGAACACCGTTGTGAAGGAATTGCAGTGTCAACTTTGCCCAATTACAAGCTCGCATACCATTCACGTCCTTCACGGCATGAATGAACGATGGATTCAAGGCGGTCATTGTGGTAGGACACAACATGGCCCCCAAGACGTACAGCGCAAATTTCCTCCGAAACTCGTCCTCCGCACCATCAGTCTCGGTTAGATAAAGTCTCAACTTGTTCAAAGGAATGACTCCGTTAACAACTCCAACCTCATCGTAGATATTGGGATATGCTTCTAATGACCCAGCCAACTGCACGTCATCGCCTTCACACCGTATTCCCAATAAAACATTAACTGCCTTACAGGTGAGCCTGAGTTGACGACCATGAACATTCAATGAACTACTGTCAGGATCGAAGTTCTGTACCAACCATGCGCACAAGTCGTGATCTATACGTGTACACTTCATCCCCAGGAGGCCAGCAAACCCAATGTCAATGACTGCCTGCTTTTGTGCTTCGTTGAACCGGTTAACTAGCTCAACAATTGACTTCAATGATATGCGGAGTTGCCTTTTACCCTGCACATTTTTTACCCTTAAATTAATACAAAAATACAACCAACAATGTCAGCAAAGCAGGACCTAGCCAAATGCATTTACGAAAACATGAAGTACGTAATGACCTTTTCAGACTTCGGTGCACATGGTACTACTTTGGCGTGTTCCTCGGCGCTCGCCTTAGCCAATTCCGCAAACCTCTTTTTCTCATCAGAGGGGAGTGCCTTCCACCTTTCCCCAATCTCCTTTCTACTCTTTAACCACGAAAGTGACAGACGTACAAGACAAGTAACAACTATGAGTCCAAAATAACTGTAACTACAACTTTATGCCAAACGCAATCCGCGTGCATTGTTGGTAATTAAATCAGATTGCAAATACAAATAACAGTTGCAGGAAAAAGTCAGCGACAAAACGTAGCTCGACTTTTACAACGAATTGAAATTTACGAAAACAATAGGAAGGTGACATTATTACATGCTACAATCCTACAAACGTGAAACAATCACAAGCCCACTACAACCATTGAATACAACGTGTGGATAGCAACCCAGCCATGTGTTTCCATCATAGCGTATTAAAAAGAATACAGATTTTAACACTCACCATTTTTCGTCGAGTGTTGTCTACCCGTTGCATTTCCTTGAATCGTTGCCGGCTGCATGCAAGCATCGTGAAGCTTATCATCACTGAATCTTAAATATGAATACATATATATATATATATATATATGCAAGTATTTATGTCAAGCTGGCCCCGAAATCCGCATAAGACACCTTTCGTACATCCGGGACTGAATCGACACCAATTTAAACATTTTCAGACATGCGGAACGAAACCAATTTCAAACATCACAAACTGAACTTCGCTAAGGCACGTAGTTTCACTACAAAAAATGTAATTCCAGATTGTCAAAATGAACAACCAGTACCTGTAACAAATGAATGGTGCAACTGGCCGCTTTCGACAGACCAGCGATAGTGTCAGACATTTGGATATGTTGTTCGGAATTGTCTTCAATCTTTTCCTTCCCCTTTATGAAAGAGCAAATCATACAAATTAGATTGAAGGGAAAATTACAGGGGTGGTGAACACATTTTGTCCGTTGTCTAATTTGAATCGATGCACTTTAAACTCCCTCAATTCTGACACTCCATTTTAAATTTCCTGGACAATTTTGGTCAAATTGCTAATGCCGTTTGTGATTTTTATAACAAATATTGTAATGTCAATTGATTGAGATTATGTAAGTTCAGTAAAGTTATAAGTTGACTACAACAAAAAGTACAGTTGCACGTATATGCATATTTTCTGATAGAAAACAGGGAAGAGTTGTAATCAAATGGACGTAATTGAAACAAAAGTTCAGAGATGATGCAAAGCGAGGCCATTCAAAATTTGTGCAAAACAAATAACACAAACACAAAAGTAGATGGGCTGCTGTAAGAATTGATCCCAAAAAAAATTCAGCGTATTCCTTGGTGATGGATTTCGTTTGTTTACAAACATATGTACGAAACCAACTGGTAGCAAGTCTTGAAGGAGAAAACTAACATTGTTGGTGCGAGGTGACCAATATCCATTAGATGCAATGATGACAATTCCTGCAAAGTATTCCAATCAATATTTACGAGAACACAAACAAACGGCTACAACATGTGGCTGTTAACGTGAAAATTTTGCGTAAACACAAACAACAAAACGCAGAATTTCCCAACACATATACAGATTTTGAAACGGACAAAAGAAACGACACACATCAAAATTTTGCATTTAGTTCACACAGCTTACAATTGAAATAATTATGTGTACAAGCGATAAATGCATAATTTTCCAAAAATTGAAGAGGAAGGACTACATTTTGTTTTCCATTTAGGGATGAAGGACTACACGCACATACTTTTATGAAGGCCCGACTACAAAGGACAAAGAAGCAACTGAACTATTTCATGACGGGGTTAAATAATCTGGACAGGATTCTGCTGTCACTGAAATTGGTGCTCATCCCAGGCACAAAAACCAGATGAAACCCCATCAAGTTGAGGGCTTCAATTTCGTACTGAGCAACTTGGTTGCAGAGAATCGAGGTGGCTGCATCCTGGCCCACGCTCCATTACCTTCGGGTGCTCAGACAGTGGGCAGATCAGATCAGAGAAGAATACTTTTCCGGGCGTAAACCAAGTTTCTTCAATTGTATGTGACAATGAAACAAGCAAGACTGCCGCTGCCTGCCAACAAATATGACTAACGTGCCCATCCATTCTCATTATGGACGAAGGTCATACTCCCACAAATGAAAGTACGCATTTCATGAACTCGCTCAATAAAGTCGAGACAGCCCGCAACTCATGAATGACAACTACCTTTCTCTTGAAATGTAACTGCTATTCAACAGAAAGATGATAATTTCAAGAGAAAGGTAACTGTCATTCAAGAGTTCCATGCAATGACAGGCAAGGCTGTCCATTTCTACGAATGAGATTTTCTTCATGAATTGCATGGCCTTGTTGACTTTTATGCATTTCTTCACCTCAGCCCTACAACAGTTCGTGAAGTTGAGCAACTGAACAACTTAGTTAAGAAGTTGAACATCAGCTGGGATGGGAGCACACTCTATGTGCACGCACAGTTGAGATCTCTCCTAAAGAGTTCACCTACAGACACGTCAACCACAGAAACAGAGGGCATTGACGATGCCCGGATGGACCACATCTTAGAAAAGTTGGATATTAGAGAAGGACTGAAGGCAAACTTCTTCCTTAATCTGATAGGCTTGTCTGAATCAGGTGGGGAGAAGGTATTGGTTTTCAGCCATCGTGTCCAGCCGCTTAAGTTGTTGGTAAGGCTAGCCATGAAAGTGAAGGGTTCGAGTCTGGAAAAATAATTGGGTATGGGGAACGAATAGCTGTCTACAAAATTTGAAAATCGCCATCCTCATTTCAACTCTTTCAATTGCCTTTCCTATGTTTTAAGTTCAATACCGTCAACTATTCATGAACTTCAGCACTGAAACAAATAGTTGTTTCCTGTGTTACACGGACTCGGGTACGGGTGCCGGGTGCGGGTATGTATGTACAGGTCCAACTCATTAAATGTTACATTCAACGGTACGCGGTCTGGGGAAAAAATATCATATTTTTAATCTAATATGTGACATAAAATGGTACTATATGTAACTTACAGTGTCAAAATGACATTTATGGTAATTTGACAATAATTTGCACATATAATAATTGTGTTATATACAATTATATAAGAAGTGTCCATTGAAAAGTATCCGACACATATCCCATACCCTTGTCCGACTCTCAGGTGTCCGACACGGGTATTTGATCTATTTTGAAGACTCGTGTAACACAGATTGTTTGTAAACATAAGTTCCGGCAATATAAAATGACCGAGTACTACAAAATTGAAAGCAGAATTCAACCGAGTGTGCTAGCCATTAGAATCAAGACTAGTCATTGTTTGTTTATCGAGTTTCTTATTTTTGCTTTTTTCGGTACTCTAAAAAAAAATTTTTTTTCCCGTGCCAACATGACACAAATTTTTGTTAAGTCTTCTTTGGTTATATATAACCTAACCTAACAAGTTCGCCATGTAAATGCAGAACACCTTTTATGCTTGTTGGTAACTACTATGATCTATGTTCAACTTGCAGCACTGATAGCAGAGGGAAGACTTCCTATTCGCAAGGAGAGAAAATACAAAAATGGAGTACAGAACAGTTCCTATTGGGTCGATTTCGGTAGCAGAGGGAAGAGTTCCTATTCGAATAGCACAAAATACGAAAATGGAGTACAGAACAGTTCCTATTGGGTCGATTTTGGGTTGGGTGTGAAGGTATATGCGAATGAAAGAAGACAAACAAGGAGACAGAGAATGTACCAGCACGAAATAAAGGAAACACCAACCGGAGCAGACAAACCGATGGTGGTGCTCGATTAACCCTTGCGGTTGTGCTCCAGTGACCAAAATCAACTTCAGACAATAATTTATGCATCCACTTCCATGGCTAGCCTTCCCAAGAACTTAAATGATTGATGTTCGCCAAACTCAAGTAAATAAGCTTTGTTCTTTCAATATGATTTTTGCCCTAAAATATTTTTCTCTGTAAAACCCTACAGCTACGGGGGAATGGAACAATGGAGAGACGGGGAGAGAGAAAGACAAACAAAGAGAGAAGGTCCGAGATGGAAGAGAGACGGACGGCTCGAGGAAACTTACACCTTTTCTGAACACTTCAAATTTTTTAAAATTTTATAATTTTTCTGACAACTTACACCTTTTTATGAAAAGTTACATCATTTATAAATTAATTTTGTTCATAAAAGTTACACCTTGGAAACTTACACTTTTTGTAAAAACCATACTTCATTTATAAATTAATTTTTGTTCATAAAAGTTACACCTTGGAACTTACACTTTTTCTAACAACAAACCTTACACATTTTCTGATGTCCCTTAAAGATTTTGTGGAAAAACATACGCCTTTCATGAAAACTTGAATTACATGTTTTATGAAGTGACTTACACCTTTTGTGAAAAAACATACACCTTTTGTAAAATAAATTTTTTCATACAATTTACACATTTTTCGGAAAACTTATATGTTGTAGTGAAATTACTTACACCATTCCTCAAAACTTATACCTTTTGCAAATATTTTTATTCAAAAAACTTTACACATTTTGTTCGAACTTACACATTTTCTGAAAATGAATCTTACACCTTTTGCCAATTTAGTTACATCTTTTGTGGAAAAACATACACCATTTCTCAAAAATTACACTTTCTGTGAAATACTTTCTTTCCAAAAATATACATCTTTTGTTCAAACATACACCTTTTCTTAAATGTTACACCTTTTTCTGAAAATGGTTACACCTCCTCTGAAAAGTTACTTCTTTTGTGAAATAAACTTTGCATAAAATTTACACATTTTGCCAATCGAAGACTTACACTATTTTTTAAATCATTTACACCTTCTGTGAAAAACATAAACCTTTTTTGAAAAGTTACACCTTTTGTGAAATAAATTTTTTCATAAAATTATACCTTTTGCTAAAAACATACACCCTTTCGTGCAAATACTTACACCTTTTTCTGAAAAGTTGCTTCATTTGTAAGTTAATAGTTTCCATAAAATTTACACCTTTTATGGAAAATTTGGTTTCATAAAATTTATACCTTTTTGAATTCTTACACCATTTCTGAAAAGTTTTGTAAATATTTTCCCCAAAAGGTGTACACTTTCAGAAAAAATGTAAGTTTTAACAAAAGGTGTAAGCTTTATGAAAACATATTTTCATAAGAAAGTGTAAATTTTCAAAAAACCGTGTAACTGTTTTCACAAAAGATTTAAGTTATGTCACAAAATGTGTAACTTTTGATTTTGGAAAAGGTGTAAGTCATATAAAAGGTATTTCACAATAGGAGTAACTTCTCAGAATGGGTGTAAGTTTTTAAGAAAATGTGGAAATTTTCAAAAAAGATGTAACTATTTTCACAAAAGGATGTAACTTATGTTACACAAGGTGTAACTTTTGTTTTCAAAAAAATGTGTAAGTTCTAATAAGAGGTGTAAATTTTATTGAAAAAATTATTTCACAAATGGAGTAACTTTTTAGATAACGTGTAAGTATTTCCAACAAAAGGTGTAAACTTTAAAAAAAGGTGTAAGTTTTTTTAACAAAGGTGTATATTTTATGAAATGTAGTTTTCCATAAAAGGTGTAAATTTTTTTAACAAAAGATGTATGTTATTTGACAAAACGTGTATGTTCTGTTTTCAGAATGGTGTAACTTCAAATAAAAGGTGTAAATTTTTTTATTGAAATTATTTTACAAAAGAGGTAACTTTTCCGAAAAGGTGTAAGTATTTGAACGAAAATGTGTAAATTTCCAAAATAAATTATTTCACAAAAAACTGTAACCTTCCAGAATTACTGTAAGTGTTTTCACAATAGATGAAATTAACTTCAAAAAAGGTGTAAGTTCCGTTTTTTCGCAGAACGAGTAAGTTGCTACAACGCAATCAAACTGTATTTGTGTTGTTCATGGTTCGATATCGATATAGACAGACAGAGACGAAGGGAGGGAGAGAGACGGACGAATATCGACAGACAGAGACCGACATAGGCATGGTTGGACAGAGAGAGACGAACCCAGATCAACACAGACAAACCAAGATCGATACAGACAGAGATCGGCAGACACCGAGAGCCCAGATAGACATGGTTCGACAGAGAGAGAGGGACCCAGATCGACACAGACAAACCAAGATCGATATAGACAGAGATCGGCCGACAGAGAGAGAGAGACCGACATCGACAGAGAAGAGCCAGAGATAGACAAAGAGAGACCAAGATAGATAGAGACAGAAAAATCCTTTGATTTGCACCACCGGCGATGGCGGTGGCGGTGGCGGTGGCGGTGGCGGTGGCAATGTCAGTCGGCGGTGGGCAACGGTGGGCCGCGACGGTTGGCTGGTCGGTGGTGATAAAATTTTCAACGTATAAGTCGTCGATAAAATTTAGAGCTTCTTTTGGGAACTTATATCTTTTGTAAAAACGAAACATTCAGCTTCAGAGCTTATATCTTTTGTAAAAACGTAACATATTCAGCTTGATTGGGTCACAAAGTTTACACATATTTCTAAATTTTACACCTTTTCTAAAAATTTACACCTTTTCGAGGAAATATTTACAACTTTTTTAAAAAATTACACATTTTGTGGCAAAACCTTTTTCATAAAATTTACACTTATTATTTGAAGTTACACCTTTAGTGAAAAAAAAAACTTACATCTTTTCTAAGGTCATTTACACCTTCTTCGGAAAAACATACACTATATTTGAAAAGGTTATACCTTTTGTCAAATAATTTCTTTTAACAAACTTTATCAAAGCATATTTTCCATAAAACGTGTAAATTTTCAAAACAGGTCTAATTGTCTTCACCAAAGAATGTAACTCCTATTTAAAAGGTGTAAATTTTTGAAAAATTTTTGTTTCACAAAAGGAGTACCTTTTCAGAAGAGGTGTAAGTTTTTAAAGGAAGGTGTGAACTTGATGAAAACATATTTTCCATAAAAGGTGTAAATTTTTGAAAAAGGTTTAAGTGTTGCTAACAGAAAATGTGTAATATCCCATAAAAAGTGTAAATTCCATGGTAAAAGTTATTCACAAAAGCAGTAAACATTCAGAAAATGTGTAAGTATTCCCACAAAAAGGTGTAACCATTCAGAAAAGGTTTATGTTTTTAACAAAAGGTATAAATTTTATGCAAATATTCTTTCCATGAAAGGTGTATATTTTCAAAAACTTGTATGTGGTTTTCACACGAGATCGAAGTTATGTCACAAATGGTGTAACTTCCCATTAAAGGTGTAAATTTTATGAAAAATATAATTCAGATTTCCATAAAAGGTGTAAACATTTTCAGAAAAGATTGTTTCACAAACAGAGTAACTTCTCATAAAAAGGTGTAATTATTTCCACCAAAAGGTGTAAACTTTCAGAAAACATTTAAGTTTTTAACAAAAGGTGTAAACTTTATGAAAACATATTTTCCATGGGTATAAATTTTTTCACAGAAGATGTAAATTATTTGATAAAAAGTGTAAGTTCGGTTCTCAGAAAAGGTGTAAGTTCCAATAAAAGGTGTAAATTCTTTTAATAACATTCTTTACAAAAGTAGTAACTTCTCAAAAAAGGTGTAAGTATTTCAACGAAAAAGTGTAAATTTTACAAAATAAATTATTACACAAATGTGTAACCTTCCACAAATAGTATAAGTGTTTTCACAAGAGATGTAAGTAACTTCGCATGACGTGTAAGTTCCGTTTTTTCACAAAACGTGTAAGTTCCTAAAATCCAATCAAACTGTATTTGTCTTGTTCAAATAATGGCAATGTAAGAGAGAAGGGCATTTCGGAGGGCTTGGTCTTTCTCTCAGTAGAAGTCCGTTTCAGAGAAGACGAGTTTGGGAGGGCTTGGAATAGCGACTCCAAGTCCAAATCCAACCAAGTATGTCAATGTAAAAGAGAACCGTTTTTAATATACAGCAAGGGACAGAGACAAAGAGAGAGAGAGAGAGATGGACTGAGATCGACAGAGATAGCCAGACCGAGATCGACAAAGAGGGACCGAAATCGACAGAGATCGATAGAGAAGAGACCCACGTGGACACAGATAGACCAAGATCGCTGGAGACAGACCGAGATAGACAGGGATCGACAGAGAGAGACCGACATTGACGGAGAATAGGCCGACATCGACAGAGAAAAAAACCTTTGATTTGCGATAGCGGTAACCGTGGAGGTGGCGATGTCAGACGACAGTGAGCACCGGAGGACACCGACGCTTGGGTGGTCAGCGGGGGTCAGGATTGGTGGTGACTATTCTGTGTGCGTGTGAGAGAGAACAGAGAAGGTGTTGGTGGGAAACAGAGAAGTGGGGGGGCGATGGTAATAAAATTGCAAACCTTTAGTGACTAAACTCTTATTTGTCGATAAAATTTACACTAAACTAAATGTTACACTTTTTTTGAAACATTATACATTTTCTGAAAAATTTTCTAAACTTATACCTTTTCGTCAAAATACTTTCACCATTTTCTGAAGGTTTACACCTTTTACTGAAAGTTTATAAGTTTATACCATTTTGTAAAAGTTTACACCCATTTCTGAAATATTTTCACATTATTTAATTAGTTTACCTGCAAGGGACCGTTCAGCAGGTCACCAATGTGTAAACTTTCAAGAAAATGTCGTATAACCCAATACATAGAAGGTGTAAATGCAAAGTACAAAGGGCGTAAATGCCTTGCATACCATATGCAAGGCACACTTAAGAAAAGTCCTTAAGGGTTCTCAAACCAGTTTTGTTTCTAGACGTAATAATTCTTTTGTCTCTGCTTACTGGTACATGTCCTTCGTTTTTTCAACCACAGCTCCAAAAGCAGCAAACTCCACATATTATATCTCAAACTAGATCAATAAATTCTGAAAATATAAATCAAATAGAGTGGCATATTTCAAACCGATCAAACCCAATAATTTCTCATATATTATTTGGTCCCTCCAAAGTTTAGGCCCATGCTATCTAAAAAGTAATGATACATAGTTCTAATTTGAGAGCTTTAAATAGAGTTCTAGTGAGATGGAAGAGAGAGTGTATAGAGAGATAGAGAGAGGAATGTGGGCCCCACTTTCACATGGGTACTCTCCACATCATTAAAATTGCATTAGAGCCTAGGAAGCACGGATACGGATACGGAATATGGGTATGATACGATACGTATATGGCGATACGATAAAATTTGAAAAATTAGGATACGGATACGGCGGGGATATGTTTACAAAAAATATTATTTTTATAATTTTTAGTAATGTAGTATGCATAAAAATAAAACTTAAAGCAAAAGACACGTTGATAAAAAAAGAAAGATTCCTAATTATCTTTTGGCATGAACATAAAAAAAAACATTCAACAATTTAATTAAATTTCAGCAATTCCAACAATATAGCATCAATACATCACCCATAACAACCATAATGCAATTCAAATCAAGGGGGGAAAAGTTTACAAAGTTCATTTATTTATTAATGAGTTTATTTATTTATTTATTTAGTTATTTGCTTATACGAAATTAATTTATGGTGTTTAGTTACAATTGTAAATTATAATCTATTTGATTTTTCAGGTAATTTGGCCAAAAAAGACAATGTATTTTTTTTAGCATAATTAAAATCCTTAAATATGTATGAACAAATAAAGTGACATATATTTGTTTTAATTATAACTTTTGAGGACATTTTTGATATTTTTTGCAAAAAACAGAAAAAATGTGACAATTTATTTAGCCAAATAGGTTCAACTTTTTTCATAATCAAATACATTTACAACTTATTTTAATTCTTTTAAACTAATAATCTAAAATTTTATAAGTATAAAAGCTAACATATAAATGACATTGATATCAAATGAGGCCAAAACATGAGTATATTTAAAAAACAAAAAAACAAAAAAAAATGTGTATTATAAAAATAGCCTAAAAGAGATTGAGCAAGAGCGAGAGGGAGAGAGAGAGTGAGTGAGATTCTCACTCATTGAGATCGAGCGACATTTGTCCAAACTAGAGAGATCGAGTGAGAGGGAGAGGGGGAGGGAGAGAGAGAGAGAGAGAGAGAGAGCGAAAGGGAGAGAGAAAGAGAGGGACGAACCTGATCGACGACGACGACTTGCTGCTGGTTGATAGGGACTCCTCCTCTTCCTCCTCCTTTGCTGCTGCTGTTCGCTAGGGTTTGGTTCGATGATTTTGTTGTTTTATGTTACATTACTTATGTTATTTTACAGTTTGACTCCATTATAAGTTTTTAAAATTATTTTTTTGCCCTGTTGTATCCCAAAAGTATCCCGACTGTATTCCTGAAGTATCGTCGTGTATCCCAAACATATTCGAAATTCAAAATTTTTTTTTTAAAAAAAGGATACTTCTTTGCCATGTCTGATACGTATCCCATCGTATCAAACGCGTATTCGTATCTGATACGGGTACGGGGCCCATTTCGAAGTATCCGTACTTCATAGATTAGAGCTCTTAAATATTATTATTATTTAGAGTCTGAAATCACCATCCCGTCAAAGCATATAGAAAAAAATTTAATCCAATGAGATAGGTCATTATAAAATAGGACATCAAAGTCTCAATTTTTTTTTTTTGGAGATGTGGATTGGAGTGTACTATTAGGCCCACAGGATCCATTATAGGTCCCGTTTGGATGATCCGAACTGTTCAATGTGTAAAACTCGTCGAGTAATTTATGCCTGCAAAAAACTAAGTTGATCAGATATCGGTAATCCGTTGATCAAAACACATTTTTGTTAACAATTTATTTTTAAAATCATATTTACCATTAAACAAAATGTGTTCTGATAAAGGGC
This sequence comes from Camellia japonica, assembly GCA_030407325.1. NCBI lineage: Eukaryota > Viridiplantae > Streptophyta > Magnoliopsida > Ericales > Theaceae > Camellia > Camellia japonica. Next base: position 12,990,698 of record JAPPVO010000003.1, read on the forward strand.
CATCGATATCCGATCAGTATAATTTTTTTGCAGGCATAAATTACTTGATGATTTCTACATATTGAACGGTTCGGATTATCGAAATGAGACTCATAATGGCCCCAGCACCCAACAATATGCTCCTTTTTTTTTTAATTTTATTTTTATATGGTCGGTTATGACAAAATTTATTGTTGATACAAAAATATTCTCGTATTCAATTTTAAGAAAGAAAAGATTTTATTTTTTAAAAAGGATTTTATTACATTAATTTTTGTTGAGGAAAATGTTAGGACTAAAAATGTTTTATCAATATTTTTATTAAATGTTTCATATGTCTGTAAATCTCATATATCATGTGGATCCTATGTAAACCGCATATTCATATGAGACATTTAATAGAAATGTTAACAAAATATTTCGAGTTCCTATCATTACTTTATTATGAATTATAGCGATACCCTATGGCCTATTTTGGGTGTAGAAAAAAGATTGAGGGTTCTAAAAGAAGAGTTCTAGAGAGTTTTACTTATTTGGTTCCAGTTTTTAGAAAATAGTATTTTTATTTTTCGTATTTTAATGTTTTCAATGATTTTTTTAATATTTTAAGCATTTTTTTTTAATTTTTAGACGCACCTAACATAAATACACTTAAAAAGTATAATATTTGTGAAAAAAATCTTTAAAAAATATACTAAACACCAAAAAATATATAAAAAAAAATATGAAAATTCAGTACATTTTCATATTTTTATATTTATTAATTTTTTTAAATATTTTTTTCACAAATATTTTACTATTTTAGATATATCTAAGTAAGGTGCATCTAAAAGAGTAAAAAAATTACTTAAAATTTTAAAAATATTCACTAAAAACAAAAAAAATATGAAAAATAAAAAATTCAATTTCAGAAAACTGAAACCAATATTGGTGTGTGGGTCCCACCATAATGTAATGTTTGTGTCTTATTTTTATTTATTTATTTTTTAAATTGTCAAATCATTAGAGATCTGCTTAAAGCTTCCAAACTAGAGGGAAGCAGGATCAGGATGATTCTGTCAATAAATGGAGATTTTGATCCCAATCGTCCATCACTCCAAACAGAAGATCCAAGGGCTCAAAACAAGACAGGAGGGACATGAGTAAACAAATTGCACTTTGTATGTACCCAATTTTTTTTTTTTCAAATTTTATGTTAGTTTATCATATTTCAATTCTAATAATTTTAATCAAGTTTTAATATCATCATTTCATCAGCTCTCGTTACAAAAACTTACAAAAAAAACCATTTTTACCTATCACATTTTATTTAAATTTTAGCCTTTAAAAGTCTCTCAATTTCACTTAGATTTTGTTTACTATATTAAAATTGACTACTAAAATACTAGTGTTTAAAATTTAGACAAAATTAGTTAGTAGAGACCTATTAACTAATACATTAACTACTTTGCCTTGAATTTGAATAAAGCTTTTTACTTTCTAAATTTTATTTAAATTTTACTTTGGTCCTTGAAATTTTAAATTCAATTATAGGACAAATTTTTGTCCAATTTAATGAAATTTATTGACTTATCACTACAACAAAAATACATTTTAATGACACTATACTGGTATGTTTTTAAAAAATGTCACAAAAAGAATAATTGGTGGCATGTTTTAGAAAAATGTCACAGAGCCACAAACATATAAGACTGTAGTGGCATTTTAATAAAAAAAAGTGCCACTTCACTACAACAAAAATGTGATTTAATAGTATTAACTTTATGACATTTTACAAAAGAATGACATAAGAAATTATTTTAATGACATTTATCAAAAGATGCTACTAAACTTTAGTAGTAATGACATTTTTTTAAAATGTCCCTAATATAGATGCAAATCACTTTTTATGGCATTAAGTGAAAAGTGTCATAAACAAATATTTTATGGCATTTTGAGAAATGTCACTAAACCAAAAAATTTCCAAGCTATCTAATGTTATTTTTTGAAAAAACAAAAAATGTCAATATACTTCCAAATTTTTTTAAAATGAACAAAATAAATATAAAAATAAATTGAACTCAATATAACATGCTATGAATTGGAGCAATTTGAGACAATCAAAAATTCAAGGTTAAAATCGATTCAATTGAAATTACAAAAACTAAAATAACACAATAGCCAAAATAGAGGGACTAATAGTGTAATTTGCCCTAATTGTTAGCCTTTTTTTAATGACAAATATGTATATAAGTGCAATATGTCATTCTTTTAGAGACAAAAATATAAATTTGTTTAACTCGATGAGTTAATCTGAACAAATTCAGCGATCATTTTTTATCAAAAACACTAACGGTATTATTAATTGGACCAAATTGACACAAAATTAAAAATTAAAATTGATCTAATTAAAAATATAAAGATAAAAATAATATTTATTTGTTTATTTAAAATGTGAACAAATTTATTTATAACAAATAAATAATTTTTGGTACACTACTTGTAGCGACCTAATTTTTCTTAAGTCATTATTTATTATTATTATTACTTTATTTTTTTTTGGCTTTATTAATTGCGTGGGTACATGAGAATTTAATGTGATATTTAATTAATTTAATGTGATATTTAATTATCTATAATTAATATGAATATTTATTATATTTATATTATATATTGATCTTATATAGCATATTTATATGTTGTATTTATAAAAAATATAATATAATAGTTTTTAGGTGAGGCAAAGAAAAGAAAGAAAAAAAAAAAAAGAAAACAAAAAAGAGACGGTTGTGCCTGTGTGCGGCGGAGATAAAGTCGAGAGAGAGAGACAGAGAGAGAGAGAGACGGGGGAGTTTCGAGAAAGAGGAGAGGAAACAAGAAAGGGTTAGGATTTTATTTTGGTGGTTTCATTAATTCTCTAAGTATTTTTTGATCTTCAAAAAAATAATTATGAGTGCACAACCCACTTTCCACTACTAAAAAAATCATTTTTTGCGACTGCTACAAGCCGTCGCAAATAATAGAAATACAGTCGCAAAACACCTTTTGCAATTGCCCATGTGATGGCAAATGGGGGTGGCAAATATTTTTTGTGACCACAAAACAACAGTCGCAAACTATTTGCGATTGCCTAGCCTACTTATGGCGACTGATGTTTTGCCGTCGCAAAAAGTAAAAAATGTCTACAATGTATTAGCGACCATCTTGTTACCATCGCAAATAATTCTCAATGATAATTTATACACAATACAATAATAGATTTCTAGCTATGAATATTTTGAGAAAAATCTACCAAATAAGATCCTTCTAAAAACAATAGCACCAAACCATTTATTTGAGACAAATTTGGAAAAACCATTTTTTAGTCTTAAACTCTAAAAAATGTTATAAAAGCTGCAATTCCTTGTAAAATTACATAATCCAACAAGCTAGCTAAAGCAAGGACAAGTGTGAAATCTTAACACAGTACACGCGGAATGCAAGAATCTCAAGGTGGTAAATCCAAAAATGCCTGCGGAATGTAGACATAAATAAAAATAAGATAAATCTGAATAATTCAAAGAGTGCATCTTGCATAAAAATAGAATGTACCTCATTTTTTGTTTTAGCGGTTCTTTTTATCTCTGCAACGAGCTTCTTTTCCTATATCAACAAATAATTTATAATTAGATCAAATATCAAAAACTTACAACAGAAACATAAAACTCTTTAGCATACTTCCAATTGCAAGTCTCCTCAATTTGGATGACAATTAGATCTAGGAATGTCAACCCATTACAAACTTCAATGACTGATTTGTATCACAAAAAGGCATCATATTCATTAGGTATTACATCAAACAATCAAAGAGTATAATGTATCAAAAAATTGCATACATTTGATAATAACCACAAATGAGAAAGAAAAAAAAATTAAAAATTGGTGCCAAAAGAGGGATGGGGTTACCAAGACATAGTTATGACTATTAATTAGTTCGAATGATAATTTTTTCCTTTCCAATCCAAGTCACATGTTTCAATAATATTTATCCATAGATCATATTATTCACTATTATTGAATGAATTTTATACACAATTATCATCTATGTACTTCAAGGTGAAGAGTTCGGGTACCAAAAGTCGGAGTTAGACTCTTCTACATTGAATCATTGCATTTTATTGAAAGTAACACATCCAAATGGGTGCCAAAGGGAAAAAGTTTAAAAATAAAAAATAAAACCATTGCAAATCTAGGGAAAAAATAAAACCATTTTCTATCTAAAATTGATCATCAGAAATATAGAGATACCCATGTTAGCAACAAGCCAATATATGATAAGATGAATAAGCACTCATAATATCTTACATAAGTAATCACAATTAGTAGGTAGTCAAATATGTTAACTCCAACAGTAAACAACATAGATCCACAACAAAATAGAGTTAAAAAACATGAAGCCATTCAGATCAGTTACAAGGGAGCAGAAAATAACTTCTTTGACCAGAAAAAGGGAAAAAGATAAAACATTTATACACAATTCAGTTGCACAAAACGACATATATATATTTTGAGGAGTTAGATGCATACTTAGGACCAGTGTAGCCCATTGTTGTTCCCAATCCTCCATTAAGCTTTAACACAAGAAGTTTGTCCGAAAGCTTCCTAGTTTCATCAGAATATGCAATAATTCAAATGCTTCCTAGTTTCTATCATCCTAGTTTCATCAAGATCTGTTTTTATAGCTTCATGGCTTTGCAGGTGACACCCAAAACCCTGGTTGATGTGAAAGGTGGTACTCTGTAAAAGTGATTGTTATAAGTTGTTATAATTAGGTTAAATTTCTGGAAATGATTTTCCATAAATAAATAAAAAAAAATCAATAAATAAGTAAAATGCAAAGAGCAACACAATTTTTTTTTTGGTGAGCACTCTGATGATAGAAAAACTGCTTTAAGCCCATCTATATACTAAACAAAGCAAAAAAGCAAAGTATTCATTTATTATGTTTAAATTATCACTTTTACAGCCAATTCAATTATGGAATTCTACAAACTTGTTACCATCTTCAGATTTGAGTGCTTATAAAATTTCCAATGAAGAAAAATTTGCACACAGGGACTCTTAATAGTTCTGTTTTTAGGTAAGCACGAACTTCTCACCTTCTAGACATGAAAAGTCACATCAACTATGTAAAAGGAATTGTAAGAATGTAGAATTTGTTATATGTTTCTGTATTGGACCAAATAAATTAGTTAGTTTTCCTCCCTCCCTCCCTTTTCCAAACATATACAAAAAAAATATGATTATAGAAATCACCAAAGACATTCACAACATCCAACAAGAAAAAGTTCCAATAGCAAGGGCAATGATGAATACACTTGTACCAAGTAATTCAGCTCAATGTCAATGCTAACAAAACAATCAACTAGAAAATCCAGTTAGCATGATCAACGAACTAATTTAATATCACATATAAATCAAGAAAACTCAATACTAGGACCTTTTATCTTCCAAATTCAAATTTACTAGTTATTGCCTCAACAAATTTTAACTTGCTGAAAATCAATGAAATCTTGATTCCAAGTTAAAAACAATAATGTACTGCACATTATAATATATTAAAGAAGAAATTGAGAGATATACACAAACAAATATGGAAAAATGCAAGAAAATAGGGCAAGAATGAAATGAGTCGAACCAGTACATACCTGTACGTGGATGAGAAAGCAATGTTGAGCCAGAGCTTCCTCGTATGGTATGTGTGTGTGGCTAGAGAGAGAGAGAGAGAGAGAGAGAGAGAAAGAGATTGCGAGAGAGAGGGGGATTGGGAGCGAGATTAAGAGATTCATACCGCTGGAGATATTCAGATGACGATGGCGAACAGGTGAATTGACAAGCGAGAAAGCAGAGGTATATAGGTTTGTCGAACTCTTGCAAGAGAGAGAGAACGATCTGCCATAGATCTTTAGAGCTATTTGTCAATTCTCTCTCTAGAATCATCTAGAACACAAGCTATCAGCGATATATACACAAATATGTGAATGTATAGGAGGAGAGAGAAAGAGATTTGGAAGAGGTTGAGGAGGATAGGGGCGAAGGCGAGGCTTCTGAAAGAGAGAGAAACGTCAATGGCGACCTGAGAAGCGAGAGCTTCAACGATTCATTTTAAGACCGAGAGAGAGAGAGAGAGAGAGAGAGAGAGAGAGAGAACCATACCAGTGTTTGTGAAAAAGGGCTAGGGCAAATACAAGGAAAGGGGAAAAAGTAAATAAAAATAAAGAATAAATTAGTTATTTGCGACTGCTAATCATGTGGCCGCAAATCATATAGTTGCAAAAGGTCATTTTTTTAAGTAGTGTTCCTTGATTTGTTTTTATTTATTTGATGTTGGTTTGATATTGAATTTGTATGTAGATGATGGATTGACTTCAACTATTTTGGTTAGTTGTGTATGCAAGGTTTAGGATTTTTATATGTATTTATTTTATGGTTGTAATCACACTTATGAATATATGAAATTAAAATAGACTAGAAATCCATAGATAAATTCCGAATACTCCACTATGTCTCCATGAATTGTTGTTTTATTTGAGTGTTGGTGAGAAAAAGTGTATAAAAAAAAAAAGTGAGGATTATGAGATTTATTTGAATGCCTTAGATTCGGCATTGTTATGTTTGTTTTCATGAGTAGATGAGAGGTTGTGTATATATATATTGTTGCCTTGTTCTCAGGAATAGACGAGTACTTTGATTTACGCGCGCACGTATATGATAACCGTTCGGAGAGTGGGTTAAACTCGGGACGATATCCCTATGCAAGTTTGGCTTCAGAGCGGTGTTAGGTATACGAGAGGTACATGGGATATATGTGTAGACCGGAAGTAAAAGGCCGAAGTGGTGAAGTTAAGGTACAAAGAATTACATATCAACTTATTGGTATAATTTGAATTACTTTGATTTGTACATCTCAAAAAATAGTAAACGGTCTCAATAAATTTTGAAATTTGGGCAGAGATATGTATACGTAATTCTAGACAACTTTTGTATTTTAACTTTTTACTAAAAAAATCGATTAGAACTTATAATCGGATGATCTTGGTTACAAATAGTTTTTATTCATTTTAGCAATGCAGATTTTAGATGTTTAAACCCACGAAACGAGCTCATTTTTATTGATTTCGCGTAAACTGAAGTAAAATATTATTCTGAACACTTTTTGTGTTTTGAAATTTTTTGAAAAAAAATCATCTTAGGGCATTTTCTTTTCGTTTTCAGCTTTAGATTTTTCAGTCGAATTCCATCTAGGTTCTTCTATCAAGTTTTTCTTTCAACCTGTTCAGTTTCTACTAAATTTGTACGCAATGCCTTTTAGGAAAGTTGATTCTGTACAACTTTTGTTCTTTGAGTTTTGGTCAATTCGAATGATTTAAGCATGAAGTTGTGCATTTTTGTACTTCTTCAGTAATTTACTTATGATTAAATTAAATTATACTAATTTTATTTTTTGTAAAATGGTGGGTCTTACTAACTTTTTTTTACAAGGCTGACTCACCATATTTATATTTTATTTTCATTATTTTTTTTATATACTCAATTTATATTTAGTTGTGTACATGTAAGAAACTAAATACCACCGTATCTCGGGAAACTATCCCTTCGTCTCGGTGTAGGTGGAACTACTTGTCTTGTCCCGTAACTAGAATTAAATATACTTTCGTTTGTGTCTGGTGGACACGTGGGTGTCATAGCTTGTACTCATACCAGTATATTTGTATACTGACCCGTTGTCTTTTGGCATCCCATAACAAGAATTAAATGTACTTTTATTAATGTTTTCCTACATACACATACACACAAACACACACACATATATATATATACATACATATATCTATGTATGCGTGTTTGTAAAATTAATTAGTTCAAATTTGATTAGGTCACAACAGCTTCTAGTTCTCTTAACATGGCAGTTCGACATCAAGTATGATCCTTGTCATCAATACAAGATGCCTGTGAGGCCCCTGAAAATTTTACCTTCTTAAAAGTCCTTTACTTTTAAATTATTTCCTTGAAATCCCTCAATTTCTTAATTAATTACAATTTTAATCCTAGGATCAAAATATATGCGCTAACTGAAAACTCGCAAACTCTAATCGATTTCAGTAACTTAGGAATCATTTTTAATATCCTAATACTGATTAATTGACTCCCTAAATATGGAATTACCACTTGAAAATCCTAAGTTTTTCTCATTTTTATCATGTTTGTCGGTTGATCACCTTTTTATTCGAAACAAGAAATCTATACCGAATTAGACTCTCTAACCCTAATTTAGTTTAATTCTGCACTAAAATAAATATTCCAATTCACAAATTAAACCCAAAGCCCTCACATTTTATTAAATAAAAAATTGACCCCAAACAAATACCATTATATATTTATATATACACTTGTATCCTAAAATCTTTTTTGAACATTTTATTTTACAATTTCCAACAATTGTACACAAAATAATAATAATAATAATAAGTCCCTCAAATCACCATCTAAGGCCAACCATCACCTTGAAAATATGATGAATGTACTTTTTGAGACAAGTTTGCGTAAATTATGAAAAATATCTTTGACTTGGTTCAAACTTATATATATATATATATATATATGTATATATAACTAGGTTGGTTTGATTTGGAGAAAAACCCTAACTAGATCATGTTTAAGAACCTAATTAAGGCCTCTAAACTACCACTATTCCATTGGATTCAAACTAAATTCAAAACATCCCATTCAATTCCAACCAAAGGGCATTTTGGACATTTCACACAAATTTTTCTATAAAAGCAGCCCCTCCCTTAGCATTTTTCATACAAGAATACAAACACACACACTATATTCGGCTGAGAGAAAGAGAGGGAGGAGAGGAAAAGAAGTTTGATAGCAATCCCAACTAGCCTCAAGTAAGCCACAACACAACTCTCTCTTATTTTTCCTTTCAAATACATGCTTTTAGAAGTTTTAAATATTCATTTTAGATGTGTTTTGGTGGTATTTTTGTGTTAAAAATAAAAGGAGTTGAGCTTTGATTCTATCCTTCTTGTATTTCTCTTAATTGGTATAAGACTGCCTTTTTCCATATCAATCTCTCAAAATTTCCCAAAGCACATCTTCACCTTAAATTTCTGATTTTAATACATATTATTTGTTTTCATCACAAGAGAAGCAGGAGATTTCCCCTAGTTGACCTCTTTTCTCACCAACTTTCTTATTTCAAGAATTGTGCCAGAAAAATTTATTTTACAGTCAACTTTTGAAACTTCTAGAAAAATGTAGAAAAATCTTCTGGACTTCAATTTAATGTCAAATCTTCCTTAAGAAGTTATCTTTCAAGGAAAATTGGTTTCATTGAAAAAGAGTGAGCGATTTGTGAGAAAATTTGATTTTAAATGGTCGACAAATCTGGACAGTGTTGGAGTATTTCTGAAATAACTAAAAATCTGGAAAAGCTATTCCATTTCCGGAAAATGTTCTGAAAACTAGATAAAATTCTCTACGAACCATAGGAAGGCTGGATTTGGAAAAAATCTGAAATAGTTCTTTTAATCTTGATCTTTAAGTGACTCTAAATCTGGAAATTCTATAACATTGATGTTTTGTGCTCTTGACTTTATGAATGTGCTAACTTATATATAATCATGTCCTGGTATGATATTATATATGTCATGGTTATGTATTTTTTTGGTCTTTTGATGATGCTTATACTTATGCAAATTTATTTTCCTTTTCGCTTGTACTAACTAATTACAACGATTAATCTAATAGAAAACTTAATGAGGTGGCTAATGGGGTCTCGATCACCCTATTATTATTATGAGAAGAAGTTATTGGTTAGTGGGATGCATTCCCTTTGGTAAGTTAAATCTTGCGCAAGTGGTTGTTTCGGAACCCTTGAATGGAGCGGTTGTGTTCAGACCCTAGGTAGTTCGATGTAAAGAGGGATTTGGGCAAGGCCCATCATTATCGTCTTTTTTGAGACCCTGCGGTTGGCATTACACAGTATATAACCGTTGGTAGGCATATGAGGTAACGTCTGCAACAAAGCAACAAAAGATGGGCCATACCGAATAATCTACGTCCAATTCTTGGAGTTGGGAGGACGAAATCTATTTGAGAGATTTCTAGACTACTAACAACTAACCATATAATTTGTGCTATGAACTTAAATGCCATGATCATTTCCTCTGTTTTTTGTAAATGCTGTTGTGTATTGAATTGGGAAAAAAGAACGGGATGTGTGTGCGTTTACTGGGCATTCAAAGCTTATGGCATTTCATGCCAAATATCGAAGAAGCATATGAGGTCGACGAAGAGCCATTTGAAAATTTATGTTTTCCTTAGAGAAATTAAAAGCCATTTTGCTTATGTGTCTGTTCGTGCTTTTTTTTTTTTTTTTGGAATGTAATAGTAATGGGACTCGTTTTGAAATTTAAGTTTTGAAACACTGTAATTATTATTTGCTTATATATCTTTGTAATCCTATGACTATGTCCGCGTTACTTATGAGACCTTGTGTAAATACCTCTTAAGATCTGTCAAAAAGATAGCTTGCTATCTAAGGTGGCTGGACTTAGAAGGGAGGCTATATTGACTCCTCTGATCTTCCTGGGATCTTACTTGGCTATTAACCAAAGGGCTCTTTAGTGATTTTACCCTAACCCTTAGAGTAGAAATTGGGGTGTCACAATGCCTCTCTTACTCAGGTACCCACTAAGAGCTAATCATATATATCACATTACTTCTAGCTTTATTTTCGAATAGCATGCAAAACTTGTCTTACAATTAACCAATGAATGAATATTGTGGACCTAAATTCCATTGTTTAAATCTAGGCAAAATGTGCTACATAGTAAAAACCATGACATGACGAAATTTGTGCTTTATTTATTTATTTATTTTTAATTTTCTTGTGAAGCTTCAACAAGACATCTCTTAATCATTTATTACTGCATGAGCTCTTTCCGATTCCCTCAAAATCTTGCTTGAAAGTAATTAGTTGATTGTCATTTTTCACAATTACATTTGATTTACATTGTTGAGTTTAGGGAATCCTGATATTGATAATGGGGCATGGTTTTGATTGTTGTTGATTGGTGCCTTTGGTTGTTATTGATTTTTTAAGCTATTGTTTGATATGGTCTAAAGACTTACGGTTGTTACTTTTATATAATTTGTTGCAGTGTAGTGAACCAATTAAGTGATTAAATCATGTGACTAGCTTATCTACTAGAGAAATGCATATCACTTTCAGTTGTGATCATCTTCACTTTGGTACTTTGTACTAGTTTATTTTTTAAATATTATTTATTAATTGTAAATATATAATTACTTAAGCAGTTAAATCTTGATTTACAGGTGAGAGATATAGTTGTTCTAAAAAGTATCATTAGGCCAACAAAAACAGTTGCAATCGGAGTACTTACAAGCACAGACCCGTCTAAAGAAGTAAAAGGGAAAGAACTAGGACCTGACTATTGGGAGATACATGTTCAAGTGCCAGTCAAACCTAATGAGAGCTTGATCCGATCATATGGACTTGTCAAAACAATTGGACAAGTTATTGGAATTCATGTTGCTTGGCCTACTCCATTTGTGGTATATTTCATTCGTAAATACTAATTTCATTAACAAATTTATATTAACTTAATATAGTTTCAATTACCTTTATATATTTATCTTTTGGATGCAGATTTCGCAAGTTATGGATGCTAACCAAGAATATTTATACAAGTGAGGTTGAGGGAACTGAATTTGTTTTGATAATGTCTTTCTGGAAGAAGGATATCACTATGGCTTTTCAGAACTTATGGTTGGAATAATTTTCTTTTAATTTTTATTTTTTTTTTTGCTTTAACTTTGTTAGTGTGGTAGAATATTTTATAATTTTAATTATGATTTTTATTGCAATATAAATAAATTTATATTTTTAGATAAAAAAATGATTGTGGTTTGAATTTTTTTTGTTTTGTTTTTGATGTGATGATCCTATGGTGGTAATGTTTGTTTATTATTATGAAAATATTACAGGATGAATGGATGTCAAATTAATACAGGATGTGGCAATTAATATTCAATTGTTTACAAAATTGATTCAATTTTTACAGGTATTTACGCATGCTTAGTTATGGCTTTTAAAAGTGTCAATAAAAACAACAAATAAGTAGCATTTTGTAATAGTGATAATAGCTTTGCAAAGTGTCATTAGAATAAGCTCTAATGGCACTTATATCCATTTAAAGGCACAAATGAATTGGATTTAGTGGCATTTATGAAGTTGTTAAAAATATCAATTGTGGCATAACAAGCGCCATTAAAAATCCATAATGGCACTTGAAAGCGTCACGAATAGTATCTACCATGATATTAAAGTGTCACTGAAAGTCTTTAGCCCTAATAGCGTAATGGCACTTACAAGTGTCACTAAAGTGACTCTAAGTTTTTTTTTAATGGCACTTGATAGTGTCATAAATAATGTCTACCATGACATTAAAGTATCATTGAAAATTTTTAGCCATGATGGTGTAGTAGCACTTGCAAGTGTCATTGAGTTGCCACTAGTATCTACCGTGGCACGGGTATAAATGGCACTTGTTTAAAATGCCACAAGATTAAAAAATGTTATTAGAAGAATAGTTTTGTGACACTTTTAAATGTCACTAAACTCAAACAATGTTGTAGTGTATGTATTCCGAATGTGAGATTACAATTCATGTTAAGTAAGTCATTCTTTGTGACTTAACTACCTAACAAAGTCGAATCAGTTTCTCAATTTCAAAAATGCCTAATTGACTACATGTTCTAACATTTAAAATAAGTGTATACATTTAAAATAATCTAAAAAAAGAAAAAGATTGCTTGTTATGTTTGTGGTATGGCAGGGAGTCCCATAAAGTGCTTGAAACACAAGATTGATTTACTTGACATCCTTAATTATGAATGTGGGCCGAGTAATTTTTTTGCACAATCGGCAAATAATACATCTAAGCCCATCCATCTTAAAGCCTAAATTCAATAAGATCCATTGGGTTTGTTGAGAGCTTAACACCAAACAGTACATTCGTGAACCAAGAGGTATGTTGAATAAGATATGACGATAGAATTAGCTTACATTGGCGCCAAGAGTTATACTGGGCCCAAGCTGCCTCTTTTAAAAGGTGTAGTAAGAAACTGGGTCTTGACATTCAAGTAATAATGACAAACATGTCAAGTTACGTAAGAAATATCTACACTAAATGGCTATAAAAGGAAGAGGAGTTGAAGAAGAAATGTATGCACTATAAACCCACAAAAACTCTCTTTTACTGAGGACACACCCCTTCTTATACACGAGCTAATTTATTCGTCAGAGTGCTAATTTCAGTATCCCCGACCATAGTATTTCTTGTTTCAAGCATCGAAACGAGGATAAAGTGGAGGACTGTTTGCACAGAAGGAATATTTTAGAACCATTCTTCACAATCAATGCAAATACACTTTGATTGAAGGTGATGTGTTGGGCAACAAGTTGGAATCTCTCTCTTATGAGGTTAAGTTTAAACTTGAAGCTACTAGTGATGGATGAGGAAGCAAGGTGATAAGCACAACCTACTACCATGTCATGGGTGACATTGAGCTCAATGAAGAGGAAATGATGGCAGGAAAGGACAAGGCTATGGGGATATTCAAGGTTGTCGAATAATACTTGCTGGCAAACCCAAATGTCTATGGTTGAACCCAAATGTGACTTCTGGATTTCTTCTATGTGTGTTTTTCTATATTTGAGTTACTTGAAAAGTCACTTTAACTTGAAAATAAGAATAGTCTACACTCTATTTCTTTTAATTGTTTTTGGGGGAAAAATGGTTCCATTTGTCAATAAAACCCATGATGTTATCAAAGTGAATTATACATTAGCATTGTTGTTCTACTGTCATTGTTGATTGTTTGTGCTTTTGATATTTTTTCTATGGACTTTCTATAATCAATGGAAAAATTCTTTCAAAGTTGGTTAAAAGCTGATTTTTTTTTATATATTTTTTTAAAAAATATGTTAAAAAATGGAGAGGTGATATAACTCAAAATAGATTAAGAGCCGTGCTACGTTAGCTCGAAAGGGCACCCCTTAATCCCCCGAAACCAAAAACGACGCCGTTTCGTCGTTTTTTGAATTTTTTTTTTTTTGGTTCAATCAGAGAAGAAGAAGCAGACGAAGGGAAGAAAGCAAGAAGAAGGGAAGAAGAAGAAGCAGAGGCAGACGGCGGCGGCGGAGGCAGACGGCGGACCGACGATCAGCAGAGCTGCGACGATTGGACGATCGACCGGAATACAGGGGCCTCTGTGTGTGTGTGTGTCTCCATTCCCTCTTCTCTCTTCTCTCTCTCTCTTCCCTCTCTCCTCTCCGCTCCGCTCTCCCTCTCTCTCTCCCCTCTCCCTCTCCTCTCTTCCCCCTGCGTTTCAGATCGAAAATGGTCGAAAATGGAAGAAAAAAAAAAAAAAAAAGCCTAATGCCCAAAACGACGTCGTTTGGGCATTAGGGGGATTCGGGGGGCAAAATTTCGAGCTCTCAAACATTATTCATAGATTAAATGCTAAAATTTGGCTTTTAACCATCTTTCCGAAAGAGCCATTTACAACTGTCCAGTGTTTGTTAAAAAACGCAGCAATATTAATTATAAGTACGATGTCATTTTGTTTGGAAACACCGAACTGACTATATTACGTGAAGCAACCATGTTTTTATAAGAAATATTTTTTTTCCCTACACACTACAAGGAAAAGTGACTTTTTGCGACTATTTTTTTTGCGACTGATTATTTGACTGTCAAAAAAACTAATATTCGCAATAGCAACCTTGATAATTTTTTCTTCTATTTATTTTGCCCTTTTCTTGTACCTATGCCCTAACAGAGACTGATTTCCCCTAGACTCTCATTTCCCCCAAATCTGATTTCGCTCAATCGTGTCTGAGTAAGAGAATTTGATTTTCCTCTCTCGATTTTGCTCTATAGATCACCACGGTCGTCTGAAGAAGAGACCTCCAACGGTATGAACTCTCTCTCTTCTTCTCTCTCTCTCTCTCTCTCTCTCTCTCTCTCGTGTCTCAGTGAGTCTCTTCGAATCATTCATTCGTATTTCAACTTCTTCGTCTCTCTATAGATCACCTTTCGACGAAGATTTGGTTTGAATCAATCCTTCTTCATCTGCTACAGGTACAAGCTGAACCATTCAATTTTTAATTGTGTATTTTCTGTGCTGCGAACATGATGAACTTGCTTGATTCAGTTCTGAATTCGAATTATTATTATTATTTTCTGTCATGTTAGATTGGAGCATGTGTGTGGATTTTAGCTTATAGTCGTATTTAGGTGAATTGCAAATGTGCTTTGTAGAAGACTATAGAATTTGATCTAAGCATTGGTTTTTCTGTGCTGCGAAAATGATGAATGTGCATTTTCTATGTCCAAATTTCTGTCAGCTCTTATGTAATTTGTGAAAGAACAGCTTCTACTGATAGAAAACCAAGAAGCAGAGAAGAATAAGAAAGAAAATGAAGAACTAGATTTTATTATTAATTTCTTGAGAGAGAAAACAATACGACTCAGGTTTTATATATTCTGACCTTATAGATTCGGACCTTATAGCGTTCGATAAATAACAAAATTGAATAGATTATATAGCTGTTCAAAACTTATCAATTTCACCATTTAATTTCGATATTCTTTCTCTAATCAAGAAAACCAAACCCTAGCTACCTCCATAATCCTAACCCCAATCTCTCTCTCTCTCTCTCTCTCTCTCTCTCTCATCCAAATTTTCAATCAACTCTGAAGTTGGGGATTTTGTAATTCGAGTTGCAATATATGGATTTTCAACTGCTGAACAAGGGCTTGAATTTCTCTCGAAGAAAGAAGAAGTGACTTATTGCTTTTGCTTTGTTAAGTGTTTCGAGTTATGGTGGTTATAAGGTTTATCACTTGCCCTCTGTGGCAAGGAAGAGGAAGAGAATTTTCAAGCTCTTGGGAGCTTTGATTTCAGTTGCCGAAATGGTTTACGATTCCGCGGATACCAGGTGTTGTCTCCAAGGACCTCAAGCATTTTTTGCAGTCTGATTCTGACCAAATTCCCAATAGTTTGAAACAATTGTCTAAAATTACAATGTCAGAGCAGCTTTCACAGTCACTGATTATTGTTTCTGAGGCTATGACAGTTGGGATTTTGAGAGGGTATTGTTTGGAGACCAGAAATGAGATTGAAGAAGGTTCGAATTCGAGTTTTTCCGATCGGGTTATGGATGAACTCATGTCTACAGCACTGGATTTGTTTCTGTTGTTGTTGGTAGCTTAGCCCGAAACTTGGTTTTGGTTTCCTATTCGAATGGCCAATACGATGAATGTTCGAATGGCGGCATCCATTGGTTTTGGGTTGGACTCATCGGCTTTGCCTGAATGGTTAAATGTTGTGTCGAGCGATAAGTGTAAACTACTTATCAAGAAGAGGTCCTAAAGTGGAAATTGTTCAATGTGAAAGAGAATCAAGAAACAACTAACCTCCCAGTGCTATCTTGGTGACATGTCCAAAATTTCTCCTAAGCCAACAGTGACTTATATATTTTCCCTTTTTTTTGGGGCGTGTGGGGGAGGATCGAGTTCTGTGTCTTAAATTGCAATAAGGGTTACAAGCAGGGCGATTTTGTCAGTTACCTCTACTTAGATTAAGCTCATGAATGTTACTTCTTGTTTTTTCAATGGTGTAAAAGTGCAACTGTATAAAACCAGAATAGAATTTGAGATGTAGGTTTCATTTCTTTATTACAATATGCATGGGGATCACCTTGTGGCCTAAATAAAATACTTTTCTGGAAGCTTTTGGTAAGTTGTTTTGATGTCTCAACTGTTAGAGCCTTATACCGCTTCACTTGGCTGGTTATTTTCTCCATTTATCTTGAATTTCTTGGATATTTTTTTTAAAATAAAGGCTGCAAACTATAAAACTTCAAGCTTTTAAGATCTAACACATTTGTGCTGTGTACAGCTCATTTAAGCAAGCCATGAAACTAAGACTGTTCACTTTTGGTCTTCTTTGAGGCTGTGGTTTCTATTGCTCTGCAGCTGACTGTAAAGTATTTCTTTTATCCTCTTTATCCTTTTTTCTTATATGATTTCAGTGACTCAAATTTCTTTGTAACATTGGATGATCACACTTCACATGTCTCTAGTGTCATCATCAAGAACTTGACTAAGCTGTGGAGTTTTAGTCCTGAAGATTTTGGATCAAAAGTATGTGGATATTTTTAGCACTAAGTTTGTGACTAGTTGCAAGGACGTAACAAGGTATGCTACATGGTTTTTGGCTCGTGCTATTCTTTATACTATAGTTTGCTTAACAAATTTAATATCAATACCTCATTCATCATTGTATTTTAATATCTTCAGTTGCATTTGGATTTTTTTGAACTACAATTTTTCAAAGCTTAAATACATTCCAAAGGGTAATACCCGGTTCTCTGTAGGAGGTTAGCGACTGAAAACAAAGGTTGGGTGGAGACTGTAAGAATATCCATAAAGTAGCCCATATGTCACATGTTTGTTTTGTTTTATTTATTTATTTATATTATATATATTTATTATATATATTTAATTAGTTTAATAGTTAATGGATAACTGACGTATGTCCACTATCCCATATGGTGGTGTCATGGGAGTTACAACTTCCCTTACAACTTCCCTGATGGTGGGAAGTTATAAGCAGTTACACTTGGATATGGGTCCAAGCCTATCTATATATATGCCTGTGATAGCCATCAAACACAGACGTTATTTTGTGAATAGAATAGGCTTGAAACTCTGTTCCTTCCACTTTTCCCATATGGTTCTGTAAAAGTGTTCAGTGAGTGGGTTTTGTTTATACATTCAAGATTTGATCATTCAAGGATAAAGATTCAAATGCTTGAATATCATGGTAGGAGGTATTCTTCTTTTTGAATTAAAATTATTTTAATTCTCACAGACTGTTGTCAATTACGTGAGAGGAGGATTTGGGAGGGAGGAAATTTTACTTGATTAGAATGAAATTGCAGAACAATATGGTTAGTTTCTTTCTTACATTCTTATTTGCAAGAAGAATTATTTCTTGTTTGTAGGTTTTGTATGTACATTGGCAATCTTACTTCTTATGTATATTCTAGTACAGGAAGCTTAAATGTTATTTGCAAGAAGAATTATTTCTTGCTTGCACGATGTAATAGCTTCAAGTTGTTTGCTTTGCATAACATTTAAGCTCGATGGTGTAAACTGTTTGACAGTTTAAAATGAACCTCATAGGTGTTTATTGCTCAAGCAAAGATAATTTGAATGATGTCTAATATATTGATGTATATTTTTGCAGGTAGTGTTGAGGGAGTAGTTGATATGATTGGGTGGGTGATATTGAGAGCTAAACTAAGATGTTTTTTTTTTTTTTTGAGTACTTGAATCTATTAGTATTTTGTATAAATATTTTTAAGGATGGTTGATGGATATTTGTTTTGCATGTATAGAAGTTTATATTTTGTATGCACATTTCTTTTTTTATTTTTTGAAGAAAGATAATTTTGTTGAGGGAAAATAATACATGAGTATTAAAATTTTTGCAAATATCACTTTACATTTATTGTATATAATATTTGAATATATATATATATATATAGAGAATATAGATTGTTAAAACATTGTAGCTTTTTTTTTAATTTTTTTGCAACGGCAAAACATTGGTCGCCATAAGTAGATTAGGCAGTTGCAAATAGTTTGCGACTATTGTTTTGCAGTTGCAAAAAGTATTTGTTATGCCCACATTTGCGACCCTCATTTGCCGTTGCATGGGCCATCACAAAAGGTTTTTTGCAACTTTTTTATTATTATTTGTGACAGTTTGTAACGGTCGCAAAAAATATTGTTATTAGTAGTGACATTTGACATAAACTCCATGAATACGAGTATATAAAAACAATTTAAACCAACAATGTATAAGTTCTATTTATTTTTAATCAACGGGACTAGCTTGTTTAGTCAGTAGGTCTATAATTCGAATTTTTCACTTGCATGTGAATTTTGTTGTCACGTATTTGTTGGCATTTCTCTACACAATTGGTCTCTATCATAATTAAAATAATAATCTTAATAAATTATAATTAATATATCCATAAATCATAATAAAAATCATAATTAAACATATGATATGCTCGTTATTTTTTGAGTATATATTATAAATTTTTTTTTAATTTAAATTTTAAGTATTTCCAGTCTTTGGTCGTTCGTACACACCTATAATTTTACCAGGGTATTATATAAATGAGATAATATTAGTAATTCAAAATATAAACACGTGGTATTTCATAATATTATTATTGGTGAAGAAGGTTAGGTGAGGTATTATTGGGTGATTAGAAAATATGAGAAACATATTGAATAATAATTAGTTAAAGAATACAGACACGTGATACTCTAGGAATATTTAATAATTTCCCTATAAAATGGCGGCAATTGACCATCATTTCTCGAAATTTTGTGAAAGCTACCGATATTCCCGGCACCGACTTTTCCTAAGAAATATTATTAGATTTTACAAAGTAAAATATGTCATGTCTATTATAATAAAAGTTAGAAAAACTGTATGACGTCAGAAAAGTTATCAAAATTTTAATTAGAGTCTAGATTTATGATACAGATTCAGTAATCTAAATTTGCATCACTAGTACCAGCTCTAATGAGTTGACAGTGTCCAAAAAAAAACCAAACTATCACATCAATGGTGGAGTCTATGTCCTATGTCATTAGTTGTCTATTAGTGATCTTCAATTATTAGTTTGAACCATTTTTGTTTATGATATAGATTGTGTGGTCACACTATATTGATTATTAATATTTTTTATGATTTTTTTTTTTTTTTTTTTTTTTTTTTTTTTTTTTTTTGAGATTGTAGCATTGTTGTAAAAGTTAAATATTTTGTTGCTTTGGTGACAAAGTTTTATTTATATAACTAGCGTTTTTTACTCACACAAATACATGAATTATATAAATATTTGTATATTATATAGGGGAATTGACTAGTAAATTCCATTTTGTCATCTTGTAGATCATGTGATCTTAATTGTTTTCTTTTAAACCATTTAGTCCTTAGGATTGTTTGTTTACTATTTTTCCATTGAGGTGTTAATTTGAGTTCATATGCCCGCGTGTATTTATGAGAAGGGATGTGTGTGATTCACATCCTAAAAAAAAGGTATATAGTACTATTTTTGGACAGTGTAGGTCACAGGCGTGTGATGTGGGATGTGAAATAGATGGAGTGAGTGGGGTTATGTCACGTTGGGGGGTGTGTTGTCACATGACTCAACCCACCAACCTAGAAATCCAACTTGCCTTTTGCATTCATATTTACAGATGGACAATCATCCCCCATTTGGAAAGATGAATCGGTGGTGAAGGGCGACATGAACCCTACGTTTTGTTACGATTATCCACTTTTGGTAACCTTGAACATCAAAGGTGAGTACTTCGATTTGTTTGGGAAGATGATCGGTAAGTTGTTGATTCCCATTGGGTTTCTTCCGCTGGAAAAACCAAACAAAACCCGAATCGCTGCCACACACGACGGCCCGTGGAGTAAGATCTTCGAACGACTGGATGAACAGAAACCCAAATCCTTGGTGTTCGTTGGATTGAAAGTGAGTGTAAACTCAACAGAGACCAGACTTATGAGATAGCCTCCAGGGTAGAGTCATTGGAATTGCCATTTTTATGGGCTTTGAGAAAACCCGATTGGGCCTCCAACGATCTCGATGCTGTACCGTCGGAATTCAATCGCCGGACCTCTGGCAGAGGAAGAGTCTGCATCGGATGGGCACCGCAGATTGAGATTCTGGCTCACTCGTCAATCAAAGGCTCGTTGTTTCATGTTGTGTGGGGTTCGATGATTGAAACATTGCAATTTGGGCATTGTACAAATTGAGGGAATATTTCATGATGTTGTTCATTGTTGGGTTCACGTTGTTGCTCATTGTTGGGTTCACTGTTGGGTTCATGATGTTGTTCATTGTTGGGCATTGTATAGATCGGAGGCTCGTTGTTTCATGTTGTGTGGGGTTCGACGATCTTGATATTGTTTATTGTTGGGTTCACGTTGTGCTTTCATTCGAATGTTGTAATGTTTACGTTACAATCGACTGAAGCACTGTTGGACTATTAGGTTCACGTTATGCTTTTATTCGAATATTGTAATGGTCATGTGAATATTGTGGTGTTCACGTTAACTGCAGCATTGTTGGACTGGGAAAACTTTATAAACGAATTTTCACCACTCCCACCCCACAAAACGTAGGATTATTCGTATCCAAAATAAAACAGAACATCTCCATAAATTATATGAGGGCATATTCGTCCAGCACACAATCATCTACATTCAAAAAAGGACTTATCCGTAAGCAATCCCGCCTCATATAGACTTGTCAATCAAACAAAAACTTAGTGGGATCAAACGGAACACAATTTAGCCATATAGGACATTTTTGATAAATTTCCCTATTATATAAATAAATAAATAAAATATTATTTTTGTAATATGTCAATAAATAAAAATTTAAAAGCGAAATTGCAATTATTAATAGATATTATTTTATGAATTAATTTCTATGCTGGTTATGAGATTATGAATGGCATTTTAAGAAATGGTGAAAGCTATCTTAGAAATACAAAATTTCACTCAGCATAAAGAAAAATAAAAATTTTAAGGCATCTGTTCCAATCTTTATTTTATATGATAGTATAGATGATTTGGAAAAAAATAATTTTACATAAAACAAAAGGAGATTCTTAGATTAAGAGTCACTACAAGAAAAGTGGGTTTATGAGACGGAACTATTTGCGACTGCACACTTGCCGTCTCAAAAAAGCAGAGTTTGCGACGGCACTATTTGTTGTCTCAAAAAAGCAGAGAATTTGCGACGGTTGCCGTCGCAAATTCTCTGCTTTTTTGAGACAGCAAATAGTGCCGTCGCAAATACTCTGCCGTCGCAAATTCTCTGCTTTTTTGAGACGGCATTTTCTGCCGTCACAAAAAGTGACTTTCGTGTCTTTTTTTTTTTTGTTTTTAGTGAATATTTTTAAAATTTTAAATATTTTTTTAAGATGCACCTTACTTAGATGTATCTAAAAAATAAAAAATTTATGAAAAAATATTTTTAAAAATTAATAAATACATAAAAATACAAAAAAAATGTATTGAATTATTGTATTTTTTTTTTTGTATTTTTGGTATTAGTGAATTTTTAAAAGATTTTTTTACAACTTTTTTAATTTTTAGGTGTATTTATGTTAGATGTGTCTAAAAATTAAAAAAAAATACTTAAAATATTAAAAAAATTTAGTAAAAACAATATAACACAGAAAACAAGAAAGTATAATTTTCTCAAAAGAGTTTTTGGAAAACTCTAACCTAGCATAGTGATTATATACAGTCACAAAATGGTTTGAATAAATTCAACGGTATTTTCTATCGCAAAAAAAATTAAAAAAAACAATATCGTTTTACTCTTTTGATATAACATTTCTCTTTTCATTCATTTTTTCATCTTCTTGTCTCTCTGTCTCTATCTCTCTCTCTTCTCTTTATCTCTTTCACTCATCACTCTTCTTTCTCTGTCTGTCTATTTCTCTCTCTTTGTCTCTCTCGCTCATCTCTCTTCTCTCTATCTCTCTCATTTCTTTTTTCTCTCTCTCTTTTTCTTATCTTTCTATCTCTCTCGCCTATTTCTCTTCTCTCTCTGTCTCTCTATTTTTCTGTGTCTCTCTCTCGCTCATCTCTTTTCGCTCTATTTCTCTCTTTTTTTGTCTATCTCTCGCTCATCTCTTGTTTCTCTCTCTTTTTCTATCTCTCCCTCTATCTCTCTCTCTCTTTCTCTCTCTATCTCTTTTTCTGTCTATCTCTCTCTCTCCCTGTCTCTCTCTCACTCATCATTCTTCTCTCTCTCTGTGTGTCTACTTGTCTATTTGTCTATTTATCCCTCACTATGTTCGCCTTGCTCACTCTCTTACTCCCATCTTCTCTATTTATCGAGCTTCTTCTCGATTTATCGATCCACTATAAGAAAATACACGTTTAGCAACCACTTTGTCTCTCTCTCTTGCTCATCACTTTATCTTTGTCTCTCTTTCTATCTCTCTTCTTTATCTGTCTCTCACAAAATTAAAATATTTTTAAAATATTTAAATATTTAAATATTTAAAAAATTGATTTGAATTAAGCTTTGAAAAGAGTTTTGAATTATGTGTTTGGTTATGAGTTTCGAAAAGTAATGATTATATTTTGAATTGAGTTTTGAAAAATGGATGTAGAATTATGATTTTAAAGCTCAAAACAAACACCATACTTAAATCAATTGGTGGAACTATGACCACTACCACTACCACTCTCTCTGTCTCTTTTTTTTTTCTATGTCTCTCTCGTTAATCTCTTTTCACTTTCTTTCTCTATCTTTTAGTTTATCTCTTGCTCATCTCTTGTTTCTCTCTCTTTTTCTGTCTATTTCTTTCTCTATCTCTTTCTCTCTCCGTCTCTCTCTCTCATCACTCTTCTCTCTCTCTGTCTGCCTGTCTGTCTGTCTCTCTCCCCCACTGTGTTCGCCTTACTCACTCTCTCCCTCATCTCTTCTTTATTTATTGAGCTCCCTTTTGATTTATCGATCCACTACAAGAAAATGCACTTTTAGCGACCACTTTGTCTCTTTCTCGCTCATCACTCTGTCTCTTTCTCTGTCTCTCTATCTCTTTTCTCTATTCGTCTCTTACTCATCTCTCTCTCTCACCACCCATCTTCTCTACCACATTTACCACTACTGCAAATGCCATTCAACTACCACCACTCTTCTCTTTCTCTCTTTCACTCATCACTCTTCTTTCTCTGTCTGTTTGTCTATCTGTCTGTGTGTCTTTCGTTCATCTTTCTTCTCTCTATCTCTCTCATTTGTCTTCTCTCTCTGTCTCTCTCGCTCATCTCTCTTCTCTCTATCTCTCTCATCTCTTTTCTCTCTTTGTCTCTCTCGCTCATCTCTCTTTTTTCTCTCTCGCTCATCTCTCTTTTCTTTCATCTCTCTATTTTTTTATTCTCTCTCTCGTCATCTTTTTTCACTCTGTTTTCTCTCTCTTTTTGTATCGCTCATCTCTTGTTTCTCTCTCTTTTTTCTGTTTTCTCTCTCTCTCTATCTCTTTCTCTCTTTGTCTGTTTGTTTCTCTCTTTCTCTCTCTCTCTCTCTCTCCGTCTCTCTCTTCACTCATCACTCTTAATAGAAAATATTTTTCATTAAAATATTATCCTTACTTCTACCAAATAAAAAATAATAATAATAATTTTTCATTCATTAAAATAAAAATGAAACAAATAAATTCTCAACCTTAGTAACGAAAAGAAAATGAAAATTATTATTTAAATATTCATTTATGATGAAAATTATTATTATTATTTTTTTTTTCCCAATCTCGCCTGCTCGGTTTCCCCCATTTTTTTCCATTCCCGCGCCCTCCAAAATCCCCAATCTCTTAGAACCAAAATCCCTAATTTCTACCAAATATCTCTCTCTCTCTCTCTCTCGCGACTGTGAATGAAGGAATCCAGACATCGACGACCATTGTCGAAGTCCTTAGTTTCTCTATCGATAACCATTACCAGCAAACGAAGTTCTTCGGAGTCCTTAGCTTCTCTCCCCGGCCGTGACCAGCAAACTAAGCAAAGAGAGCTCTCACCTCTCCCTTTGACCGGAGCTTTTGCACCTTTCCTTCCCACCACCCAATTTCAGGTACATGTACAGTACTGGATTCATATAGATGAAATTTTAGGGAATAAAAAGCTGAAACTTTTATCCATAATTCATTTCATTTCCACTATACCTGCAATAAATCTCCGTTTAATGGACTAGTCAAGAATCATGTCTAGGTAGTTAATTTTGAATTGCTAGCATCTAACTGTTAATTTTCTCTTAACTAATAGGGAGTTTTGCTCTATGGGCCACCCGGTACTGGGAAAACGCTTTTGGCGAGGGCAGTGGCTCATCATACTGATTGCACCTTTATAAGGGTTTCTGGCTCTGAGTTGGTTCAAAAGTATATTGGCGAGGGCTCTCGAATGGTGAGAGAACTTTTTGTTATGGCCAGGTTTGTCTGATATCTTTCATTGACAACATTGATTGGTTGTTCTACATTTTTCCTTTTGGGTTTTCTTTTTTCTTTTTTAAATTGAAGGTGGAGTTGAAGGAAAAATTGTCTAGGATGTAGGTGAAAGACCCAAATGCCATCTTTGTTTTTTAAGTTCCGGACCTATTTTGGAAGAGGCAAATCTACTGGTTTTGGCTTGATTTATGATTCTGTTGAGAATGCAAAGAAATACGAGCCATAATTTACTTTTTTTTTCTTCATTTCTCTCGCCTTTTTTATTTATTTCCTAATTCTTTTCCAAATTTATAATTTACACACAAATATATAAGTGTGAGATAAAATGGTGTTAATACAAATATATAAGTGACAACACATATCTCATACCCTTATCAAAATGTCGGGCGTTCGACACAAGTATTTGATTTATATTGAAGAGTCTATGTAACATATCCTTGATAGAGCAGAATGATAAAACAAATTCATGTAGCTAACCCCACTTAATTGGAACACAAAGCTTAGTTTTGGTTTGGTTATAAATACCTACAATCCTGTACATGCTGTTGAGATGGCTTTTGTCTAAAATATAGTTACATGCTTGGCAATTTAAATACATTGTGGGAAAAGATTAGTTACAGGAGATATTCGCCAAACTTACATCATATATATAGCGACCCTGGTTTTCCTCCATTGATTAGTGTAATCCGGACTTGGTTCCGTAGATGTTGGTTGTTGTATATATCTTGTTTCCGTTCTTCAATACTTTGTATTTGAGTTATCGGATGTTTTGGGCAAGTTTGTTACAGGTTGGGTGTGATGGGGAGCAAATGGTTGCTGCCCAGAATTTTGGTTCTTCACTCGAGCGAGCTCTTTGTTTTAGATCCTTCGCTCGAGCCAGGTTTCCTTCGCTCGAACGAGAGTTGAGTTTTGTGTCTGGTGGCTCGAGCGAAGAGTCCTGCGCTCGAGCTTGCGTCTGCGTCTCTTTTGACCTGATGGTTTTGATTCTTGGCTCGAGCGAGCTTTCCTTCGCTCGAGCGAGCGAGGTCTATGTTTTGGGTTCCCTCGCTCAAGCGAGCATTCTGTCGCTCGAGCGTGCTTCTGGGTTGTAGACCTGAAGGTTTGGATTGTTGGCTCGAGCGAGTCTTTATACGCTCGAGCAAGGATTCTTTGTGTCTGGTCGCTCGAGCGACCAATCCTTCGCTCGAGCGAGCCTGTGTTATATCAGCAGGCAGCAGCGAGGTAAACACTTCACTTTTTCATCTCTTTTGATTTCAAAACCCTAGATCCGAGCTCCCTCTCTCTCTAAACACCTTCTCTCTAGGGATTGATCTAGTTCTTGAGTGTTTCTACCCTAAGTTCTTTGTAAGAAAGATAGAGGGTGTTGAGGGCTTCCTTTTAATCTGAAGAATCTTGGATTTGGAGCACTTTGGTTTTTCACCATCTTTCCCTTTGGTCTCTTCATTTCGAGGTAGGGATACCCTACTCCATCTTATGAGCTTTGTCTTTAATTTTGGTCATTTTGATTAGTTGGTGACGTTGGGCAATTTTTGGAAAAGTTGGGGTTATTGTGTAATTTATAAAAGAGGGGTTTTCAAATATTAAAAACCCATATGTATGTAAGACTTGGAAAATGGCATTGTTAGTGTCAAATTGAGGAAATTGAACCTTAGGGTTGATTCTTGGTAAAGGGGGAAAATGCCTAATTATCGTGATATAATTAATTTGGGAAAACATGAAATTGAGTTGAAATCCATGAAATTGGGAAGTTATGGGATTGAATGGTGTAGTTGGATTAATTTATCACTCACCTATGTAAAAGTTGAGATTTGTATTTGTTTAATGCATTTATTTTCTGTTTAGAAATAACTGTTTTGGGCTATCGGTGGAGGATAGTCTTGATTGTTGTAGACACTGTATGTTGATTAGGGAAAATGAAACTAATCACGTTGAATATGTCATAGAATATGACAGTCGGAATAAGACATCAACTGTATGTATTGATTGATTCCTGTATATGATAATTGTTTATATACTTGGAATATGTGTATTGTGTGGGAGGAGATAAGGGATGTACTCCATGGTTTGAGGGAAGATAGGGGATGCACTCTCAAACCTGTTTGTGAGGAGATAGGGGATGGACTCCATTAATGCAGCAAATATGTGTATTGAATTGAAGTGTTGATACAGCAAATATGTATATCATTTGAAGTATGAAAGTGTTTGAATATGAGTTGTAAATCTCATGTGAAATTGTGAAATATGGAAACGTGTTAATATGAGCCTTAGTCTCATTGAATTGGTAGGCCAGGTTCTGAGCCATGT
This sequence comes from Camellia japonica, assembly GCA_030407325.1. Lineage (NCBI taxonomy): Eukaryota > Viridiplantae > Streptophyta > Magnoliopsida > Ericales > Theaceae > Camellia > Camellia japonica. Next base: position 13,018,165 of record JAPPVO010000003.1, read on the forward strand.
TATGTATTGGGTTTGTATAAGGGAAGAGAATTGAAATGGAACATGGACATGATTGTCATGGAACTGGATTGTGATATAAAACGGTTTATAAGTGTTAACCATCTATCAAATGCTATTGTTTTAGTCATTGCTTATATTTGGTTTAGTATATCTCTACTGGGCTTTGGCTCACCCTATATGGGACATCATTTTTAGGTCCAGGTGATATGCCACCTCCAAGGACTTAGCTTGGGAGGTTCCGAGAGTTGAAGACTCCTTTTGTTGTTTGGTTATTTTGATATTACATGTAAATTTCAAGCCAAGGGCTTAATATGTAATTGAGTTAGTACTCACTTTTTGTATCCAAGTGTTGGCTTGGAAAGTTGTAAGCCCATAGGGTATTTACTTTTGTTGTTAACATGTAATATCTTTTGTAAGAATACTCTGATGAAAGAAAGAATGTTTTATTCTCTTATATTAATGCATGTCAAAATTGTTGGGTTTTATGTATTATTTTGAGGGCGTTACAATATAAGATTCAAGTGCTAAATGCAATGTTTTATTGGATATTGCTTTGTGGGATCCTTTTTTAATGGGTTTCAGACCAAAGATTGGAATCATTTGATTCAGGCTTATTTTGAATAGATATTTTGAGCTGTGCCCTATAAACTTTCAAGTTCATTGCCATAGCTTGTTACGAGTTCTTTTGCAACTGGTTATGTTTTCCAGAGATGACATAATATAATACAGTGGTGAGCTGCAGCCTCATGAACCTGAGAGTCTTTACTCGTACATCCACCTTTTGAAACAGATGCTATCTAGAGCTCAAATAATTTAAATTCTCTCTCTCTCTCTGAGAGTAAACTGATGTGCAAAACAAGTAAATATTAAGTGCTCGTTCTCTTTCCCTTTGAAGTTTGCCTTCTGCTTGTATGTGATTAGATGCAGTGATACCTTGCTGTATACTTGTATTGTCTTTATAATTAGTTGAGGTGGATGTTTTATTCTAATGAATGTTATTTTACTGTCAAAAAAAAAAAAAGAAAAAAAAAAGAGAAAAAAAGTTAAAGTGGATGCACCAAATTCATCTCTCTCTCTCTCTCTCTCTCTCTCTCTCACACACACACACACACACACACACTCACACATACGCGCGCGCGCGCGCACACACACATACACAATGTATTTGTTTGTTGGAGGTTTCACCCTTGTTGCTATATACCCATCATGTTCCCATAGCAAGGTGTTAGTTGAGCTCACTTGTCTTGATTTACTATTTTTTCATATGTAGTCATGCTTGATATAGGCCGTGTTACTATTTCTCTTAATTGTTGTTTAATGAGACAGCAAAAGCATATCTAATCACTGTTTCAGATACTGGCATACATAATGGGAGGCTTTGCTTTATTTTTATTCATTCCATTATTATGAGGTTGGATGGATGACTAACAATTTCTATGTGTTGGAACAATCTTCTGTGTAAATAAAATAACTTGAAATAATTCAAACAAAATAAAATAAAACTTACAGAATTTATTTTGTTGAACCGAATAAATAATTCAAAGACCAAGTTGAGTGTGTGACACTCTGTCCTTAAGACAGATTCGCCCCGCTACGGTGCTTACGGTTATGTGGCGTCTATCTCCTATGATACAATGATCTTAACCAATTTGTAGTAGCACTCCAAAACAAATTGTTCGGCAAACCAAACATGTGTTCTAACTCTTGAATATTTATTCTAAAACTAATATGAAGAATATATGCACTAGATGAGAATTGGACAGCAAAAGACAATTTCCAGATTGTTTTTTCGGATCAAAAGACTGCTGGAAATGTGGTATGTATTTATAGCCCAGTTGGTGACCTTTCAAACTTACCCGAACAGGTATTTTTTGAAAAGAATAGGTGCACCACTATTCAAACATGGTTTGACCGTTGCAAAATTTCAAACAAATTTTCAACCAAATGAAAAGTGATCCGTTGGATAACAGTTAAAGTAACTGTTGGACCTCTATTCTTTAAACCATTTGAAATATATATATATATATTAAACTATTTGAATAGTTAAATAAATAAATGAAGAGGTACAAACTTTAGGAAACCACTTAGGAATCTAAAATTTGAATTTAGAATTAAATTAAATTCCCATAATTACAAATTTTAGGAAACCACTCAGGAACTCAAAATTTAAATTTAGAATTAAATTAAATTCCCACAAAAAATTTTAGTGAAAAAATTCAAATGAATTTTATCTAAAAAATTAATGTTAAACCCGAAAACGACGTCAACTTCCCATTCACTCATAAATGGTTTTGACGTTCCGTCTTCACCGTGTGACTTGCCACGTGGCAAGGAACACTTCACCTTTTCGGACCCACCCCAAAAGACATTTGGGGCCCACTCAAATTTGGGCTAAAAAATATGCCTATCTTAAACCATTTTTCCAACAATCCCCCACATGAATGGAATTTGACAGAGAGAAAATGCAACAATATGATCTAAAAGCAGAGAGTGCAGAAATTGGAAATATTCTGCAAATGATAGGTAGCTTTTGGCTTTGAACCTTCCCTTGTGAGACACTATCGGATTTATTAGCTAACCAGTGAACATGATGTCTTGAACTGTTCAGCCGTTTGTGTAAACCAAGACAATAGAACTCACACAGTATATCCCCAGACACAGTTTAGTTCTCACTATTGAGTTCATTTTGGCCCTGAACAACCTGGTATTTCATGAGTGCTCTAAAAAATTGTAGCCCTTCACAATTCTCATAGAACCGGCCCAGTTCACACTCATATAGGTGATTCTTATGAAGAGTATCCTGCCATACTCCACTAGGTTTACCTAGATATAAGAATCATTAAAATTTTACGTAACCTCAAACGCTGCAGACATCACTATTTCATCAAAGAAATAGGTAGGAGTTAGACTCCCAGTGATCCTTTTGAGTCATTCACAACTCGGTTGTCCCTTTGAACCTAGATCTTGGGATCTCCAGTCAACTAGGTTGGGTTGCCGTTGTGGTAACTCTTATTTAATAGGCTTAAGTCCCATTCCCCTCGATGAATTCTCAACTAATTCTCTTGCTAACCCTTTGGTTAGTGGATCCGCTATGTTGTCTTTAGACTTAACATATTCTATGGAAATAATTCCATTAGAGAGTAGTTGTCTTACGGTGTTATGTCGACGACGAATGTGTCATGACTTACCGTTATACATATGACTCTGTGCTCTACTTATAGCTGATTGACTATCGCAATGTATGCATATAGCAGGCACTGGTTTTGGCCAAATTGGAATATCTTCAAGGAAGTGGCGAAGCCATTCTGCTTCTTCCCCTGCTTTGTCTAAAGCTATGAATTCTGATTCCATAGTAGACCGAGCAATACAAATCTGTTTGGAAGATTTCCAAGATACAGCCGCACCACCAAGAGTAAAGACATACCCACTGGTGGACTTCGAGTCTCTAGTATCTGATATCCAATTTGCATCACAGTATCCTTCAAGTACTGCTGGATATCTAGTAAAATTCAGCCCAATGTTACGAGTGAATCGGAGATATCTTAGAACCCTTATCATTGCTTTCTAGTGTTCTACTCCCGGATTACTCGTATATCTACTTAATTTACTTACTGCATAAGCTATATCTGGGCGAGTGCAGTTCATCAAGTACATTAAGCTTCCAATAATTTGGGCATACTCTAATTGAGAAATACTTTCCTGTACATTCTTAGAAAGATGCAAATTAACATCTACAGGTGTTCTAGCAAGATGATCATCATCTTTGCTGAATTTGTCAAGTATTTTCTCAATGTAATGAGATTGTGACAAAGCATAACCTTCTGATGTTTTGGTAATTTTCATACCAAGAATTACATCAGCAATGCCCATGTCCTTCATGTCAAAATGTTTATTCAACATTTTCTTGGTAGTTTTAATCATGTCATTATTACTACCAATGATGAGCATATCATCTACATAAAGACATACAATGACATAACCTTTATCTGTGTTTTTAATATAAACACATTTGTCACACTCATTAATTTTAAATCCATTTGACATCATTGCCTTGTCAAATTTCTCATGCCATTGCTTTGGCGCTTGTTTTAAACCATATAATGATTTAACCAATTTACACACTTTCTTTTCTTTTCCTGGAACAGAAAAACCTTCTGGTTGTTCCATGTAAATTTCTTCATTTAACTCACCATTTAAGAAAGCGGTTTTCACATCCATTTGATGAATTTCTAGATTGTATAGAGATGCAATGGCAATTAGCATTCTAATGGATGTTATTCTAGTAACCGGTGAGTATGTGTCAAAGTAATCAAGACCTTCTTTTTGTCTAAATCCTTTGACCACAAGTCTTGCCTTGTATTTGTCAATTGATCCATCCGCTCTCATTTTCCTTTTGAAAATCCACTTGTACCCAAGAGGTTTACAACCTGGTGGCAAGTCCACTAATTCCCAAGTGTGATTTTGCAAGATGGATTCAACTTCTCTGTTGACAGCTTCTTTCCATAAAGGAGCTTCAGGACTGGACATAGCCTCTTTAAAAGTTAAAGGCTCATTTTCTAACAAATATGTTAGAAAATCTGGACCAAAAGATTTTGAGGTTCTAGCACGTTTACTACGCCTAAGTTCCTCTTCCTCATTTTGATCTAACTCTTGTTCTTGATCATGTTCTTGATCTTGACTAGTAATAGCATTATGAGATCTTTTATTGTTACTAGTCTCTTGTCCAATCTTATTTGGAAATACATGTTCAAAGAAAGATGCATTTCGAGATTCAATAATAGTATTTACATGCATTTCGGAATGTTCTGATTTATGAATCAAAAACCGATATGCACTACTATTCTTGGCATAACCAATGAAAATGCAATCAATGGTCTTAGGACCTATCTTAGTCTTTTTAGGACTAGGAATAGCCACTTTAGCCAAACACCTCCACACCTTTAAGTATTTGTAGGATGGTACTCTTCCATGCCACAATTCATAAGGTGTTTGATTCATTTTCTTTCGGGGTACTTTATTAAGTATATAATTAGCAGAAAGTATTGCTTCCCCCCACAAGTTCTGAGGTAATCCAGAACTTATTAACATGGCATTCATCATTTCTTTTAAAGTCCTATTTTTTCTTTCAGCAATTCCATTTTGCTGAGGTGAGTAAGGAGCAGTGGTTTGATGAATTATTCCATGTTCTTTACAAAATTCACCAAAAGGTGATTCATATTCACTACCTCTATCACTTCTAAGTTTCTTGATTTTCTTACCAAGTTGATTTTCAACTTCATTCTTATATTGAATGAAAGTTTCCAAAGCTTCATCCTTGGTTCAAATTAAATAAACATAACTATATCTAGTATAGTCATCTATAAAAGTGATAAAATACTTTTTCCCACCTCTAGTTTGAATTGATTTAAAATCACAAATGTCACTATGAATTAATTCAAGTGGTTCCGTACTTTTTTCAATTGAATGAAAAGGAGTTTTAGATAATTTTGCCTTAACACAAATTTCACATTTATGATTTGAATCAATTGCAAATTTAGGTAAACATTCCATATTAATTAATCTACGCAAAGATCCATAATTAACATATCCTAGTCTACCATGCCATAAATTTGAAGACTCAAGCAAGTAAAAAGAAGATGTATTATTATTAATAACTGAGGGTACAACGGTCATTACATTTAACTTGAAAAGGCCATCAGACATGTAACTTTTCCTACATACATTCCATTCTTAGTAAGTACAAATTTATCACTCTCAAATACTAGCCTAAACCCATTCTTACTCAACAAAGATCCGGAAACAAGATTCTTGCGAATGTCCGGTACATGCACATTGTTGAGAGTGAGTTCCTTTCCTGATGTCATCTTGAGAACAATCTTTCCTTGTCCTTCAACTTTGGAAGTTGAGGAGTTGCCCATAAAAAGTTGTTAACATTGGCGAGTAGCACCAGTGTCCACCCACCATTCTTTAGGATTTCCGACAAGATTTGCCTCGGAAACAACTGCAGAAAGATTGATGTCATCGACACCATTGGAAATATTATCCACTTCGGTCATATGGGCTTGAGCAGGCTTCTTGCTTGTTCTCCTTTTGCTTTTGCCTTTGCTACGGCAATCTTTGGCCCGATGTCCCTCTTTGTCACAAACGTAACATTTGCCATTAAACTTGTACTTTTTATTTTCCCCCCCTTTAGAGCCTTGTGATGAACTTTCTCTAGAAGATTTTCGTTTCTTGGTTTTTGAAGCATGTTCCACCACATTTGCCTTAGACTCCATAGGATGCTTACCAGTCCGCTTTTTAGAATTGCGATTGTCCTCCTCAATCCTTAAACGCACAATTAATTCGTCCATAGAAATTTCTTTGCGCTTGTGTTTGAGGTAGTTCTTGAATTCCTTCTAACCTTTTGGTAATTTTTCAATTAAGGCTGCAACTTGGAAGGATTCACTGAGAGACATGCCTTCTGCGTGAATGTCGTGCAGAATGAGTTAGAAATCTTGAGCTTGGCTGATCACAGTTTTTGAATCAACCATTACAAAATTCAGGAATCTACCAACCACAAATTTCTTTGAGACGGCATCTTCCGTTTTGTACTTTTTCTCCAACGATTCCCAAAGTTCCTTTGCTGTCTTGATTGGACTGTAGACGTTGTATAATGTGTTATCAAGTCCGTTCAAGATGTAATTTCGGCAAAGGAAATCGGCATGTTTCCAAGCATCAACCGCAGCAACCACTTGCCGGTCGGTTTCATCCTCTTTCAAGATAGGAGCATCTTCACGGAGGAAACGAGCTAGGTTCAGAGTTGCAAGATAGAACAACATTTTATGTTGCCATCTTTTAAAGTCAGTTTCTGAGAACTTCTCTGGCTTTTCTCTATGATTTATTAGTACTGTCACTACAGGAGAGGGGGTTGGCGCAATTGCAGCCACCACCGTAGTACTTGTTTGGGCATTTGTTTCAGTAGCCATCAATTTTAATTTATAAAACAAAATTATAATTAGAATTTGCACTACATAGAAAATTAAAACAAAAAACTATAGAATTTTAAATTCTGTAAAAATAAAAGAAACATAACTTTTATTTCTAATTAATTTGAAAATAAAATAAGATTTTATTTAAACAAATTAAACCAAAACTACAGAAATAAATTCTGTTAAAATAAAAGAAACAAAACAAAATTTAACTTTTATTTTCAATTAATTTGGAAATAAAATAAAATAAAATTTTATTTAACCAAATTAATTCCACACAGAAAACTAATCCAAATTCACAGAATTAAATTCTGTAAAAAAAAAGAAATAAGAATGTAACTTTTATTTTCCAATTAATTTGGAAAAAAATAAAATTTTATTCAACCAAATTAATTCCACACAGGAAATTAATTGTAAAAAAAAAAGAAATAAGAAAATAACTTTTATTTTTCAATTAATTTGGAAAAAAATAAAATTTTATTTAACCAAATTAATTCCACACAGAAAAATTAATTTCTGTAACACTTCAATAATTAAAATACTAAATAGAATTTAAGTAATGAAAACAGAAAATAATTTCTAAAACCCAAAATTAATTTCTGAAAAAATTCTACAAAAATATTCTGAATTGTTAATGACACCAGTATCGTACTACTAGTTGTCAAAGAAAATAGACAGTATATTACTACTATCTGTCAAATAGCATATAATCACTATTTATTTTTCCAACTAGAATATTATTTTGTAAATCCACAGAAAATAAATTTTTTTTTTTTTTAAACGAACAAAGAAAAAGGGAAACAAACAAAAAATTCTGTAAACAGAATAATTCGATTCTATCTTAAGATTGTTGGAACAATCTTTTGTGTAAATAAAATAACTTGAAATAATTCAAACAAAATAAAATAAAACTTACAGAATTTATTTTGTTGAATTGAATAAATAATTCAAAGACTAAGTCGAGTGTGTGACACTCTGTCCTTAAGACAGATTCGCCCCCTCTACGGTGCTTACGGTTATGTGGCGTCTATCTCCCAAGATACAATAATCTTAACTAATTTGTAGTAGCACTCCAAAACAAATTATTCGGCGAACCAAACCTGTGTTCTAACTCTCTGAATATTTATTCGAAAACTAATATGAAGAATATATGCACTAGATGAGAATTGGACAGCAAAAGACAATTTCTAGATTGTTTTTTCGGATCAAAAGACTGCTGGAAATGTGGTATGTATTTATACCCAGTTGGTGACCTTTCAAACTTACCCGAACAGTATTTTTTGAAAAGAATAGGTGCACACTATTCAAACATGGTTTGACCGTTGCAAAATTTCAAACAAATTTTCAACCAAATGAAAAGTGATCCGTTGGATAACAGTTAAAGTAACTGTTGGACCTCTATTCTTTAAACCATTTGAAATATATATGTATATATTAAACTATTTGAATAGTTTAATAAATAAATGAAGAGGTACAAACTTTAAGAAACCACTTAGGAACCTAAAATTTGAATTTAGAATTAAATTAAATTCTCATAATTACAAATTTTAGGAAACCACTCAGGAACTCAAAATTTAAATTTAGAATTAAATTAAATTCTCACAATAATTTTTAGTGAAAAAATTCAAATGAATTTTATCTAAAAAATTAATGTTAGACCCGAAAACGACGTCAACTTCCCATTCACTCATAAATGGTTTTGACGTTCCGTTTCACCGTGTGACTTGCCACGCGGCAAGGAACACTTCACCTCTTCGGACCCACCCCAAAAGATGTTTGGGGCCCACTCAAATTTGGGCTCAAAAAATATGCCTATCTTAAACCATTTTTCCAACACTATGTTGGTGCATTTGGCAAGTCACTAACAATTTCATTACAAGATTTATTCTATATGACTAATATATTGGTTAACATAAGTTGGTTTCTGAGCTAGAAGCAAGAGGTTTGATGCAGAAATCTTATAAGAAATGCTGCCATTGAGACCCAAAGTTGTTATTCACTTAATTTGATGTGTGTGATGTCTGTCAAAAATTGAAATACAATGGTAAACCCAGGAATGTCTGTGTAGCAAATATCTTAATCCTTTCCATATGTTTTCATCTAATTCCTTAATATTCATAGCACTCTCGTATCTACATATTAAGTAACTTTGCATCCGCTTGTTCTCATCTTCATCATAGTCATCGTCATCTGTAAATTAATGCACTGCGCAGGGAATTTTTGTCATCCTGGTACTTTTGATTGTTCCTATCCTGTCTTCAGAATTCATGTGGGCATGGAGAAGTCTTCCTTTTTTTAGTAATTTTTTTTTTTTTTTTGTGTGGCTCTTTTGGCTATTTTTTAACTTCCCAAACTTACCCTGAATATGACTGCCATTTGTGCTCCCCTGTTGCATGAGATGGATATTTAAATCTTAACAAGTAAATTTCTGTTTTGAAGTTGACCTAATTTCATCAATTGGGCCACATGCCACTAGTTCTATGACTCATGCTTTGTTAGTTTCTATGTGAGCACTGAAGAATGCATGTAGTTTTAGATATTCTGCTGTAGCCTGTACATGATTTGTTTTGTCTATGGGCTTTGAGAAAAATATTTGGTTCCGTTATTGATCTTCTACTCCCCTAACTGCTAATTATATCCGGATTGCGAATGATATATCATTCATGTTCAATTTTACAATTAAGCAAATTTACAAAATCCTTTCAGATTCTGTGTTGGGGTGAATTTACCTGAAAATATAATCTGTGTGATTGATCCATACGAGTCACAGGCTTAATGATGCGTCTCATTTTATTGTTCATGTTATTTTCTTTTTCAGGTTGATTGCTCAGAGGTCAGAAATCAGATAAAGTTGATGTCACATTACAACCAGAAGAGTTGGAAGTAATGAACAATGTCTTGCATGCAAAGTAAGTCCGAGTCCATAGTTTGTTTAGTGTCAGTATCAGTATCAGTACATTAGCTACAAGGCGCTTAATTCATATTTATTTGCATTTCACAGGTATGAGGAAGCAAGGAGGAGGAGAAGCTGCGTAGTCAGCGGGAGGATTTCAGTGACATGGTTGCCGAGGTGTGCATCTCTCACAATCTTTCTGATTTTGTACTTGTTTTAATTAGTATTTATGGACACTTTTGTTCTGATGAGGTGGAATTTTTCAGAATGAGAAGAAGAGGAAATGGAAAATGCAGGAAAAGGATGGAAAATCGAAGAAAAATGATTTCAAGTTCTAGAACGTGTTGCTAGTTTTGTGATCGGAATGTTAGAATGCCAGATCCATTATGCTTTTCTTAGGCACCTCTAAATTTTTATCATTCGGAATCATAATTGTTGTGTGTCCATTGCCAAAAATGTAGTCCCATTCCAGGGCACCAAACACAACCTTGGTGTTATGGGTTTGGTTAATGAGAAATTTGTTGGTGATTTTATATGCTGCTACTTTCTATTTCCCCATTGCTTAGGATGGAAAATATGTTATATATCTAAGTTGCTTGATGGATTTCATGTTCCTGGTGTGAATGCATGCTTTGCCTCGAGACCAGATAACCTAAATCATAGTTGAGACCAACAATTCTGAATGAAAATAATTTTTTAGAAATGCAGGAAAACAATTGTATGCACAGGCTCATAATTTTTAGAAATGCAGGAAAACAATTCTGAATGAAAATAAATTTTTAGTTATTTTTCATTTAATACAGGCCATTTTCATATTTTTAATAATTTTATTACAGTTGTTTTTTTTTTTTTGGTCAGATGGCAGCACACACACCGTCTCAAAAAGAAAAATAGAACCAGGGTTTTTTGCGACGGCAGTAATGCTGTCGCAAAAGATAGGGCATTTGGTTGAAAATGAAGTTTTTTAGCGACGGTGTCATTTGCCGTCGCTAATAGTACTTTAGCAACGGCATCAAGTGCTGTCTCAAATAACCCTTTAGCGACGGTATTTGTGCCATCGCAAATAACCCTTTTAGCGACGGCAACACAGTGCCGTCTCAAAAAAACTTAGATTTTCATGCGTTAATGGCGACAGCATTTTTCCGTCGCAAAAAGGCATTTTTGCCGTCGCCTTTTTTTTGCGACGGCGTTATACCGTCGCTAAAACCCTTTTGCAACCCCCTTTGTTGTGACCCCCCACTTGTCGTCTGCAAAGGCCAGTTACCGTCGCAAAAAACCTTTTGAGACGACGTTTTGAGTATTTGCGACGGCATTTTACCGTCGCAAAAAAGCAATTTTTTTGTAGTGAGTTCTACTGCTACTGTCTTAGCTTGGTCTTAGTTTATAATAATAATATTTTTGTTAAAGATTTGGGGAACATGCTGACATACACAAACATTCTTAAATGGTATCCAAACTATAAAAACACTTGCAAAATAATCCAAACATACACTACAATATATAAAAGTTTTAAAAATCAAATATTTTGATCTCTAAAAGTAAAAATTTTGTTATAAAAGATATTTACACTATGTTTGGATCGAGTAGGGCTGGGCATAGGATTATTTGACCTGCACAACCCGTCCTACCCGACCCGACCCGCACACGTATGGGTGGTTTCGCAAATACCATAGGGTAGAGTGCGGTTTGGAATATAGCAAGTTTTTGGGTTACGGGTTTGAACCGCACCCGCCACAACCCGCCCGCACTTGGAATATATAATTTTTTTTAAAAAATAAAAAAAAAAAAAAAAACCTAGACCATTCATCTATGATCTATCCTAGATATTTTTGTTTTGACCAAACAAACCAAACCCTAATCCTAATCTAAGAAATTTGCGCAACTCTCTTCTTCTCACTAATTTCATTTCCCATCTCTCTCGTTCTTCCATCCTCTCTCTCTCTCTCTCTCTCTCTCTCTCTGTGGCGACCAGAACCAACAAAGTGAGCGACCGATCGACCTTCGCAAGATTCACTCTCTCTCTCTCTCTCCAGTAACTCTCAGGTACGCGTCTCTCTGTCTCTCTCTCCCCGATCTTTGATGTTGTTTTTTAGGCAAACAGATCTGTCTGTCTCTCTCTCTACGGTCTCTGAATTTTTTTTTATTATGCAATCAGATCTATAGCAACAAATCTTGAGTTTATTTGTTTATTTATTTTTTAAACTAGTTATTTTATTTCTTCATATAGTTGAATCTGTTATTGAATCTGTTTAGATTCTGTTATTGAATTTTAGAAGTGGAAATTGAATCTATTTAGATCTTTTTAATTTTTTTTTTTAGAGTTTTCTATTATTGAATTTTATTTAGAGGGTGATGTGGTGGGTGAAATTGAATCTCTTAATTACTTACTCCGTTATTTAGTAATTTGTTATTTACTTACTCAAAAATAAATTTTTAAAGAAAAAACTCCAAACCGCAAACTACCCGCACATCCGCGAACCCTACCTGCACAAACTGCAAACCGCATTGCGGGCGGTTGTTGGTTGACTTTTCCCCAAATCGTATAGATGCGGGTGGGTCAAAACTGAACCGCAAACCACACAAATTCGATCCGCGACCATCCCTAGGATTGAGTGATTGAGTGATTTGGTGAGAAAAGAAATGAAATGAAGAGATATGTATTTTTCTTATTTGTTTGGATAACCTAAGTGGAGAGAAACGAAGAGAAACTCATTTCTCTTATAACCCTAATTTTCAATCTTTCCAAAAGTGGAGAGATTGGGAGAGAAAAGAAACCAACAGATTCTTATATTTTCATAATATACAAATTTTGTCACTGTAAAAATAAAAGAAATAAAATGATTGACACTCATGTCTTCAAGGGCTTTTCATATTGTTTTGGTAATATAACATAAAACAGTTTCTTTTCTTTTTTCTTATGAAATCTGTAACGCCCTCAAAAAAATACATAAATCCCATCATTCTAGACATGCAATGGTATAAAGAAATCAACACATTTCCATTCATCAGAGTAGTTCTTACAACAGTATTACATGTTAACAACAAAAGCAAATGCCCTACAGGCTTACAGCTTTCCAAGTTAACACTTGGTTATACAAAAGAAGAGCACTAACTCTATACAAATTAAGCCCTTGGCTTGATATACATATAATACAACAAAATAATCAAAAAGAGTCTTCAACTCCCATATCCATCCAAGCTAAGTCCTTGAAGGTGGCATGCTACCTGTACCTGAAAATAATGTCCCATATAGGGTAAGCCAACGCCCAGTAGAGATATTCTAAACACAGTATGAGCAGTAACTAAGATATTAGCAATTGATAAATGTTTATTTCCCATAAATCAATTCATAATACATTTCCATTACATGACCACTATATCCATGTTCCATTTCATTTTCCATTTCTTATCAAGTTCACAATTCACAACACCGGCTCAGAACTTGGCCAACAACTTACATGAGACAGTAACTCATATTAAACGTTTCCCATTCCATAATAGATAAGCATACTAGCTATATCAACACTTCTATAAACGAGCATATAAGCTATATCAACATCTTAATAGATAAGCATACAAGCTGTATCCAGACTTCGACAGATAAGCATATGAGCTATATCAACACTTCCATAGATAAGCATATGAGCTATATCAACACATTAACTGACAAGCATATGAGCTGTATCAGCGGAGTCCATCCCCTATCTTCTCCCAAACAATATCCGGTTTAGAGGTCCATCCCCTATCTTCCCCCTAAACCGTGGAGTACATCCCCTATCTCCTCACACACACACAAAGTATATACACATAGGTCATATACACAATCAATCAATACATAACGTTAATGTATTCTGTTAACCGTCATACTCTATGACACATCCAATTGATTAGTTTTAGTTTGCCTAATCATCATGCATTGTCTACAACAATCACAACTACCCTCCACCGGTAGCCCAAAGCAATTATTTCTAAACAGATAATAAAAGTTCCAACAGATAAAATATCAATGTTTTCAAAAGAGAGCGATTAATAAATCCAACTCCACCATTCTACCATATAATGAGCCAATTTCATTATTTCCAACTCAATTCCATATAACCACAATTATCCCAAATTAATTATACCAATTAATTTATACAACAAATTAGGGTTTTCTACCCCATTTCCAAATATTGACCCAATGGTCTATAAATCAACAACCAACAACAATATCATTATTTTGAAACCCAAAATACACATTTTTAGAATCAAAATAACAAACCCCTTTTCAACATTTTCAAACCCTAACTCCCCAAACTCAACCATTTAACAAAATGCCCAAAAATCTATGTCAAAACCCATAGTAGTGAGTAGGAATCCCTACCTCAAATTCGGAGCTCAAAAGGAGGAGTTGAAGAAAACCAAAATGCTCCAATCACCAAGATCCACGGATCAAAACGAAGCCCTCGACGATCAATACAACTTTTACAAAGGCCAAGGGAAAGGAAAGCACTCTAACTAGATCAAACCCTAGAGAGAAGGGAGTTTCTAGAGAGAGAGGCTCTCAAAATCGGTTTTGGAAAAGTAAGAGAGAGAGAGAGAGAGAGAGAATGTAAAAAAGTGATTTCAAAATGCCCAGCTGCCAACTAATATACGACATTCCCGCTCGAGCGGAGAACACAACGCTCGAGTGTTAAGAACAAAAAAACTAGGTCCGCTCGAGCGCAATAAAGCCCGCTCGAGCGCCAAGACACAGGAATAAAGTACATTCGCTCGAGCGCGAAAACCAGTCCGCTCGAGCGTAGATTTCCCCCTCCTAGAACTTACACCAAAGATGTACCACCCGCTCGAGCGCCAACAAGACCGCTCGAGCGCGACCCGCTCGAGCGCAGGAAACCCGCTCGAGCGTAGAAAACACACCTGCAGAAGTTTTGCAGGGACACGAAATATTGGGAGTGTGTACACCCCGCTCGAGCGCATGAAGACCCGCTCAAGCGGACCATCCAAAAACTGTGCAACAACAATGGGAGCCAAAACTCTACCAACCTGAATCAACAAAGCCCAACACATCCTAAAACTCAAACGAATCGATTTAAAGGATGACAACAAGACAATTACAACTAACAACTTCACGGAACCGAGTCCGGAATACAACTGAACAGTAAAGGGACAACCGGGATCACTATAAAATCTAACCAAACAAAAATGAGAAAAATCACAATCATTTTTTTTTCTTTTATTTCTTATTTATCTAAACAAGAAGGAGATAAATCACAATCATTTCTTTTCTTTTCTCTCCTAAGTTCCTAAATATAGTGTTAGGGACCAATTTCCATCGCCATGAGAATAGTCGATAAAAGGTCGTCCCAAAAAGTCAAAACCAAGCCTTTTACCGACCAAAATTTGAAAATGTCACTAATAAATAGACTTTTAGTGACAAAATAATTTGATTTCAAAATGGTTTATTTTTTTAGACAAAAAATTTGGTCCCAAAAGGATAATAATTTATCACTAATGTCTAATTTTCATTGCTAAAAATATAATGATGACACTTTTCACAACAAAAATATTTAATTCCTAAAAAATAATGTTATCTCTAAATTTTAATCTCTACGACGTTAATTTTTTTGCAGTGATATAAGGGACGGCTCAGCCAGTCCTCCGTAACTTGTTTCGTCAGAGGACTTGTTTGAGCCAGTCAATGGGGTAGATAAAAATATTGCCACCATTAAAGAAATCTAAATCGTTGGTCCAAATTTGAAAAGTTCAAACTCATTCTCTCCCTTTGGTTTTTCACAAGATTATGAGCCCACTTCCCCTATTTTTCATTGAATAAATTATACCGGTAGTCTCTATATTTTGTTATTCTATCATTTTAATCCTTACAATTTTAATTGACTTAATTTTTACACATAATTTTAGATTTTGCATTAATTTAGCCTATTTGATAATGTCATTAGGATTTTTGAGAGAAAAAAAAAAAAAAGAAAAGTCATTAAATTGATTGAGATTATGCTTCATTTGGGATGTGTGTTGTCTTTTTGCCTATTTTAACCTAAGACTAAAATGTCTTGTTTGTGATGAACTTTTTTATTTTTTTGACTTTTGTGAGAGAAAAAAGTGAAATGATTAAGGTTTAGATGTGACATTTTGTCTTATTAATTTTTTAACTTATTTTGTCTTTTTGTGACTATTTTAGCCTGATAGCCCTCCAACTCACATGCCAAACGAGGGCTAAGTCACTGAATTGATCAAATTTATCATTTTACTTCTAAAAATATGACACACGTCGCTCATATTCGTATTTGCTATAAAAATCAAACATTTGGAAGCAATTGGATTAATTTGAAACAAAATTAAAAAATTTAAAATCAAAATTGATCCAATTAAAATTATAAGGATCAAAATAATACAAGGTCCAAAGTAATTTGCCCTTTTTCATTCCTTGATGAATGGTTGAAATTTTTTGAGTTTCGCCTCCGAAACGGTTTTATGTCTGACCCAATGGTAGATCCAATTTGATAGCTTGCATCTTATGTTAAGAAAGTGACAGTAAGGCCTAAAACTGATGATGATGACGAATAAGCTAATAGAACGGCAGGCCTTATTATCAGTATAAACTTGAGAAATTAAAAATAAGCACAAGAAGTAAACGGTCAATCATCTTAGAAGGCTACTTAATATATGAATAATGAAAAAGGCCACACCCCCCTCCCACAGAGACATCTAATATTATCATTCTACAATGGATGGCGTTGTTGAATATTATAATTAAAGGATTAGTAGAAGAATATTTGTATTATGGCAAACGATGGCTTAATCCTAGTCTATAAATACCCTTTGTCTTAATGCACTTCTTCATCAGCCGCAACCAACTGATTATAGCTTTTGCTACACAATTCCTTCCTTCCTTCCTTCCTTTCTTCAAATAGCCTAGAAGAGAAATGGGTGTCACCACTTATACCCAAGAGTTCACCACCTCAGTAGCACCCAATAGGATGTTCAAGGCATTGATTCTTGACTCCCACAATCTCATCCCTAAGCTTCTCCCTCAATCCATCAAGAGCATCGAGTACGTTCAAGGCAATGGCGGTCCTGGAAGCATCAAGCAAACCAACTTCCATGAAGGTAAATTTCTCAATACTTTTCAAATTCTACACTTTTTCTATAAATCGGTCATTATAGTTGGGATGCTAAAAGAATTGTTTAGGCTTAAAAAACGAGTGCAATAACAATGCTTCTTTTTTTTTTTTTTTGTGCTATGATAGGGAGCCACATGAAATGCTTGAAGCATAAGATTGATTCACTTGACATCGAGAACTATCAGTGCAAGTACACTATGATTGAAGGCGATGCGTTGGGTGGCAAGCTAGAATCTCTGTCTTATGAGGTTAAGTTTGAGGCTACAGCTGATGGCGGGAGCAAGGTGACAAGCACAACTTACTATCACGCCAAGGGTGACACTGAGCTCAAAGTAGAGGAACTGACTGCCGGAAAGGACAAGGCCATGGGGATGTTCAAGGTTATCGAAGAATATCTGCTCGCAAACCCAAATGTCTATGCTTGAACCAAAATGTGTTCTTGTTTGAGTTAATTCTCTATTAGACTATTATGTATTTATGTGTTGTGTTTGAAGAGTTATGTTCAGTTTGAGAATAAGAACCCCAAACTCTTGTAATATAATGATACATATTATACATATGTAATGCGTCTTTTGTTTCAATTTGCGTGTGTGCTTTTTAAAAGAAATAAAAAATAAAAAAAAATCTTGTGGTACTATTTAGTTTTGAGTATTCTATTCAAGAACATTTTTTGACTGTTAATTCATATATTTTTTAATTTTTAGTTAATTTTTTACTTTTTATTTTTTTAGATGCACTTAATCTAAATGTATTTTAAAAGTTAAAAAAGCAGAAGAAAGTATTTGTGAAGAAATCTATAAAAAAATTCGTTAAATACAAAAAGTTACTAGGGAAAATTTACCCATAAGTCCTCGTTTTTGAAAGGTTGAACCATTTAGTCCTAAAAGTTTTCTTATGCTCCATTTAGTCCCATTTTTACATCAGCATGATGTAAATGATGTAAATGATCTGATGTTTCATTCTATAATTTCAAAATTTATTGAAATCTGATGAACATTAGATATTTTTCATTCTATATTTTCAAACATTATTGAAATTTGATGAACATTAGATGTTTGAAATCTAATGTTTGTAACATGACTCTGATGTTATTAACATTGTATCTGATGTTATTAACATTGTAATGGGACCTTTCAGTCTATAAGAAAACTTTTAGGACTAAACAGTGCATAAGTTATTAATTTGGGATTTATTGGTGCATCCCCCAAGTACTAGAATGCATCTTTTTTCAATTTTTTTTTACATTTAGTGAATTTTTAAAATATTTTTTTTATAATTTATATTTTTTTAAGTGTATCTAAATTAAGTGAATTTAAAAGTAAAAAAATTATTAAAATATTTAAAAAGTCTCTAAAAAATTGAAAATTTAAAAATTCATAACAATATTTTTAAAAATTCCAAAATTAAATTCTTTTACTAAAATTGTTTTTTAACGACAAAAACAATGACATTATTTGGGAAGCCATCTTACCTAAATCATTTTTTAAGGAGGGACGCCTAAGATTTTCGAAAGTCCATAAATTCCTTGGACATATATAAAAGTAATATTGACCATTCTTAGGATTTAAAAGTAATATTGACCTTCTTCTCAACCTCCTAGATAATTACTACTAGAGGAATTTTTCCACCAATAAATTATTCCAAAGAAAAATATATGGAGAATTTTTTTTTTAAGATCCATGATATTAAGATTTAATAAGATAAAAGATATACAATATTTTTATAGTAGTTAAGGTCCTTCAACATTGCTATAGATAAAATTTGACTCAGAGAAATTTTGTTCCAATTCAGAGAAATTCAATTTTCATAAAGAAATTTTGAAATTTCTCTGTGATCATACTAGAGAAATTTTAAAATTTCTTTGAGTCAGCGCCGAAATTTCTTTGAATTGGGTGAAATTTATCTGAATCGAATTTTCTCTGTGAAAATGTCGAGGGTCCTTAGTTAATAAAAAAAATCTTAGACCTCTCTTACTATACAAAGTTGGAGAGGGATGTTTCACTAATTTTCCCAAAATACAAATGTTATGAACACAAATTTTTAGACAATTAAAAAAAAATCTCAACATTTTAGTTTTTTAACAAAATAAGATTTTAATTTTAACAATTTAAAGTCTGATCTTATGATTTGTTTTCAATCTATATATTCACTTATTTTCTTTGAAATAATTTAAAAATTCAAATTTATTAGGTGTCAAATCTTATAGTTTTTTTTTTATAATTTTTTCCAATTTTTTTTCACAAATAAGTGCAAAACATTTATTTTAATAGCATTGATCTTATATTGGATGGACTCACATTTTCAGCAAGGGGTTGGATATTTTCCGGGGGTTTGGTTATGGTGTGCAACTTACACCTTACACCTTACACCTTACACTTACACCTTACACTTACACCTTTTGTGAAAAATTAAACCTTACACTTACACCTTTTTTGAGGTTGCACACCATATGCAACCCACTTACACCTTACACCTTACACTTACACCTTGCACTTATACTTACACCTTACACTTACACTTTTTGTGTAAGTGGCACATGGTGTGCAATTGCACACTTAAGAAAAGTCCATTTTCCGGTCTACAATCTGGATGGAAGGGAATTGGGAATGCTGCTGTGACAATAGCTTCTTGTGGTGTTCTAGTGGACGTCTTTTTCGGGTGTTTTTTTGATAATTCAAAACGTTTATCTTATAAGGTTTCTTGCGTATTATCTATGTAAAAAATTAAATTAATAAAAAAATCTATAACCCCATG
Organism: Camellia japonica; assembly: GCA_030407325.1. Taxonomy (NCBI): domain Eukaryota; kingdom Viridiplantae; phylum Streptophyta; class Magnoliopsida; order Ericales; family Theaceae; genus Camellia; species Camellia japonica. The sequence goes on from JAPPVO010000003.1 coordinate 13,037,901, forward strand.
ATCAAATGCTAATTATTTTTTAAAAATTATAAAGATAAAGTTAACTGTTTATTTTTTAAAAATAAATGTGCTCTCGTTATGGAGTTATAGATGTCCAACCGAGTTAATTTTTTGCATAGATGATCTAATCAACGAATCCTATAAATAAACAGTCTAAATTATTAAAAAATACTTGGGAAAGACCTCCACTAGAGCACCACAGGAAGCTGCTGTGAGTTGCTCACATCACATCCCCAATTCTAAATTGAAGGGTGTTGTCGGGCTCATGAGACCCGCCACGAGTTTCGTTTCGATAATCTAAACAATTTATTTTGTAAGATCTTTCGTAAATATCAGCTACAAAAATAATTTAGAATGATCCGATAATTGTATATTATTTAATTCATCTCAATTGTATCCAAAAAAATGAATGGCAAATATTTTTAAAAATAGACAATCAATTCTTGGATGACATCCAAAATAAATTAAATAGACTATAATTATTAGATTAATTTAATTTTTTTGTAAATAATATACACAAAAAAATCTACAAAATAAACTATTTATATATGAAATCGAGACTTATGATAAATCTCACAAGCACGAACAACACTTTCCAATCAAAATTATAAATTAAAAAGAAGCCAACCTTTTTAGAAATTATTCAACAATTTGAAATCATCTAATCACACTTAAAACCGGTAGAAGTCATATATATATAAATAAATAAAATTAAAATCCAGGTGATAAGATTAAAAAGAAAAATATTATCCTAATCTTGGAAGTTATCAAAATCGTCGACATTGCCACCTCAATCTTTGTTTTAAAATTGACTTATTAGAATACGTTATCCTTTTTTAATTTTTTTTTTCTTCTCAAAGCTACAAAATTTCAGTAGGCCCCCATCTCTCTGATCAATTATCAATGTGTCAAGGGGCCATAAAGCTATTATTCTACATTGGACGGCCATGACTATTCAAATGTGGAGTGCCAAAAGAATTATAATCTGCCAAAACATGCCTCTAATCCCAGTCTATGTAATACCCGTCTTAAAAGTGTTATATGATTTTTTTTTTTTTTTTTTTAAAAAAATTGATAAAAGTTAAATCTAATTTTGTGTGTCAAATATTTATTAATTTAGAAAGTGAGTGAATGCTCTAATAATGTAGTTAAAGTGTATGTGAAGAAATTATAGAATTTACTTAAATATAAATGTGAAAAAGGAAAATTTACCTATAAATTTCATAGTGAGAAATGGTAATCCGTTTAGTCCTAAAGATTTTCTTACAGACCAATCAGTCCCATTGATTTTGGAACGTAGATTTAGTATATTATTTAGAAATTATATTTACTGTTATACCTTTATTTCTATTATGTTTTCTTCTTCATTTTTTCTTGTGTTAGAAAGGTAAGATACACAACCTATGAGAATTAAGGAAAATGATTGGTGGCCCTAAAAACTGTGGCTCAAATGGCTCAAACTTTCCAATTTTGGTAACTTTGTTTTTTTTTTTATTTTTTTTTTACCTGATAGGGAAATTTGAGCCATTAGGGGCACCCAAATTCGGGCCCCCTAACAGTGCTGGAGAATTAAATTTGAAATAAATTTTTATATGAGAATTTTTTTTTTTATTTGGAATGATTTGAAATGTGAGATTCTTTAAATATTTCAAAAGAAGTATAAAAATGACTTGAAATATAGAATCCTTCAAATATTTTAGAAGGATGTAGAATTCTTCAAACATTTCAAAAAAAGTACAAAAACTCCTTTGCAAGCTTTGGGCAAATGTATAATTTGAAACTGTAACATTCCAATGTAATACTTCAAAAAAACTTCTTAGTGTACTTTTTTCCAAACGTAACACTATAATATAATACTCCAAAAAAAACTCTTTAGTTTAATACTCTAAAAAAATTTCTTATTGTATTTTTTTTCAAATGTAACACTTCAATATAACACTCTAAAAAAACTCTTTAGCGTAACACTCTAATGTAACACACAAAAACTTCCCAGTGCACTTTTCCCAAATGTAACACTCCAATATAACATTCTAAAAAAACTCCTTAACATAACACTCCAATGTAATACACAAAAAAATTCCTTAGGTAAAGTACACTAAAAAGTTTTTAGTGTTTTTGTGTGCGTTACATTGAAGTGTATTATATTGGAGTGTTACATTTGCGATACATTAATTAGAGTGTTACGTTTGCGATACATTAATTGGAGTGTCACGTTTGGAAAAAGTACATTAAAGAAATTTTTTTTTTTTGGTGTTACATTGGAGTGTTATGTTTGAAAAAATTACACTAAAAAGTTTTTTATAGTGTTTTGTTGTTACGTTTGGAAAAAGTACACTAATGAATATTTTAGTGTGTTACATTAGAATGTTACGTTATTGTAATGTTATATTGAAGTGTTACGTTATTTGAGTGCTATATTGGATTGTTACGTTATTGTTCGTAATATAGATTTTTAATAATGTCATTAGAATTTTTGATAGAAAAAAATTCGTTAAATTGATTGAGATTAGGCTTCATTTGGGATGTGGGTAATCTTTTTTACTTTTTAACTATTTTAGCCTAGAGCTAAAAAAGTCTCATTAGAGATAAGTTTTTTGATTTTTTTGATTTTTTTTTTTTTTATACTTTTGTGAGAGAAAAAAGTGAAATGATTATGTTTGAATATGACATTTTGTCTTATTAGTTTTTTAGCTTATTTTGTATTTTTGTGACTATTTTAGCCTGGTAACTCGTCCAACTTACATGCCAAACGAGGGTTAAGTCGTTGAATTGATCAAATTTATTATTTTACTTTTAAAAGTATGACACACGTTGCTCATATTCGTATTTGCCATAAAAATCTAACATTTAGAAACAATTGGATTAATTTAAAACAAAATTAAAAAATTCAGAATCAAAATTGATCCAATTAAAATTATAATAATCAAAATAATATAATGGCCAAAGTAACTTGCCCTTTTTTATTCCTTGATGAATGGTTGAAATTTTTTGAATTTCACCTCCGAAACGGTTTTATGTCTGACCCAGTGTTAGATCCAATTTGATAACTTCCATCTTATGTTAAGAAAGTGATAGTAAGGCTTAAACTGATGATGATGATGAATAAGCTAATAGAAAGGCAGGCCAGAATAAACTTGAGAAATTAAAAATAAGCACAAGAAGTAAACGGTCAATCATCTTAGAAGGCTACTCAATATATGGATAATGAAAAAGGCCACACCCCATCCCATAGAGAGATCTAATATTATCATTCTACAATGGATGGCGTCGTTGAATATTATAATTAAAGGATAAGTAGAAGAATATTAAACGATGCCTTAATCCTAGCCTATAAATACCCATTATCTTAATGCACTTCTTCATCACCCCCAACCAACTGATTATAGCATTTACTACAACAATTCCTTCCTTTCTTCAAATAGTCTGTAAGTGAAATGGGTGTCACCACTAATACCCAAGAGTTCACCACCTCAGTAGCACTAGGAATGGCAACGGGCCGGGGCGAGGATGGGGACCACACTCCCCATCCCCGATTATAAAAATCTCCCCGTCCCCGGCCCTGATTCCCGACGGAGAACCTATCACCGTCCCCGTCCCCGACCCCTAACGGGATCGGGTTTTCTCGACCCCGAAAATTCCTTGGACCAAATCTGTTTCAACAATACCATCAACACCAAATCTGTTTCATTTTCAACATCAACATTAACAAAATCATCAATCAATCTGAGGAGGACTGAACACAACAAAAAAAAAATAATAGTAGAGACAATATAGATCTGAGGAGGACTGAAAAAATGGAAAAAAATGAACAAAACATACATATAAATCCATACACAAACAGTACAAATTTGAGGACGGAGGCGATGAACGATAGAGGACGATGATGGAGGCGATGGAGGACGACGGAGGCATGGACGACTGCGACGACGATGGAGGAGGACAATGGAGGCGGTAAGGCGATGGACGGAGACGTTGAGGCAATGGATGGAGGCTGTGACTGTGACGATGGAGGAGAATGATTGGCGTCGCAGACAGTGGCGACGGTGCGCGCTGAGGAGGAGAAGGAGAGCTGCAAGAGTGAGAGAGAGTAGAGGGAAGAGAAAGAGAGTTATGTATGGACCGTCCACTTTCCTTTCTATTCTATATATATAGGGGTAAAATAGTAAATTTACTTTGGGGACAAATGGGGACGGGGACGGGCCGGGTACGAGGCTGGGACACTTATCCCATTTCCTAGCCTGAAACTAATCGGGGATTGATTTTTAAATACCATCCCCGTCCTATTGGGGATATTTTTCGGGGAAAAACCACTCAAATCGGGGTTGGGGAGTCGGGTCCCCGTCGGGCCAGGTTGAAATTGCCATCCCTAAGTAGCAGCCAATAGGATGTTCAAGGCATTGATTCTTGACTCCCATAATCTCATCCCTAAGCTTCTCCCTCAATCCATCAAGAGCATCGAGTACGTTCAAGGCAATAGCGGTCCTGGAAACATCAAGCAAACTAACTTCCATAAAGGTAGATTTCTCAATACTTTTCAAATTCTACGTGATCATGCAATGTGGTCAATGGAAGATGGATCGGACTGATCCAAGCGTTCCATGAGTCTACTAGCCTTCATCTTCTTATTGCGTGCCTGCAAAAGGTCTGATGGGGAGACACCAAGATTGGAGTGGTTTCTCCCCATAGACACTCCGACGACCAAGTTAGGTTAGGTGTGTAAGATGAATTGGAAAAAGGGAGTTTGAGAGAGAGTGAGTTACCTGTCCTTCTTCACGAGAATCAAGCGATACTTATTAGTTGTTGTAATATGATGAAAATGTAAATGTATTTCTTATTGATTCAATAGTCCAAATACACACAGCTCAACATATTATATAGTGCAAGTGCTCTAACTAACGCAGTTAACAAACAACTCTAACTACCTAACAAACTTTACAACTGTATTTATAACTGTTACAGATATTATCTGGAGAACATCTATTGAAACATGACTATGACAGATGAGATATCGATGCTGACTTCTCATCTAGCAGTCGTGAGTTAGACTGCAGCTTTGGCTCTTCCTTTGACTGTGTGGCAACTGAGTTTGAATCTTAGCAGCCCCCTGCAAGCGGATGGGGCAAGGCTGCACAAGAAGCTTGTCTTTCAAATAATGAAAACAAGAGGTAGAAAGAGGTTTGGTGAAGATGTCTGCCACTGGTCTGTGGTAGGAACATACTTCAAATCAATTAGTTTGGCAACAACTTTATCTCGAATAAAATGACAATCGATTTCAATGTGCTTAGAACGATAGTGAAAAATAGGATTAAAAGCCAAGGCCATAGCAGAGAGTTATCACACTAGAGCTCAGGAATGAAAGGGAATTAATATGCATGTCTGTCATTAACTGTCGTAACCAAGTTAATTCAGCAGTGGCATTAGCCAAGGCCCTGTACTCAGCCTCAGTAGATGATTGAGAAATAATGGACTGTTTCTTAGCACTCCAAGAAATCAAATTAGGACCCAAATATACACAGTAACCTGAAGTGGATTTTCGATCAATACTATCTCCAACCCAATTTGAATAAGAAAAAGCATGAAGAGAAAAGGGACCTGAAGTAAATTGCAGACCATAGTGAAGAGTGCCTTTCACATAGCTCAATAATCTTTTTACAGCTTGAAAATCAACATTAGTAGGAAGATGTATATGCTAGCATGCTTGATTAACAGCTAAGGCTAAGGCAGGCCTGGTAATGGTGAGATACTGCAAGCCACCAACAAACTCCTATACAGAGAAGGGTTGGAAAATGAAAGACCATCTGAAGAAAAAGAAGGAGAAGAAGCTTTGACAGCTAAAGGGGTAGAGCAAGGTTTGCAATCAGTTAAACCAGCTTTGTGAAGAAGCTCAGTTGCATACTTAGCTTGAGACAAGAAGTAACCATGAGACAAGGTTTGAACTGAGATGCCCAAGAAATAGGACACAGTACCCAGTTCCTTCATAGAGAACACAGTATGCATATGTTGAATAAACTGTGTAAGAAGAGAAGGATCACTGCCAGTGACTAGGATATCATCAACATAGACTACAAGAATAAGAAGACTTGTGGAAGTATGCTGAACAAATAGAGAAGAATCTGAATGACTATTAGCAAAACCTTGAGAAAGAAGAAACTTAGAGAAAGTGGAATACCAAGCTCGAGGAGCTTGTTTAAGGCCATATAAGGCTTTCTTGTGCTTGCACACTTGGTGGGAAGATTGAACAAAACCTGGAGGTTACAGCATATATACTTCCTCATCTAATGTGCCATGAAGAAAGGCATTAGAAATGTCTAACTGATGAATAGGCCAGTGGAAATGTAGAGCCAAACAAAGAAAAATGCGAATGGTAGGCTGCTTAGCCACAGGGCTAAAAGTTTCATGAAAGTCAACTCCTTCTTGTTGAAGATATCCTTTTGCCACCAATCTGACTTTATACCTAGCCACAAACCATCAGAATTACGTTGATTTGGTACACCCATTTACAACCAATAGTAGTTTTATGAGAAGGAAAAGACACAAGGTCCCAAGTGTCTTGTTGTTGCAAGGCTTGAAATTCCTCTGCATAGCAGTAAGCCACACAGGAGAAGCTAAGGCAGCCTAAACAGTCGGAGGTTCAGATTAAAGATAAGAAGAATAAGAAGAGGATGTGGCTGTAAGACACAAAGGAGGTTTGGTTTTAGACCGAGTGAGCATGGGATAAACATTAGAAGAAGGCAAACCAGAAGGTGGAGGAAGATCAATAAAAATAGAAGTAATAGGAATAGCATGAGGAGGTGGAGAGAAACTCAGAGGAGAGGATGATAAAGATTGAGGAATAGAGGAAGAAGGAGGAGAAGACAATGGGGAAGAGGAAGAAGAAGTAGATAAAGAAGAAACAATAGGAAACTCAAAGGAAAGAGAAGAAGGCCAGAAAAATTGATGAATATGAGGCAAAGAGGGGAGAAGATGAAGAGGAGAGATCAGAAGAAGCAAAAGGAAAGCATGATTCATTGAAGATGACATGTTGAGAGACAAATAACTTGCCATTGATAGATCTAAGCATCTATAGCCTTTAACAGTAGGATGATAACCTAAAAAGACACAAGATAAGGACATAGGTTGGAGTTTATGAGTAGTGTAAGGTTTTAACCAAGAAAAACACTGGCAACCAAAGACCTTGAAGAAAGAAAAATCTGGAAGTGTTTTAAAAAGAACCTGAAATGGAGATTGATTGGAAAGAACAGAACTAGGCATTCTATTGATTAGGAAGACTGCTGTAGCAACAGCATCAAACCAATATTTCAAGAGAAAAGAGGATTGATGAAGAAGAGTGATAGCAGTTTCAGTGATATGGCGATGCTTTCTCTCAGCAACACCATTCTGAGCTTGTGTATAAGGACAACTAGTTTGGTGAATAATACCATGAGAAGAGAAAAGAGAAGCAACCTTCTTGTTAACAAATTTAGTACCTCCATCAATTCTTAAAATTTTAAGAGAAGTATGAAACTGATTTTCGGCATAGGCTTTAAACTCAAGCAATTTTTCGTAGACCTCACTTTTAAAATGCAAGGGATAGATCCAAGTGAATCTACTACAATCACTAACAAACAAAACATAAAATTGAAATGGAGCATTATCAACAATAAAAGGCCCATACATCAGCATGGACAAGAGAAAATGGACTATCACTAGAAGAACAAGACAATTTGAAAGGAAATCTATGACTCTTAGACACATAGCAGTTAGTGCAGGCTATGGTTTTATTAAAACTCTTTTGATTTGGAAGATGTGGTGCCAAATATTGTAGCTTGAGAATAGAGGGATGACCCAATCTTTGATGCCACAACAAATAAGAGATTGGAGAGATTGAACCAGTGGAAACAGTGGAAGACTGAAAAGCCTGTGGTTGCTTGGGACATATAGAAGATGATGGAGACAACTAATAAAGACCAATGATATTTGAGCCTTTATGCAGGACCTGTTTCGTGTGTTTGTCCTGAATGACAAAAGAATCAGAATCAAAAATAACAAGACAGTTATGATCCTTGGTTAATTGATGAACAGATAAGAGATTGGACGATATAGAAAGAACATGCAAAAGATTGGAAAGATGGAAAGAAAATTGAAGTGTTGGCAGGATACCATTCCCAATATGTTGAATAGGCAAAACTGAGCCATTTCCCACTATAACCTGACCTGAACCCCGATAAGCTTGATATTGCTGAAAATTGGTCAAATCATGTGTAAGATGAGTTGTGGCTGCTGAATCAATGTACCAAGGAGAAACAGTGAAATCTGAAAAAGAAGAAGATACAACAGCAGCATAGGTCTTTGGAGAAGCAGTGGAAGAAGGCTGATAATGTGGATCAAGTTGATACCAACAATCCAAAGCAAGATGACCTAATTTGCCACAGATCAGACAAACAGATGAAAAAGTACCAAGATGAGCTAATCTAGATCAATTGTTAGAGAATTGATTATTAGATCTGTTGCCACAAAAATATCCACCACCTCTGCCTCTTCTGTGTTGAGATCTACCACTGAAATTACTGTGATGATGTGATCCAAAGTTGAGTGTTGTGCTTCAAATCCAGAACCTGAATCAAAACTAGAACCAGAAGTGGAACCTTTGGTTGTTGAATAAGCAATATGCAAATCAGTTTTAGAAGAATGTTTGATCTTGCTTTCGATATGAATCTCTTCTGAGCCAAGTAAGGAACACAACTCTTCCATAGATACAGCATTAGATCTAGTACGAATTGATGTTTTGAATGCATCATATTCATCTGGTAAGCCATTTAAGTAAAAGAATGAGATCTTCATCATCAACTTTTGCCTAGAACCAAAAGACAAAGTAACTGATCTGAGACTTCTTTGATCTGTGAAAGATAACATTCAATTGAAGAAGATTGCTTTCGAATCGTATGAAGTTTGTTCTTCAATTGATGAATGTAAGACCTGGAGACAGAAGTAAATTTCTTTTCAAGTGTTTGCCAGACTTGCAAGCTACTTTGAAGATGAAGAACAGATAAATATACTAAAGAATAAAGTGTTGCAGTTAAACAAGTGAGAAGATTGGCATCAATTGCTTCCCATTGAATATATGAAGGATTGGAAACTGATTTTCCAGAGGCATCAGTAATTTCGGATGGAGGACAAGGTATTGCACCAGTCACATATCCATGAAGACCACTGGCTCGAAGAATATTATGATGTTGATTTCTCCAGATCAAAAAATTACTGGAATCAAGTTTGACGGTATAAGAGAACCAAAATTTGACAGAAGAGATTGAAGACTTGAAGGTAAAGAAGCATGATCCGCCACGGATGGATCTTGAATTATGCTCATGAGAGCTCAAAGCTCTGATACCATGATGAAAATGTAAATCTATTTCTTAGTCCAAATACACACAGCTCAAGATATTATATAGTGCAAGTGCTCTAACTAACTCAGTTAACAAACAGCTTTAACTACCTAACAAACTTTACAACTGTATATATAACTGTTACAGATATTATTTGGAGAACATCTATTGAAACATGACTGTGATAGATGAGATATCAATGCTAACTTCTCCTCTAGCTGTCGTGAGTTAGACTGCAGCTTTGGCTCTTCCTTTGACTGTGATTGTGGCAACTAAGTTTGAATCTTAGCAGTAATACTAAGTATTTTTTGTGATTTTGACACAAATCTTTTGTCCTTTACTTTCATTTTTTTTTATTCAATGAAAAAAAAAATGTGAAGGGCCCCAGAAATTTATCAGTTGATTATCGACTTTGAACCCCGGAAATCTTAGGACCGGGCCTGTGAAGATGTTCAAGATTGTCGAATAATACCTGCTCACAAACCCAAATGTCTATGCTTGAACCCAAATGGTACTTCTGGATTACTTCTACATGTGTTTTTCTGTATTTGAGTTACTTGAAAAGTCACTTTAACTTGAAAATAAGAATGGTCTACACTCTATTTCTCTTAATTATTTTTGGGGAAAAAAATGCTTCCATTTGTCAATAAAATCCATGATGTTAAGGGTATTTGATTTTGACAAGTTCAAAGTGAATTATACATCAGCATTTTTGTTCTATTGTCATTGTTGATTGTTTGTGCTTTTGATATTTTTTCTACGGACTTTCTATAATCAATGGGAAAATGTTTTTAAAGTTGGTTAAAAACTTATTTTTTGATTTTTTTTTTTTAGTTTTTTATTTTTTAAAAATGTGTAAAAAAAAATAAAGAAGTGATATAACTCAAAATAAGTTAAAAATCAAAATTTGACTTTTAGCCATCTTTCCAAAAGAGCTCTCTATAATTGTCCAGTGTTTATTAAAAAATGCAACAATATGAATTATAAGTACAATGTCGATTTAATTGAAAACACCGTACTGACTATATTAAGCGAAACAACCATGTTTTTATAAAAAAATATTTTTTCCCCCTACATTTGACATAAACTCCATGAATACGAGTATATAAAAACAATTTAAAACAACAGTGTATAAGTTCTATTTATTTTTGATCAACGGGATTACCTTATTTAGTAAGTAGGTCTGTAGTTTGAATTTTTTACTTGCATGTGAATTTTATTTTGTCATGTATTTATTGGCATTTCTCTCTCCATTTTAAGAGTTTTTTAAAAAAAAAATTATAAAATATGTATTGTATTTGATTTTTATTATTATGAGTATAATTTATTAAATTTTATTGTAATATTGTGATTGATTTTATGATAATCAAAACTTCCTCGCTAATTTATTATGATTGTAAACCCAAACTTCCACATTAATTTCTCTTAGCCTGCTACTCGAAAAATTCTTGGGTGCTAGGAGAGTACCCCACACAATTGGCCTCTATCATAATTAAAATAATAATCTTAATAAATTATAATTAATATATCCATAAATCATAATAAAAAGTTGTGAAAAATCATAATTGAACATGTGATATGCTCGTTATTTTTTGAGTATATATTATAAATTTTTTCTTTTTTTTTAAATTTTAAGTACTTCTAGTCTTTCATCGTACACTACCCATTAATTTTATCGGATGGGCTGTTTTGGCAACATGTCAAAAAAATCAAAAGTCAACTTTTAACCCATTTTGAGTCATATCACCTCTCATATGAAATAGTGAAAAAGTCAAAAAAAATCAAAAATTCAATTTTTAATAATCTATAATAGTAATATATAATATACTCACACACTTTAGGTTAATATATATATTATACACACATTGTATGCTGTTGTATGCTGTAAAGTCACAGACACCACTCACACACTTTCATCATGCTGTCTTCTCCTTTCGGTGCTTCCGCTATAAATAAGCAACACTCTTGTAACCAACTCAGACAATTGAATACAACATACATTCATTCAGTCTCTCTCTTTTCTCTCTCTATACCGAAAGGAGAAGACAGCATGATGAAAGTATGTGAGTGGTGTCTGTGACTTTACAGTATACAACAGCATACAATGTGTGTATAATATATATATATTAACCTAAAGTGTGTGAGTATATTATATATTACTATTATATATTAACAGCCTCCCGCAAACTCAAGGAGGGTAGGCATCCACCAAGTTGAGTTTGGAAACAAGATCACGGAAGCGGCCAGGAGGATGAGCCTTGGTGAAAATATCAGCAGGCTGATCGGCAGAAGCAATAGGAAGAAGATGAACAGTACCATGCGTAACATGCTGTCGAATGAAATGACAATCAATCTCAATATGCTTTGTGCGATCATGAAAAACATCATTGTGAGCAATCTGAATGGCACTCTGATTGTCACAATAGAGAGAGGTAGCCTCATCAGAGGAAACACCCAGATCAGTGAGGAGCCAGCGAAGCCAGAGAAGCTCCTGAGTAGTATCAGCAAGAGCTCGGTATTCAGCTTCGGTACTAGAGCGGGCAGTGAGGGATTGTTTCTTGCTACGCCAAGTAAGAAGAGAATCCCCTAAGAAAAAGCAGAAGCCCGTGGTGGAGCGTCGGTCCGTAGGATCCCCAGCCCAATCAGCATCAGAAAAGGCACGCAGTTCAAGAGAGGAGGAAGCAGAGTAGTGAAGGCCATGGAACATAGTGCCTTTGAGGTAGCGAAGGATGTGGAGGAGAGCGGTATAGTGGGGAGTGCGAGGAGCCGACATGTACTGACTAACAATGTGAACAGCATAGGCAATGTCAGGACGAGTCACTGTGAGATAGACAAGACTACCGACGAGCTGGCGATAAAGAGTAGCATCCGAGAGGAGATCCCCATCGAGAGGAGTGAGACGAATCTGAGGATCAACCGGAGTAGAGGTAGTTTTGCAATCGGTAAGACCAGCACGAGCCAGAAGATCGGATGCATATTTGGCCTGTGACAAATAGGAACCAGTAGAATCATGAGAGACCTCAAGGCCTAGGAAGTAGTTAAGAGTACCAAGGTCCTTCATTTCAAACTGACGGTGAAGAAACCGTTTGAGGTGGAGAATACCAGCTGCATCATTACCAGTGATAATCATATCATCCACATATAGAAGGAGAAGAGTGGTACCATGAGGAGTAGTCCGGATAAACAGAGCAGAGTCATAGGAGCTAGAAGTGAACCCGAAGTCATGAATGGTAGAACTGAACTTAGCAAACCAAGCTCGGGGCGCTTGTTTGAGGCCGTAAAGAGCACGCTGTAGTTTGCAAACCTTATAAGGTGGAAAAGTGGACCCAGGTGGAGGTTGCATGTAGACCTCATCAAGAAGATTACCATTGAGGAAAGCATTTTTGGCATCCATCTGAAAGAGCTCCCAGTGACGAGCAGCAGCAACAGCAAGTAAACTGCGAACAGAGATAAGCCGAACAATAGGGGAGAAGGTCTCCTCATAATCAATACCATATTCCTGGTTGAAGCCCTTGGCAACAAGACGAGCTTTGTAGCGTTCAATAGAGCCATCAGAATGAGTCTTGATTTTGTAAACCCATTTGCAGCCAATCGTAGTTTTGCCAGAAAGAAGATCAACAAGATCCAAGTATGAGTTTTGTCCAAAGCCTGGAGTTCATTAGTCATAGCTTGCTGCCAAAGAGGATTAGTACAAGCCTCACGATAGGAGGTAGGTTCATAAGTAGAAAAGGCAGCAGACCCAACAATATAATCACGAAGATGGATAGGAGGTTGAGTTACCCGGTGTGGTCGACCCGTAGGAGGATCGGTAGGAGGAAGAACCGGTGTAGAAGGAGGTGGTACAGTGAGAGGTGGACCTTCAGGGAGAGCAGTCTGGACGGGATCAGAGTGAGCAAGGGCGTCTCGATGAAGGAGGAACCTGTATCAAATTCATCAGAGAAGAGATCTATGGAAGGATTAGTAAACAGTACATTAGTGGAAAGTGAGGGTAAGTGAAAGGAGGATAGGGAGGAAAACATTTTGTGCTCCCAAAAAAGACATGGCGGGAGATACGAAGGCAGTTAGAGAGAGGGTCCCAGCAGCGAAAGCCTTTGTGTTAATTCCATACCCAAGAAAGCAACAAAGATGAGAACGAGGTTCAAGCTTGGTGTGTTCATGGAATTAAAGCAGAACAAAGCAGGCAGAGCCAAAAACTCGAAGATTAGTGTATGGAGGGGGAGTGCCATGCAGACATTCAAAGGGAGTTTGATTATGGATGATAGGGGTAGGAGCACAATTGATAGTGTAGACAGCAGTGAGGGCAGCTTCCCCCCAAAAGTTTTCAGGGCAAGAAGAAGAGAGAAAGAGAGCGCGAGTAGTGTCAAGAATATGCCTATGTTTCCGTTCAGCACAGCCATTTTGCTGGACGTGCCGGCACAGGAACGATGAGGCAGTGTACCATAACTCTGAAGAAAAGAAAGGAAATCTGAATCCCGATATTCCATAGCATTGTCAGAGCGAAAAAGTTTGATGGTTTTGGAAAATTGGGTGTGGACCATTTGGGCAAAACTATAATAAATGTGTTTAAGTTCAGACCGAGTTTTCATGAGAAAAATCCAAGTAAAACGGAAAAATCATCAATAAAAACAACAAAATAACGAGATCCCCCCATAGTAGTAGTAGGGGAGGGGCCCCAAATATCCGAATGTATAAGATCAAAAGGTGCATGGGAAACAGAAGTACTTTTATTGAATGATAAAGCAGGTTATTTGGCAAGTTGACAGGGTATACAATCGAAAGTATCTGGAGTTACATGACCCAATTGTCCACTAGAAACCAAAGACTTTAAACGATTAACAGAAATATGTCCTAAGCGACAATGCCAAAGATGAAAAGGAGATAATGAGGAAGCAGATGCAGGAGCAGCGATCTGAGGAGAGTCAGGAACATGAAGGTGAATGAGCTCATAGAGACATCCGTGCTTACGGCCGATCCCAATAGTCTGCCCCGTCTGAGGGTCCTGCACCAAACAATGAGTAGCAGAAAAGATGACAGTTAGACCAAGTTCACATAATTGACCAATAGAAATAAGGTTCAAAGTGAGAGCAGGGATATGATAAACTTGAGGTAAAGATAAAGACGGTGTAGAAACAGTACCAACATGACGAACAGACATGAGAGAACCATCAGCAATTTGAATTGAGGGAATATGAGGAAATGAAGAGATGGAAGAAAATATAGTAGAACTAGAGGTCATATGATTACAACAGGCAGAGTCAAAATACCAAGAAGAGTTACCTGGAATCACAGACAAAGCAGTAGGAGGAGGTGTACCAGAAGGGGAGAGAAGGTGTTTGAACATGGCCTCTACATCTGTTGGAGAAAAGAGAGGGGTAGACGGAGCAGGTGACTCAGATAAACCCTCAGAGGTAGCAGCAGCAGCAACACTGTGATGAGACTGATTCCCGGAATGAGACTGAGTCCCGGAACGATGAAAGCTCTCCTGGGAGGAACCACCTCGAGAAGAGTGGCTATTGAAAGATGAGCGAGAGGGATTGCGAAAACAATCATGTTGCAGATGACCAGGACTAAGTTTGTTGCAGTGTCGGCAGGTTCTGACGGGGCAATTGACTAGGAGAGTGTTGAAGGAAGGCCCCGATTCTGATAATAGAGACAAGCAGTGGTCCGCTGGGTAAAGGATGCCCGGTACGGAGAAGTGGCAAGAACAGAGTCCACATGATGAGTTTGGAGAGTACCAAGGCGAGTCTCCTCTGAGAGCAGCTCAGAAATAGCTTGTTCAAGAGTGGGCAAGGGATGACGATGAAGCAGAGAGGCACAGACGGGCTCAAAAGAGGAAGTGAGAGCCATGAGAAAGTGCACCAACCGTTGCTGATTACGATAGACAGTGAATAAAACAGCATCTTCTCGGTGAGGCCAAGCCGGTTCTGAAAGAGCAAGCTGATCCTAAACAGAGTACATTTGAGACAAAAAGTCATTAATGGACTGATTGGATTCTTGGCGCATGCGGTGAAGTTGGCTCTGAAGTTGATATTGATGGGCTAGACCAGTAGTCTGGTATCGTTCTTTCAAAAAATCCCAAATGTCTTTTGCAGGAGTAGTGACAGAGTCAAGCTGAAAGCGACCAAACTAAAGACTGATAGAGGTAACAGAAGTATTGCGAAACCAGGTAATGATTTGGTAATTCTTACTATCCCATTCCTCAAGTCGGTCTTCATATGTAGCAGTAGCAGTAGTAGCAGTAGTTTCAGCAGTGTCTTTTACTGGTTGGGTCACATCCCCGGTGATAATTCGCCAGAGCTTCTTTCCTTTGAGGAAGGAAGACATGGCTTGGGCCCATAGGACATAGTTGAAACCATTCAAAATAATGGAAATGGGATAGGAGGCATCATGACGATCCATAATAATAGGTAAATAGGGCGAAATAAATAGGAGCAGACTGTAGGAGCAAAACTAGGTAAAACAGAGTGTACCAGTGAGTCCGGAAGGTCGAAAATAGCTAAGAAAGGTGTGCTGTGCAGAGATGATGTCAGCAGAGGTGTCAGCGGCGCACGTTAGCAGAGTGCAGGGAGGAGCACGTTAGCAGGAAGGCGGCGGCGCACGGTAGCGGGCTGCGCAAGCGCGGCGCACGGTAGCAGTTTTGGCGCACGCGGGTGCACACTAGTGAAGCGGCGCACGAGAGGCGCACAGTAGCAGGCGCGGCGCACGGGAGTGGCATGGCTGACGTCAGCCACGAGTGTGTGGGCGCGTGGCGGATGTGTGCAGCAACAGTTGACGCGTGCAGGCGCGTGTGAGAGTGGTAGCGGACTTGGTGACGCGCCGAGGACAAAGACGGCGCGTGTGGGCGCTTGAGATGGTTTCTGAGGACGGGCTTGGTGCCGTTGGAATCGTGAGGAAATTCCGAGCGGTTTGGTGTAGTGCCACTGTGTACGGGACTAAACACCAAAATCGAAAATTGCCAGAAATGTAACACTGGGCTCTGATACCATGTAAGATTTATAGAGAGAGAAAAGAGAGAGACTGAATGAATGTATGTTGTATTCAATTGTCTGAGTTGGTTACAAGAGTGCTGCTTATTTATAGCGGAAGCACCGAAAGGAGAAGACAGCATGATGAAAGTGTGTGAGTGGTGTCTGTGACTTTACAGCATACAACAGCATACAATGTGTGTATAATATATATATTAACCTAAAGTGTGTGAGTATATTATATATTACTATTATATATTAACAGTACACTACCCATTAATTTTATCGGATGGGCTGTTTTGGCAACATGTCAAAAAAATCAAAAGTCAACTTTTAATCCATTTTGAGTCATATCACCTCTCATATGAAACAGTGAAAAAATAAAAAAAAATAAAAAATTCAATTTTTAATAATCTTCTCAAAACACCCCATTATATACCAATTGACCATCATTTTCTCGAAATTTTGTGCAAGCTACGATATTCCCGGCACCGACTTTTCCTAAGAAATATTATTAGATTTTACAAAGTAAAATATGTCTATTATAATAAAAGTTAGAAAAACTGTATGATGTCAGAAAAGATATCAAAATTTTAATTAGAATTTTAGATTTATGATATAGATTAAAGTCTTTTTTTGTGAAGTCACACTATATTGATTATTAATATTTTTATGGTTTATTTATTTATTTATTTGAGATTGCAGCATTGTTGTAAAAGTTAAATATTTTGTTGCTTTGGTGACAAAGTTTTATTTATATAACTAGCGTTTTCTACTCACGCAAATATGTGAAGGAATTTTTATTGATAAATTTTATTTAGAAGTTTTCTAATCTAAGAAGTCTATGAAGGAATTTGTTAACTCATTTAGTCTCATATACTTATACTTTTATTTTATAAAGTTTTTTTTTTCTTGATTTACACTATTTTCTTAGACTCTTATGCCCTTATATTTAATATTAATATTTAATGTTGGGGGAGGAGAGAGAAGGGAAAGGATCAAGTCATAGGAAATTTCATACACAAATTAAATAACATTGATGTTATTATTTTATATTATTATATAATGTGAATATATTTTTAATTGACAACACATTAAAAATAATATGAACATTCTCTCTCATCTGATGTGAATATAGTTTTAATTAACAACACATTAAAAATAATATGAATATTCTCTCTCATTTGATGTGAATTTTCACAACACCTTTCAAAAAAAAATTCTTTCATTTAATATAGTGATGTGAACGTTCACAATATGTGAGCCTTCTTATTTTTAATCGACAACACATTACAAATAACGTTCATTATATTTTTAATTGACAACACATTTTTATTCTCGACATGTAGTGATGTGAACGTTCACAACATGTGAACATTCTCTCTCATCTAATATAGTGATGTGAACGTTCACATTCGTATGTTTTAATATGAATATTTACATCATGTAATTGACAACACAATGATAAAAATTCATTTCAAATTAATGTGAATATAATGATGTGAATATTCATTTCAATTACATAATGTGAATATCATATCATGTAATTGACAATACAATAACAAAATTCATTTCAAATTAATATGAATATAATGACAGTCAACATCCTAATGTATAGGAACTACCAAAATATAATGACAATCAATTTTAAATATCAACATTAATAGGGGACATGAGAGATTGAGGGTGTTTTGGTATTCTTACCTTAAATAGGATCTAGTGAAATTGTCAAAAAGAATATGGGTTGGATGGAATAAAACTTTTAAAAAGATGATTTATCAAAAAAACTCCCATACATGAATATATTCATGTAAATAAATAAAATATTATTTTTGTAATATGTCAATAAATAAAAATTTAAAAGCGAAATTGTAATTATTAATAGATATTATTTTATGAATTAATTTCTATGCTGGTTATGAGATTATGAATGGAATTTTAAGAAATGGTGAAAGCTATCTTAGAAATACAAAATTTCACTAAGCATAAAGAAAAATAAAATTTTTAAGGCATCTGTTCCAATCTTTATTTTATATGATGTATAGATGATTTGGAAAAAAATAATTTTACATAAAACAAAGAGAGATTCTTAGATTAACAGTTCTACTGTCTTACCTTAGTCTTAGATTATAATAATAATAATTTTGTTAAAGATTTGGGGGAACATGCTGACATACACAAACATTCTTAAAATGGTATCCAAACTATAAAAACACTTGCAAAATAATCCAAAAATATAAGGGACGGCTCATCCACTCCTCCATAACTTGTTTCGTCAGAGGACTTGCTTGAGCCAGTTAATGGGGTTAGATAAAAATATTGCCACCATTAAAGAAATCTAAATCGTTGGTCCAAATTTGAAAAGTTCAAACTCATTCTCTCCCTTTGGTTTTGCACAAGATTATGAGCCCACCCTATTTTTCACTGAATAAATTATACCGATAATCTCTATATTTTGTTACTCTATCATTTTAATCCTTACAATTTCAACTGACTTAGTTTTTACACTTAATTTTAGATTTTGCATCAATTTAGCCTATTTGATAATGTCATTAGGATTTTTGACAGAAAAAAAATTCATTAAATTGATTGAGATTAGGCTTCATTTGGGATGTGAGTTGTCTTTTTGGCTATTTTAGCCTGAGACTAAAAAGTCTCTATGGGGATGGACTTTTTAATTTTTTTGAATTTTGTAAAAGAAAATAGTGAAATGATTAATATTTGAATGTGACATTTTGTCTTATTAACTTTTTAGTTTATTTTGTCTTTTTGTAACTATTTTAATCCGGTAACCCTTCAACTCACATGTCAAATGAGGGCTAAGTCGCTAAATTAATCCGAGTTTATCATTTTACTTCTAAAAGTATGACACACGTCGCTCATATTCGTATTTGCCATAAAAATCTAACATTTGGAAACAATTGGATTAATTTGAAACAAAATAAAAAAAATTCAAAATCAAAATTGATTCAATTAAAATTATAAGGGCCAAAATAATAGAAAGGCCAAAGTAATTTGCCCTTTTTTATTCCTTGATGAATGGATGAAATTTTTTGAGTTTCACCACCGAAACGGTTTTATGTCTGACCCAATGTTAGATCCAATTTGATAGCTCCCATCTTATGTTGAGAAAGTGAAACTGATGATGATGATGAATAAGCTAATAGAAAGGCAGACCTTATTACCAGTATAAACTTGAGAAATTAAAAATAAGCACAAGAAGTAAACGGTCAATCATCTTAGAAGGCTACTCAATATATGGGTAATGAAATAATGCATCAAGGCCACACCCCCCTCCCATAGAGAGCTCTAATATTATCATTCTACAATGGATGGCGTTGTTGAATATTATAATTAAAGGATTAGTAGAAGAATATTTGTATTATGCCAAACGATGCCTTGATCCTAGTCTATAAATACCCATTCTCTCAATGCACTTATTCATCAGCCGCAACCAACGGATTATAGCATTTGCTACAACAATTCCTTCCTTCCTTCCTTTCTTCAAATAGCCTAAAAGAGAAATGGGTGTCACCACTTATACCCAAGAGTTCACCACCTCAGTAGCACCCAATAGGATGTTCAAGGCATTGATTCTTGACTCCCACAATCTCATCCCTAAGCTTCTCCCTCAATCCATCAAGAGCATCGAGTACGTTCAAGGCAATGGCGGTCCTGGAAGCATCAAGCAAACCAACTTCCATGAAGGTAGATTTCTCAATACTTCTCAAATTCTACACTTTTTCTATAAATTGGTCATTATAGTTGGGATGCTAAAAGAAGTGTTTAGGCTTAAAAAACGAGTGCAATGACAATGATTGTTTTTTTGTTTTTGCTATGATAGGGAGCCACATGAAATGCTTGAAGCATGACAAAGAACACACGTTTGAGAATGATTCTCTCTTAATTATTTATTCAATCATTGATTTACAATATATACACTGTGTAATCTCCACATAGTATATTGGATATGGATCTAATCTCCTAGTTATGGTATATCTCCTAATTATGAGGTAACTGATAACAACATCTTCCAAGAATCATGGCATATCTTTGACTTAATTTCCAATACTCCCCCTCAAGTTGGAGCATGTATATCACACATGCCTAACTTGCTTAACGAGTCATCAAAGGCATTGCTGGCTAAGGCCTTGGTTAAGACATCTGCTAATTGATCTTCAGATTTTACGAATGGAAATATAATGATTCCAGCATCAAGTTTCTCCTTAATGAAATGCCTGTCAACTTCCACATGTTTCGTTCGATCATGTTGAATTGGATTGTGTGCAATCGCTATGGCTGAAGTATTATCACAATATAATTTCATCGTTTCTTGGGGCTTGATACCTAAATCTCGTAGGAGATTCCTCAACCATAATAGTTCACATACTCCAAGAGCCATGCCTCTATATTCGGCTTCTGCACTCGACCTTGCTACTACTGGTTGCTTCTTACTTTTCCAAGTCACCAGATTTCCCTCAACAAAGGTAAAGTATCCAGAAGTAGACCTTCGATCATCTGCTGAACCAGCCCAATCTGCATCAGTGTAGCCTTCTACTTTCAATCTGTCATTTTTGGTGAAAAGTAGTCCTTTCCCTGGAGCAGACTTTAGGTATCGCAATATACGTTCCACAGCGTCCATGTGGGGTTTACGAGGATCATGCATGAACTGACTAGTTACACCCACTGCATATGCAATATCGGGTCTAGTATGGGACAAGTAGATCAATTTTCCCACAAGTCTCTGGTACCTTGCTTGATTCGTAGGGGCTGCGTCCGAGCATCGAAACAAGTTATGGTTTTGTTCAATAGGAGTACTTGCGGGTTTACATCCAAGCATCCCTGTTTCTGTTAATATATCAAGGATGTATTTCCTTTGGGATAAGAAAATACCATTCTTTGATCGGGCTACTTCAATACCAAGGAAGTATTTCAAGTCACCAAGCTGTTTCATCTCAAATTCTGAGGCTAAGTGTCGTTGTAGATTCTCCATTTCTTCTTGATCATCCCCTGTCATCACCATATCATCAACATAGATAATTAAAGCTGTGATTTTACCTTTTCTATGTTTTAGAAACAAAGTATGATCTGAATTGCTCTGTTTATAGCCAAACTTTTTCATAGACTTGGTGAATCTCCCAAACCAGGCTCGGGGAGATTGTTTTAATCCGTACAATGCCTTCTTGAGTCTACAAACCATGCTCTCATTTGCATATTCCTCTATACCCGGTGGAGGGTCCATAAACACTTCTTCTTTGAGGTCTCCATGCAAGAATGCATTTTTAACATCAAATTGAAGAAGTTTCCAATCCCGATTAACCGCCAAGGATAACAGTACTCTAACCGTGTTAAGCTTGGCCACTGGTGCAAAAGTATCTGAGTAGTCAATCCCATACGATTGAGTATATCCTTTCGCAACTAACCGAGCTTTGTATCTTTCAATGGTTCCATCTGCCTTGTGTTTGACTGCAAATACCCATCGACACCTACAGTCTTCTTCCCCTTCGGTAAAGGAACGAGTTCCCAAGTCCCATTTTTCTTGAGTGCTGCCATTTCTTCTTCCATGGCTTGAGCCCACCTGACATCTGCTACTGCTTCCTGCAATTTACTGGAATAGGGACAGATGATAACTGTAGTACATAAGAAGCATATGACTCAGACAATCTTTAGATGACACGTGATTACCAATGGGATATTTAATTTTGGACTTAGGATCTGGTTTCATACTTGACGGGAGGTACGCCACGATTAGAACGGGCTGGAAGACGATATTGGGACACTTGAGAATCAAGGTTATGATAGAAGTAGGATTAGTAGATACCTCTGAAGATGTCTCAAGAGAGGATTGATCCAGTGGTTGTATAGGACTGTCTGGGGTGTTGTACTATACTGGGTAATGTCTTGATCATCTTCTTCGTCATCGGATCTTGAGCCATCTCATTA
The DNA here is from genome assembly GCA_030407325.1 of Camellia japonica. Classification (NCBI taxonomy): domain Eukaryota; kingdom Viridiplantae; phylum Streptophyta; class Magnoliopsida; order Ericales; family Theaceae; genus Camellia; species Camellia japonica. Next base: position 13,060,171 of record JAPPVO010000003.1, read on the forward strand.
GAAATGACAGGCACTTCTTCAGAAAATTCGGGATCATCAGCTGAGGACCGAGGAATCGGAATGGGAATCGGAATGGCTTGAGTTGTTGCATTTTCCTTTTCTCCAGTCATTATTGCCCTGTCAGGAAGAAGGAAAGCTTGTACATCTGCAGGATTTGGCACTTCTTCATAATTCTCCCCCTGAAGTGATAAATCAGCAGGAGTGGATGTATAGAAAAATTCTGTTTCATGGATAACAATATCCATGGAAGTATATATTTTGCGAGAAGACGGGTCATAACACCGGTAGCCCTTTTGATGAATTCCATATCCCACAAACACACACTTTTTGGCACGGGGTTCAAGCTTAGTCCGTTGGCGAGGATGGAGATGAACATACGCCACACAACCAAAGATGCGAGGAGCTAAGAGAACGACGGGAGGAAGAGAGCAGTGAGTTGAAAGTGCATCCAAGGGTCGTCGAAATGAGAGAACACTTGATGGGGTACGGTTGATTAGATAGACTGCGGAATTCAGAGCTTCACCCCATAAGTGAATAGGTACATGTCCATCAATTAAAAAGCGACCGAGTGACTGCCAATAAGTGTCCATTTTTCCGCTCGGCGACCCCATTCTGTTGGGGGGTGTCAATGCAAGAAGTTTGGTGAAGAATCCCGACGAGGGCCATGAAGTCTTGGAGATCCCGTTTACATATTCTGTCCCAATTATCGGTACGAGGACTTTGATTTTGATGCCATACTGAGTAGAGACCATTTGATAAAACTGTTGAAAAACGGAAGAGACATCACTCTTGTATTTCAATTGATGGACCCAAACCATGCGTGTGCAATCATCAACAAACGTAACGAACCACCGCATTCCATCAAAGTGAGAAGTGGGGCAGGCCCCCATACATCAGAATGAACTAATGCAAATGGAAATTGGCTTTATTATTACTTATGGAAAAAAAGTACGGTGGCTTTTTGGCCAATACACAAGTTTCGCATAGAAAATCAGAAGCCTTACAGCCACTAACAATGAGGGAACTAATCTCGCTGAAGATGTAAAAGAATGGATGTCCTAATCGTCTATGGCCATAGCCAAATCTCCGTTTTTGTGTTTATTCAACCAAATCCGAGTTGACGACATGAGCTTTTCCAGCCTTGTTGGAAGATAAACAACATTATCCAGATAGTACAATCCTCTGTCTTGTTTAACCACTGCCATCCTCTCCTTGGTATGGATGTTCTGAAATAGGCAGTGAAGTAGGGGAAAATAGAACATCACAATGATGAGATTTGGTTAGTTGAGCAACAGAGAGAAGATGACAATTTAATGATGGCACAATAAGCACCTTTGATATGGATAAGGTAGGGGATAGTTGGACTGTACCAACCCCAAAACTTGAGATGATACCCCCCATTAGCATTATATGGTAGATTTAGGACATTTGGAGGAAAACTGACTAAACCGATAAGCGATCACCACACGTCATATGTTCTGTTGCACCAGAGTCAATTATCCAATCACTATTACTAGTAAATGTCATACCTGATTGAGCAGTAAATGCCGAAGTAGTAGTGGAATTTCCCTTCATCTGAGAGGCTTTCTTACTTCTAGGATGCCAATCTGGATAGCCATGGAGTTTGAAGCACGAGTCCGGCATGCCCTATACTGTTACAGTGAGTGCACAACCACAGATCTTTCTTGGAAGTAGGAGTTTTGTGAGCCACCATGACAGTTGCTTTCTCCTGACTTGTCCCCAATCTTTTCTCCAAGCATAGCTCCTTGACGATTAGCCTCTGCACACACAGTCGCATAAACTGTATGTATGTTTGGAAGTGGTTTGGTAGCAAGAATACGGCCTCGAACCCCATCTAATTGAGGATCAAGTCCAGCCAAGAAAATATACACACGCTGAGAATTAACTTTCGTGGTATATTTCAAAATATCAGCGGAGCAATCCATGAACATCCCTCAATTGCATCAAGTTCCTGCCATAATTTCTCCTGCAACTTGCCAAAATAGATAATCGAACCTCCATTTTGCTGGACAGAAAATACCTCGCAGTGTAATTGGTAAGCCTTGGAAGCATCTTGTTCAACCGCATATGTACTTTGGACAGCCTCCCATATTTTCTTGGCCGTGGGTAGCCGCAGAAACAGAGATCGGATTTCCTTCGTCATTGCATCAAGAAGCCAAGACTTGACCAAGTTATTTTCATCATCCCATGCTTCATATTCTTCTGATCTTAGTCTGCTGGTGCAGCCTTAACGCCCGAGATATAACCCCATCTTTGTTGCTCCTCGGATCTTAATCTCATCATTCAAAGACCACTCCAAATAATTAGTGCCATCTAGCCGTTCTGGAGCAATGGACCATTATAGGTAGATTCCTGTATATGGAATCTAGTATGCACAGAGGAAGATTCACTTGCTTTAAGAGGATCTTTACCACTCTCAATCAACTCAGTCATGGTGATAACAACCCTTTATCTGCAGCAGACACTGAAAGAACAACCAAACGTGAGTACAGTTGACCTTCAATTCCTAGTTGAAAAAACTAGGAGATTGAACCTGGCTCTGATACCATGACAAAGAACACACGTTTGAGAATGATTCTCTCTTAATTATTTATTCAATCATTGATTTACAATATATACACTGTGTAATCTCCACATAGTATATTGGATATGGATCTAATCTCCTAGTTATGGTATATCTCCTAATTATGAGGTAACTGATAACAACATCTTCCAAGAATCATGGCATATCTTTGACTTAATTTCCAATAAAGCATAAGATTGATTCACTTGACATCGAGAACTATCAGTGCAAGTACACTATGATTGAAGGCGATGCGTTGGGTGGCAAGTTAGAATCTCTGTCTTATGAGATTAATGTTGGACAATCTTCACTGTATTTAAATAGTTTAAATTCTGTTGAGTACTAAACAACAATCAGAATATAAAGAAATAAAGGAAATGAGAGAATTTGTTTGATTACAAAAATCAAACTAGAAATAAAAATAATAATAAATAAAACAGATTTTATTTTGTTACAAAAACAAAATTAAAATCTGATTTAAATAAATATAATAACACACCGAAAATAAATTAAATAACTTACTTGATTAATTCTTGAATAATAATCTGACCAAATCCAGTGTTTGACACTGTGTCCTTAAGACAGATTCGTCCTCTCTCACGGTACTTTCAGAATATGGACGTCTATCTCCCAGGATGAAATGATCTACTACAAACAATAGTAGCACTACAAATTGTTTGCCTTACGAACACACTAAGTGTTTACACTCTTTCTTACAAGAAAATAATACAACAAAATGAAGAATAAATTTGCAAAGCTCTTAAGGACGAAATTTTTGAATTTTCTGAATTCTAAAATCAAATGAAGGGCTGATCTATTTATAGATGGATTGGTGGCTTTCCATTTTGAATTAAACAGGTACAGTACCTGTTCAATTTGAATTAAACAGATACAAATCTGTTTAAGGCACTGTTTGGTTTGAAATTCGGGTGGATTTGAATTTGAACATATAAAAACGTGAAGAGCCTTGTTTGGGTGTCAGGAAAAACCTGGACCAGTTTAATTCTGGAATTAATTTTTCAAAAAATAAAATTTAATTCAAATATTTTGGCCCAAAAGATAGATATTGGGCCGGACAAGTCCAACCCAACCTCACACTACGCACCCAAGCCAATTCAAGCCTAGACGGTAGCGGCCGTATGTGGTGATTTTTTAGTCCAATGGGTCTAGCCCATTTTGCCCATAACCTCCCTCTCTAAAACACTTGGGTACTCCGTGGGGCACACCCAAGTTCCAATCCCATGCCTTATAAACCCATTCAAAACTTCCCACCAAATCAATGTGGGACAAGCCTTATTCAAACCTTTAAGGATTTTTCACTCCATTTCCATAGAGCATACTTTGGCTTCAATTTCCCATTCACTCGGTAATGGTTTTGAGCAACCAAATATACCACGTGAATCACAACGCGGCATAGAACGCGTTACCACTTTGACCCGTGAAAATCGACGCTCGGAGCCCACCTAAAAAATAGACCAAACTTAAAAAATATTCTGATTTCACCCAAAATTTTATAACCATTTCCAACAGTTAAGTTTGAGGCTACTGCTGATGGAGGAAGCAATGTGACAAGCACAACTTACTATCACGCCAAGGGTGACACTGAGCTCAAAGTAGAGGAACTGACTGCCGGAAAGGACAAGGCCATGGGGGATGCTCAAGGTTATCGACGAATATCTGCTCGCAAACCCAAATGTCTATGCTTGAACCAAAATGTGTTCTTGTTTGAGTTAATTCTCTATTAGACTATTATGTATTTCTGTGTTGTGTTGAAGGTGTGAACATTAAGCTTCTTTTAAGTTGTTTGAAGAGTTATGTTCAGTTTGAGAATAAGAACCCCAAACTCTTGTAATATAATGATACATATTATACATATGTAATGCGTCTTTTGTTTCAATTTGTGTGTGTACTTTTTATAATAAATAAAAAATAAAAAAAAAATCTGTGGTACTATGTTTTCAGTATTCCATTCAAGAACATTTTTTGAATTGTTAATTCATATATATTTTTTAAAATTTTAGTTAATTTGTAGTTAATTTTTTTACTTTTTATTTTTTTAGATGCACTTAATCTATATGTATTTTAAAAGTTTAAAAAAAAAAAAAAGTATTTGTGAAGAAATCTATAAATAAATAAAAAAATCATTAAATACAAAAAGTACTAGAATGCATTTTTTTAAAATTTTTTTTTATTTTTATATTTAGTGAAATTTTAAAATATTTTTTTTTAATTTATATATTTTTTTAAGTGTATCTAAATTAAGTAAATTTAAAAGTGAAAAAATTATTAAAATATTTAAAAAGTCTCTGAAAAATTGAAAATTTAAAATTTAAAACAATAGTTTTAAAAATTCCAAAACTAAATTCTTTTAATAAAATTGTTTTTTAATGACAAAAACAATAACATTATTTGGGAAGCCAGCTTATCTAAATCATTTTTTAAGGAGGGACGCCTACGATTTTCGAAAGTCCATAAATTCCTTGGAGATATATAAAAGGAACATTGACCATTCTTAGGATATAAAAGTAACATTGACCTTTTTCTCAACCTCCTAGATAATTACTACTAGAGGAATTTTTTCCACCAATAAATTATTTCAAAGAAAAATATATAGGAAATTTTTTTAAGATCTCTGATATTAAAATTTTATAAGATAAAAGGTATATAATTTTCATAGTAGTTAAGGTCCTTCAACATTTCTACAAAGAAATTTTACCCGACTCAGAAAAATTTCATCTCAATTTAAAGAAATTTCAATTTTCACAAAGAAATTTTGAAATTTCTCTATGATCATACTAGAGCAATTTAGGTCGGGACCGAAATTTCTCTGAATTGGGTGAAATTTCTCTAAGTTGAATTTTCTCTGTGAAAATGTTGAGGGCCCTTAGCTAATTAAAAAAATCTTAGACCTCTCCTATTACACAAAGTTAGAGAGGAATGTTTCACTAATTTTCTCAAAATACAAATGTTATGAACACAAATTTTTTAGACAATTAAAAAAAAAGAATCTCAACTAATTTTAGTTTTTTAACAAAATAAAATTTTAATTTTAACAATTTAAAGTCTGATCTTATGATTTATTTTCAATCTAAACATTCACTTATTTTCTTTGAAATAATTTAAAATTTTAAAATTTATTTTATTATAGGTGTAAAATCTTAGAGTTTTTTTTATTTATAATTTTTTCCAATTTTTTTCACAAATAAGTGCAAAACATTTATTTTAATAGCATTGATCTTATATTGGGCACTGATCTTATTGGATGGGCTCACATTTTCAGCAAGGAGTTGGATTCTTTCCGGTCTACAACCTGGATGGAAGGGAATTGGGAATGCTGCTGTGACAGCAGCTTCTTGTGGTGTACTAGTGGAAGTTTTTTTCGAGTGATTTGTTTTTGATAATTCGAATTATTCATATTATAAAATTTTTTAAGTATATTATTTATGTAAAACATTAAATTAATCAAAAATCTATAATTCCATAATCAAATGCTAATTAGTTTTAAAAAATTATAAAAATAAAGTTAACTATCTATTTTTTTAAAATAAATGTGCTCTCGTTATGGAATTATAGATGTCCAATCAATTTGACTTTTTGCATAGATGATCTAATCAACGAATCTTATAATATGAATGGTCTAAATTATCAAAAAAGACTTGGAAAAGACTTCCACTAGAGCACCACAGGAAGCTGCTATGAGTTGCTCACAGCAACATCTCCAATTCTAAATTGAAGGGTGTTGTCGGGTTCATGAGACCCACCACGAATGTCGTTTCAATAATCTAAGCAATTTATTTTGTAAGATCTTTCGTAAATATCATCTACAAAAATAATTTAGAATGATCTGATAATCGTATATTGTTTAATTTATCTCAATGTATCCAAAGAAATGAATGACAAATATTTTTAAAAATAGGCAATCAATTCTTTGATAACATCCACAATAAATTAAATAGACTATAATTATTAGATTAATCTAAATTTTTTTAGATAATATATACAAAAAATTCTACAAAATGAACTGTTTAAATATGAAATCGAGACTTATGGTAAATCTCACGAGTCCGAACATCACTTTCCAATCAAAATTATAAATTGAAAAAAAGTCCATCTTTTCAGAAATTATTCAACAATTTGAAATCATCTAATCACACTTAAAACTGGTAGAAGTCATATATATAAAAAAATTAAAATCCAGGTGATAAGATTAAAAGGAAAAATATATCTTGATCTTGGAAGTTATCAAAATCGTCGACATTGCCACCTCAATCTTTCTTCTAAAATTGACTTGTTAGAAAACGTTATCCTTTTTTTTATTTTTATTTTCTCAAAGCTACAAAATGTCAGTAGGCCCCCATCTCTCTGATCAATTATCAATGTGTCAAGGGGCCATAAAGCTATTATTCTACATTGGACAGCTATGGCTATTCAAATGTGGAGTGCTAAAAGAATTATAATCTGCCAAAACATGCCTCCAATCCCAGTCTATGTAATATCCATGTCTTAAAAGTGTGTTATATAATTTTTTTTTTATTTTTAAAAAAAAAATGATAAAAGTTAAATCTAATTTTGTGTGTCAACTATTTATTAATTTAGAAAGTGAGTGAATGCTCTAATAATGTAGTTAAAATGTATGTGAAGTAATTATAGAATTTACTTAAATATAAATATGGAAAAGGAAAATTTACCTATAAATTTTATATTGAGAAATGGTAATCCGTTTAGTTCTAATAATTTTTTTATAAACCAATTAGTCTCATTGATTTTGGAATTATAGATTTAATATATTATTTAAAAATTAGATTTGCGGTTATACTCTTATTTCTATTATGTTTCCTCCTTCTTCTTCTTCTTATTCATCTTCTTCTTCTTTGTGTGTGTATGTGTGTGTGTGTTAGAAAGGTAAAATAAACAACCTATGAGAATTAAATTTGAAATAAATTTTTATATGAGAATCTTTTTTTTTATATTTGGAATGGTTTGAAATGTGAGATGTTTTAAACATTTCAAAAGGAGTACAAAAACTCCTTAGTAAGTTTTGGGCAAATATATAATTTCAAACTGTAATATTCTAATGTAACACTTCAAAAAAATTCCTTAGTGTACTTTTCTCAAATGTAACACTCTAATATAACACTCCAAAAAAACTCTTTAGTGTAATAATCTAAAAATATTCATTAGTGTATTTGTTTTTTTTCCAAATGTAATACTTCAATATAACATTCTAAAAAAACTTTTAGCGTAACACTCTAATATAATTGTTGGCTTTTTTGGCTTTCGAAGGTTGATAATGTAATTTTAAGCGTGCCAGTAAGGATCAATCAGTCCTTACAGAATATTAATTGCTAACGAATTATCAAATGATTGTGTTATAGTTCTCTCAGCTTCAATGAAGAGGACTTTTGCTGGTGGCTTGTTTAGAAGAATTTAGTAAATAACAACAAATGAAGAACAATTTCAGAATCTAAATTTCATTAAGTAAATGAAAATTTACAATGATCTGATCCAACCTCGTAGAGATTTACAACAATAAGCTATTTGAAACTACTCCTAGGAAATGAAATGCAGCACAGGAATTGAAGTGCAGAAATATAAAGAACTGTAAAACTGGAAGGAAAAACGAAGTAAATAAATTGGTTTTTTGATTTGAGTTTGGAGCTTCATTCTGAGACCTTCTCTGCTATTTATACTCTTTAATGATAACCGTTGAAATAGGCTTCCAACCGTCGAAGTGTCCTCCTATAATTGCTGAACATGCTCTCTCATAGTCAGTCCCACTACGTCACTCTTGCAGTTAGGCTTCCCTCCTGATTTTGAATTTAAACTTTGTGAGTAACCGTTAGGCCACATCATCTTGTATCCTTTGATTGTTCCAGTGTTATGCAAATCCATTATTACCAATACGAACTGCCACGTGTTTGACTTTGGTTGGCAACTTGTATTAACTTCTCCAAATTGCCCTCTTCGTGCCATATGTTAAATTGTGATTGGCTTTTATAAATTATATAGCTAACATTATCCCCCGCACTAATATATCCAATACTTGGTGATATTAGTGAACTAGTGCAATCCACCTACGTTCTAGGACGTGCATGGACTCTGTGTATTCTGGTAGTATAACCGCTTTTTGAATAATGAAGCAGTGAACTTCATTAAATCCTTGAATCTTGCACTTTCATTCTTTGAGTAGACGAAAAGACTGGTACATTCCCAATGGCCAATCACACCTTCTCTTACATCAATTGAGCATACGAAGAGTCTATGGAATATGATTGCAGGCCTCGAAAAAATCTCAATGCATTTATTAGTTACACCTATGCGCCTCCATTTATACAAGGCATGGAAGCTTTTGCAAATTACCAATCTTTAGACCAAAAATCTGTCAACTACAAACCCTTGGACCAAGCATTTGCAAAAATGGATCTTGGAAGCTCCTTTTCTGCCCCCCCACCCACTTTCTGCATGGGATACAATTGCTTCTTCTTCCTCTAGATCTACTGGCTGGGGAAGTTGGCCAAAACCTAATGAACCCAAATTAAGGAAGCAAATTCACCATCGATTTGTTGAATTCAATGATCCTCTGTCTATTCCTCCTTATGCTCGGAGCTCAGTGGTTTACCCTTATGTACCCATTGATAACCGACGTAGTCTGGAGGACAACCTACTTGTGGCGTGGTACATATCTTCCATGCCAATGAAGATAGTATGACCAAATCCTCATCCAGATGAAGCACAGGGATATAATCCGTCATTCTTAGCTAAGAAGGCAAAACTTTGCTCTTCTGACTAGCTCGAATGTATGAAGAACCCCCAATTCCCCTCTTCCTTCAGGATGGATCCCTCTATACCTCCTTTCCCTCAGAATCCTCATTGGATAGAGGAATTGAAACTTACTCTTTTCGAGAATCAGTTTCTTCCTTCTTACCAACCTCCAGCTCTTCTAACTGCCTTTGAGCGATATCAAGCTCAACTTCTACTTGCTGCCTTTTCTCACTTGCATTTCAATGTTCTTAGAGATGAGATTCCTCTCAAGAACTTCCAATGGGCCTACGATGTTATGACTCGGGTTCATGTTCTCAACCCCATCGCCCAGGCAGAACTTCAAACTTTTTTGGACCAACTCTCACTCCTTCTTCACTGGTATAAAATTTCTTTGGCTACCAGCAATTCTTTGGACAAAATAACAGCTAACCAAATTTAGATACAGAGAACCTTATTGAAGAATATAATGACTTCAAAAATAAAGATCCAGTGTACTAGGATGATCTTGATATGGACGAAATGGAACAAGGCCTGAAAGAGACAGAATTCGAGGTGAAAGCTGAACAGCTTTTCTACTAAATAAGAGTGTACCAACTGCAACAACCTAACTTTGATAGGATAGAAAGCAGAATAAAGAAAGAACATAAGTTCATTGAACATTGTTGGGTCAAATTTAATGAACTTGTTACTCTTTCTATTCCCTATTTTTATGAGATCGAATATGTAGCCAAGTAGGCTTTCTAATGTAATTACTTACATATCAATAAAACTAGGTTTTTCTTTCTCTATTTGGCATTATCTGGTTTTATGTTCCAATTGCATGCTTGTGACCATTTTATTCGCCTAATTCAAATAAAATTAGAGCTTTGAATTTACCAATTTTTCCTTTGAAGCCTGATTGGAACATTTCCAATGGAATACTTGAAACCTGATTTGAATATCTCCAAAATATAGAGTACAACTGACAACCTTTGCCTTAGGTCTTCTCATTTCAATCACATGATCAACATAATTTTAACAGCTTTGAATTGACAAACCTTTGTATCAAAGTTACTTTTAAGTACTTTGAAGTACTTAGTAACTATGTTGCTTTCCAAAAAGGTTTGCTTTGACAAAGAATTCCAAAAAGAATTTTTCATGTTCAGGCAAGTTTACTGGCTCTGCAACTTTGAAGTCCAAAATATCAAATAAGAATTAAATTCTAGCTATAGAATACTTCAAACTTCACTTCGAAGGATTTCATCTTTTACAAGGAACCTAAGAGCAAGTCCCCAATCCCTTTGAAGCAGACCAAACCTAAACATTCTTGCATCCTTAGGCATAAAATGTGCTTCAAAGTCAACTACTTGCTTTCGAAGCCCTAGTTGGATGTTTGACATCTGGCTTTGGAGCCAAATCCTGGCTTCGAAGCCAAATATTTGTTTTCAAAGCCAAATTGAGTATTTGAGATACGTTTCCCTCCCAAACAATCACCCTTGAGAGAAACTTTTCATGTTGTACTTTCAAGACTCCTATGAATTTTAAGACAAAGGCTTAAACTCATATGGGTTCCAAAATCAGTCAAACAATTATCTTAGGTCTTTTTACCCATTTCAATTGATTGGGCATCTTTCGGACAAAAAAATTTAAAAAACTCTTTCCCTTCGCGCTATTAACTTACTTGCTTGTCCAAAACACAAACCCTTTATTTCTATTGCTTGCTCTCCCTCTTTACTCTTTTCTAAGCTTCGTCCTCTAAAAACTCTTGTTAATGGCTTCTTTTTCCTTGAAAGTACCAGTTGTGGAACATGTGAGCCTATATGTGGCTTTAAAGAGGTGTATCGACAAGAGATATCCAAGCTCAGAGCTGGTGAACCGAGTACCATAGATGGTCGCCTCTTTATTCTTCGCCATAATAAACAACAGGAATACGTCTTAAGACCTATCTTCAGAGAAGCCCTAGCTCAACTTCCTACTTTGTATCCTCGTCTAGAGGATCACTATCTCCTCTATGAAGGGGGTTCTGATTGGGGAAGCTAGAGAACAAACCGCCCTCACTGCTGTTGGCCCACATTGAGGGTTGAATGGAAGGAGTGGTATGACAAGGTTGTGCTTGCCAGATAATGCAATCTGCAAGAGCTCTGTATCCTCGATGCCCTTCGCCTTTCCAAGTTCATTATCCCTGAGGATCCTTTCTTGATTCCTGCAGCCCTTTGTTTCTGGAATTCGACTTTTAATTTTTTCCAGTTTCGGTGTGGTATGATGGGCCACACCGTTCTTGATATTTGCCATCTCTTAGGGCTCTCACCACTTGGAGCTCCCTTTACGCCTGGCTACCCAGACCTTCTGATCAACTTCACCATTCCACCCTTCAACTTTTCCTTCAGTGATTTTATAAAATTTCAGAACAAAAATGTAGGTTCTGTAGGTGACCAAGAGTTATTTTCCTTCATTCTGTATTGGTAATGCAAATTTCTCTTTTGTACTTTATCTCAGCGAATTATGCCTGAATTTGCCCCACTTACCAAGGCTCTTGCCTCGAATAAAAGGATAGCCTTGGCTCCTTATGTTTTAGGCTATGTTTATAGGTCCTGTTCCCAATTTTGCGAGAAACCTCTGGATGTTAACCAAGGAGACCTCTCTGGGTATTACAACTCTGGCTCTTCACATATTCACTAGTCTACACTCCAAGTGCTTGAGATTTTTGGTGTAAGAACCCACTACTTACAGAGAGAAATTTACCAGGATTTCCTTATACCCGTCCAGCTTTGCCTATTATTTTACTTTCTTTCGTCAACTCCCAATTTCTCCATTTCCTTCCTTCTTTTGTCCCTTTGAAACCAATACAGGACCAGCTTGGCTCAGGGCATTTTTGGCCGATAGGGAATGCTCCAATTCGCTACACAAGGATATGTGGCCTCTATCTTATTGCTAAGGGAGCTCTTTATCGGTACTTTGAATCTTCGAGCTTACAAATGAATATCTGAAGTTTACTATCCTTCTCAATTTGCCAGGTAATTTGGGCTTACTCAAGGAATTCCTGTCCCTCTCTGTAGCCTCTCCAATATCAATCTCACAGTCAAAGACCTGAAGGTACCCAAAACCAAATTGGAGGAAGCAACTTTTAAATTGCTACAAGAGTTTAGTGAGTTTCAATTCATCTCCTTTTCCCACATGGCACAACTTTGAGAAATTTCAAACTTGGTGGACGGCCAATATGGAGGTGCTCCTGGCAATACCTCCCAAAGATCTACTAGTGGGACTAGATGTGCCCTTTCGAGCCAAACCCCACAAAGACTGGGACCACTATTACCGTGCCCTTTCGAGCCAAACCCTGCTATCCCAGCTCCTACTTCTACTGTCACAGAGATTATTCCCAATGCCTCTCCTTCTTCTTCTAGAGTCACCAAGGCTGCTTTGAAGAGAGGCATGCATTTCTATTTTTTTCTCTTCTCTTCTCTCTATGATGCTTATAATGCCTTGCTCATCTACTTATGGCTTTCTTTTTGATGCAGTAGCTTCACAAGTAGACTCTCCTCAAAGGCTTGGCTCAAGCCCTAAGCATTCTTAAGGACAAGCAACAACAGCAAAAGAAGAGAAAACTTGTGTTTGGTCCTGAAGAGGAGGAAGTACCTGAAAAAACACCACTCAAGAGGAAGAAAAAAATAACAGTCTTTCCCTCTGATTTCAATGATGACCTTACTCATCAGGCAGCCGCCAAGGCAGTTGAAAGAAGCAATCCAAGGAATTGGTGTTTTTTCAGAGATACGAGAAAATGAGGTAGCAGCAGATATTAAGGAATAAAGTTGTTGCTACCGATACATTTCAAAGGGAAACTACAAGAAAGCAACAAACTACTGATCATTATGCCCTTCGCAATTCTCTAACCATTACCACCACCACTTTCGAAGTTGGTAATTTCCTTTAGTTTCTATAGTAATTTTCTTTCCCAAACTTTCAGCAATTAAACTTAACATTGCTTCTTATTTCTTATTTTGCAGCAACAGTTACCCCACCTCCTCCTTCGATAATGCCTTCTTCTGCCTTATCTAAATTGAAAGACCATTAAGGCAACCTCAAAAAGGAGGAAGAAAATCAACACCAAAGTACCCTTAAGTATAGAGCCCATCCAAACAATACTTCTACTTCCTGGCTCTACACTTTTCATACTTTTTTGTAACGACCCCAATATGCATATCAGAAAATTTTCTTTATTTAATTATGGATTAATGTGCTTTAATTTGATGATATCTGTTGAATTGAGGAATTATCTGTTGAGTTACGATTTTAAAATTGAAATTGCCAACCTTCATGGGTTCAGAAATGAAATTGAATACATGGATATGCTAATGGGAATTTTTAGAGCCATTTGGGAAAGTTAATTGGAAATTTGAGTTGTTTGATTCGTTGAGGTATGTTTGGGTGGTTAACTTTGCATTGCAAATTAAAGGTCTTATTTATTTATTTATTTTTTGATTCAAATGAAAGTTAAGCAGATAGAGTTAAGTACAGAGTTAACAACAAAGGGAACTTAGTCCCTCCTAGAACTAGCAGTCACGATGTCTGCTATTAGTGCAGAATGAAGAACATTGGGTGGCTCATCTAAATAAACAAAATGCTCAGATTGGCTGACTCCTAAGTTGGCAAGAGCATCAGCGCATTTGTTGGCTTCTCTTGGGATGTAAGAAATTCTGCATTTGCATCTTCTGAGGAGGAAGTTGGCATCCTCAATCAAGGCTCTGTAAGGGCAAGAACTGGCAGCACCATCAGAGATTAGCTGTCTTGCCTCTTGGGAATCTGTTTCAAGCTCAATATTTGCCAACCCTTTCTGCATGATGATGGTGAGCCCCCGATAAAGACCCCACAATTCAGCTTCCAAACTCGTGCAACTCCCCAGGTATCCATGGTAGCCCCACAGCCAAGTTCCCACTTCATCCCGCAGTAGACCACCATAGCTAGATTGGCCTGGGTCTCTCTTGAGCTGCCATCTGTGTTCAATTTCAGTGACCCTGCAAGAGGTGCAAACCAAAGAGTTAGCCGGGGTACTGAATAATATGGGTGAATTGGATTTAAGAGAGAATCTTGAATTTCTTGAGCCTGTTGAAAAATTCTGGTTGTGCTAACAGATGCAGATTGGAGCTGAGCTTCAAACACCTCTCTGTTTCTGTCTTTCCATATGTTCCACAGGGCAGATAAGAAGATAATTGGCCATTGAATATCCTCCATTGTTTGCTTGCATTTCATATTTGATCGTATCCATTCTGGAAGGGGAGTGCTATCACCTGCTTGCCACCAAGGAAAGCATTGCAACCTGACCCAAATTGATCTAGCTTTGGGGCAACCTCTGAGAAGGTGACTCATGTCCTCCCTAGCCATTTGACACCTAGAACAGATGTCAGAATCTGTGAGCTGTCTCTTTAATCTCATCTGGTTGGTTAGCAACCTAGCATGCATGACCAACCAAAAGAAGCTTCTCAGTTTTTATGGGGCCTTGAATTTCCACACCCATTGCCAGTCCACTTCATGCTCATCCTATTGGGGAATGGATTTATAGGCAGTAGTAGTTGTGAATTTGCCATTAGTGGTCCCGTGCCAAGTAGGAGTATCCATGAAAGTGACATACCTTGGCCTGAAAATTTGTAGAATGCTCTCATTTTCTTCTTGGGAAATCAGATTTTGAATAGGTAGCAGGTTCCATTGGCCTTCCTCATCTAAGATGGAGCTAACAGTAGCAGTACTCTCAATATGAGGGCCCTGGTGGTTGCTGTCCAGTGGTGCAGAGCCACACCACCAATCTGACCAGAGTGAGATATTCTCACCAGTGCCCACATTCCATTTAATGTTAGCTTTTAACACCTCTCTATTATTAATTATGCTCTTCCAAGTGTGGGAAGCTTTTCTCTTGTTAGGCCAATTAAATATGGAATGATGACTAAGGTATTTAGACTTAAGAATAGTGCACCAGAGGTTGTCAGCCTGGCTAGCAATTTTCTAGCCAAGCTTGGAAATGAGGGCAGCATTCTGGGCCCTGGCTTTCCTAATGCCTAGTCCACCATGCCTTTTACTTTTGCAGACTTGGTTCCAGTTGATCAAGTGGATTTTTTTAACAGAATCAGTGCCACCTCATAGAAAGTTCCTATTTAAGCTGTCAATTTTGTCACAAATATGTCTAGGCAATTCCATAGTTTGCATAAGATGGTTGGGTATGGCAGAGGTAACTGAGTTCACAAGGGTGAGCCTACCTGCAAGGGACAGATTCTCGGCCTTCCACCCAAATAACCTATTAGTCATTTTACCAATGATGTGGGTAATGTATTTTTGTTGAGTTTGCCATGAAGCAGTGCGGGTGCCAAGATATCTACCCAAGTCATTGGTAAGAGAGAAGCCACACTGAAAACTAATGGGAAGGGCTTCCCTTCTAGGGATGTTAGGAGAAATAAAGATCTTGGATTTTTGGAAATTAATTTTCTGTCCAGAAATGACACAAAATTCATTAAGCACTTCCATGATGGCCTTGCAATTTCTATTGTTAGCCCGAGCAAATAAAATAAGATCATCGACAAAGAAGAGGTGGGAAATAGGGGGGCTATTTCTAGAAGCTTTAAGGCCTTGCCAATCACCACTCTGAGTTTTGATTCTTATCATGTTAGAAAGATTTTCCATGCAAAGCACAAACAGATAGGGAGACAGAGGATCTCCCTGTCTAAGTCGTTTTCCAACACTAATGTTAGGGAGGGCCTCACCATTCCAAATAATAGAAGAGTTAACATTAGAAACACAATTCATGATAAGGTTAATCCAGATAGGATTGAGGTTGAATTCTATGAGGGTGTGGTGAATGAAGTCCCAAGAGATGCGGTCATAAGCTTTTTCAAGATCTATCTTAAGAACCATGCCTCCAATTTTGCCTTTCTTAGACTTGAGGGTGTAAATAATTTCCTGGGTGATGATGATTTTATCAGTTGTAGTTCTACCCAGGATAAAACTGCTCTGATTAGGGCTCACTAAATCAGAAAGCATGGGTCGAAGGCTGTTGACAATAATTTTAGTGATGGTCTTGTAAGAAACATTACAAAGACTTAACGGTCTAAACTGTTTAAGAGTCTCAGGGTTCTCCAGCTTGGGAATTAAAACAATCTGAGTAGCATTAACCTCTCAGGGATGGTCTGGGTGGAAAAGCACTGTTTAACAAATGGCACATGGAAGGACCAACTATATTCCAGTTTTGGTGAAAAAAGACAGCTTGCAACCCATCTCTACCAGGGGCTTTGAAGGCTTTAATATTTTTAATGGCATTCCAGATTTCCTGTTTTGTGATGAGCGCTTGGAGAGTATCATTATTTTCCTGAGTGAATCCAGTATGAGTGATACTTTTCCAGTTATCCAGAATAGGAGTAGCCTCATGTTGGAACAATTCATTGAAATAATTGGAAATATGGTTTTTAATATCCACAGAGTTAGAAAGCCAATTTCCAGCATCATCCTTAATCATGTTAATTTTGAGCTTCCTACGTTTATTAAGAGTGGAAATATGAAAAAATTTAGTATTCCTATCGCCCATAGTAAGCCATTTGACTCGGGATTTTTGAAACCAAATAAGTTCTTCTTGAAACAGGGTCATGTTGTACTGCTTAATGAGGGTATTTTCAAGAAGGTGCAGATTATGGGAAAATCTGTGGGCTTGAGATTTTTGAATACCTTCTATACGGGCTAACAGATTCCGCTTACGCTTATACACATTGCCAAAGACTTCTTTGTTCCAATTTTTGACATCATGAGTAAAATCAGTAATGGCCTCTAGCAGGTTATGCTCCATATTGGACCAGGATTTTTTAACAACATCCAAAAAAGAAGGATGACACATCTAAGCTGCTTCAAATCTGAAAGGCCTAGAAGTAGGATTATGAGAATGCATACCTTGTGTGAGAACAATGAGTGGGGAGTGATCTGAATAGGTTCTGGGAAGTGTCCTCACTGTCCCCTCAGGAAATAGGGCTCTCCATTTGTCGTTGCTCATAGCTCTGTCAAGGCGCTCCATTGTATTAGCCAGTCCATGTCAGTTATTTGTCCAGGTGAACCTAGGCCCGACACAACCAAGATCAATGAGGTTGCAGTTGTTGATTCGCTCAGCAAATTTCTGGGACCGGTTATGATTGTGATGAGGAGAAAAGCTTCTTCTTTCAGTATGGTTAATGTAGTCATTGAAATCTCTTGTAACCAACCAGGGCTTCTCCATGGTCCTAGCTGTCTCCGCAAGATTATTCCAGAGTTCATCTCTTTGGGGTGGGTTAGGGCTTGCATAGACTGCAGATAGGACCCATTCCTCGTAGTCTTCCTTGTGAATAGTGGCCTGAATAACTTGATTAGTAGCATTTGAAGCTCTTATGTTGACATGGGCAGTGTCCCAGAGTAGCCAGATGCCGCCTGCTCTTCCTGGTGGGTCCACTATTGTTGCAGCAGTGAAGCCCATGCTGTTGAAGAAGTTTCCCATAGAACTGAATGGGACTTTGGTTTCCATAAGGATGAGTATCTCCGGTTTATGATTTCTGATAAGTTCGCACATGTTGCGCTTAAAGGCACTGTTGCCTGCCCCACGGCAGTTCCAAACAAGGATGTTAAGTGAATTCATGGTAGGATATTGAGGGAGGGGGTCAGTGTCCAAGCCAGGAAGAATGCTCCTGATTCTTCTATGATCTTGGTCCCTTGATCTCATGGAGGCCATCTGCACAGAGTGGATTGGAGACTCGGCTCTGCGGCTCCAGCTTGGTTCTATTCGTATCCGTATCTGCTCTATCTACCATACCGTAGCGACGAGGTGAGTTGCTTCTATCCCTTGTTCTAACGACAGTGTTAATGGATGATTCTCCATCCGGTGGGTAAGCACCTCTAGACTTGTGCCCTCCTCCTTCTCCATGGTTGATGCCCGGGTCAGGGGGTTTCCTGTGCTTTGTGGTTGTGGATCCTTCACTCCCTAATGGTAAAGGTTCAGAAGTGGGTAGAGAGGGTGTAAGCATTAAAGTTGTTTCAGAGGGTGGATCAGCCATCGGGATTTCTGGGGATGTAGAATCAGTTCCCAACGTACTGGGGATGTTAGGTATAGGTTGGCTAGTCTGGTTCCTATTGGGTGCCTGAGATAAAGGAACCAGTTCTGCAGTTTTGTGGGCAATGGAGGAGTTCTGGGTAGGTGGAGTGATGGTGTTTGATGGGTCGGTTTGAGAAATCTTGGCCAAGATCTCAGTTTTGGAACCAGATGGTCCAGTTTGGGTTTTCTGATATGGGCTAGATGCCTCTTTTTCAAGGCCCAATCTAGTTGTTTTCTTGTCCCTACCCACTTCCTCTTCTTGTTGGGTCTCTTTACTCAATTCTGAAAATTTATTATGGGTTGGGCTTGGACCAGTGGACTGGGTTTTTCTATTGATCACAGGTTTACGGGTTCGCTTAATTACCATCATCCAAGGCCCATATGTGTCATCTCCTTCTACTGCTGCTTGTTGTAGATGACCGTTGGCATTAGGGCTAGCCATTGACGTTTGAACTTGGTTACCCTCAACGGTTGGTTGTGATCCTTCCGGGAACGATTCTTTCCGGTGACCAGGTTGAGACTTAGGGTGCGCTGCCTGATATTTACACAACTCCTTGCGGTGATCTACCCTTCCACAGTAGAAGCAAAATGAATGGATAGACTCGTATTCAATGTTATAACTTTTCTTACCCAGTAGGAATCGAGGACATAGTGGCTTTTGGAGATCAATTTCAACGCACACCCTTGCAAACCGGCCCCTAGTAGCCATGGTTGTGGTGAGATCAATTTTTAGGGGTTTACCAATTTGCTTAGCAATCGTATATAAGACTTTCTCTTGAAAATATTTAATTGGAAGCTCCAGAAACCGCACCCAAACTGTAGTGGTGGTTTAAAAGGCTTCCGATGCCTTGAAATCAGGCTCCCATTTCCTCACAGTAAGATAATGATCCATAATGACCCATGGTCCTCCAGAATAGACATGTGCACAATCCTCCAAAGAGGAGAATTTAAACATGAAGTAGTTATTGCCTAGATCTATAACATTAAAATCCTCTTGCAGGCCCCAGAGGTTCTTAACTCTTGTGCAGAGCATCTTATACCCGATGTTCTTGCCCAAGAGTCTGACAATCAGTGTATTGGCCTATGGTCTGCGAATCTGCTCCAGTAATTTCTTCGGTAGGTGAACCTGCGGGATACGTAGTTGGGTCAGATGCAAGCTTTCTTCGTGGATGGATGCCTCTCCTTTATCTTATTCCTCATCAGCAGAGAGAGTATCCATGGGTTCATCAAAATAGAAGTCCATATTCCGTGGTGCTACCAAAGCTTCCTTGAACGATTTAACCTTCTGGCCCTCAGTCAAGACCTCATTAGAACCTGGTACTGGTATCGGCGTAGGGGGGATACGTGAGCTCTCAGTGATATCTATAGTCTCCAAGTGATCTTTGCTCTTGATCTTCTTCGTGCTTCTGACCAGATGGTCTTCCTCTTCTTGAGTTTTCGTGGGTGAGGCAGAGTTGGAGGATACAAGCTCACTCATCACAAAAGCGTTGGAACGAACTAATACTCAGTCCTATATCAAAGTAAATTGAAGGTCTTAGAGGCTTCAGAAACTAGAACGGAATACATAATTATGATTAGTATAATTTTTAGAGTCATCTATGAGGTTTAATTGAAAATGAAATTTCGTCTGATTTGCTAAGTTAGGTTGGTTGGCCGTATAGACTCAACCAAATACCAAAACCATCTCTTGGAAAAGAGAGAGAAGAAGAGAAAAGAGAGAGAATGAGAGAGCTCACCTTAAAGCTTGTGGATTTGAGAAATTGAAAAGGGAAATCAAGAAAACAGCCCAAAATAAGTCTTAAATACCCTAAATCTTTCTTTAATTGGTTAGAACCAAACTTTAAAATGAAGTTTTCTATATGTATGGGAGTCAGGGTTTTGGGTTATGATCTTGACTTAACCAATTTCATGAAATTGAAGATGTAGTCTTTGGATTTGGCTAATTTAAGGGTTGATTTTGTGTTTTGAGTTGTTTTGAGTTACAGTGTGGGTCACTAACCTTTCATCTTTGGTTTTTGGCATGTTTTGAACTCATACATATATTTGTGTATATGTTTGTGGATATGAAGATAAAGAAGATGAAGGAACTATGGAAATTAGAGGTGTAGATGTCAAATTAAAATGAGTTATGATCCATTTGAGTATAGGTTTCATGTTTATTATGTTTATATGTTACGTTTTGAAATGAATTTTGCTTGATTTGGGCCATATGAATATTTTTTTGAAAGCTTGAAATTGTGGAGTTTTCGAACTGTTCAAGCAGAACGCAGGACCGCACGTGCGAGATGCATGACCGCACGTGCTGTGGGGACTTCCGCACGTGCGGCTAATGGGGAGTAATCCTGTCAGCTTCTTTTTCCTTATTTGACCCTCCGGAACTGTTGATGTGTACATGTGATCTTTCTAAATTGCTTAGAACTGATTGAGAATGTACGAACCGGACATAAAACAAGACTACAGAAAGTGAATAACTTATATATTATGTGTATGTGCCTTGTGTAGGTCACGTGCCAGAGGGAACCGCTGCTCATCCACATCACTGTGAGTAATAATAGTGTAACGATATATATATTTATTTCTGTATTTTTGTTATGAATTATGTACCTTGACTATGCTTCGCACGTTCGAGATTATAGTTTATGCATTATGATGGTGAATGGCATATTTGGGATAAATGGTGCTATAATCCATGTATTTTTTATAGTGAGTATTGCGTTATGCAGATAGGTTCATTTATATTTATTGAGATACATAACTGTTGTGACAACCTGGAATTATGTTTTACATGAATAAATGGGTTACAAGACCTATAATACGATATCATGGGCCTAAGGCTGTTTCGTTACACTGTGACATGATATGAACTGTTCAGTCTTTAAGACTCATGAGTTTTGGGTATGGAACAAAAAGTTGTACGAAACTAAGTGCTACAATGGGAGTCACCTCTAGGGTCCGTACGAGTCACCTCTTAGGTCCATACAAACATGTATTGGGCCCAAGGAGAGGTGGAGACATGTCGATATTCCATCTACTCCATGATAAGATACAGTGATATGAAAAGATACGTTTGGGCCTAAGGCCGTTTGTATTATGTTGGGCCCGAGGCCGTTTTGCATTATGTTGGGCCCGAGGCTATTTTGTATTATGTTGTGCCCGAGGCCGTTTTGTACTATGTTGGGCCCGAGGCCGTTTTGCATTATGTTGGGCCTGAGGCCGTTTTGGAATATGACGAGGGAGACATGTAACGTTAGATAAAAATTCTCTAAGACATATGCTTATTCACACGAATCTCTTTACATTATTATTATTCACTGAGCCTTGCTCACTTTATTTTTATATATGTTTATGTAGGTGATCAGCTTGAAGGACAGCCTTAGGTCAGCTCAAAGTGTTTTGTTGACCCTGTTGTATTGAGCCTTCCTAAGTGGAGGCCTTTTGCCTTATTGTGGAATTTCCTTTATATCACATATTGTTGGGTCATTGGTTTTGCTCAATATCTTGCTAATATGTATAACTTTTAAATTATTAACTTTTGGTACATAACTGGGACTAGTTGATTGTGGACTATGTATGATGTATATATATTTATATAGGATGTCACATGTTTTCAGTCCTGGGATTTATGCACTGCTCAATGGGCGTTTTGTTATCATTGGCTTCCGCTTTAGGCCCCATTATTTTACGAATATTTTGTTGGATTTTGTTTTGAGGCCAAGTACTGGCCGATCATGACCTAAACTTTTAGGGGCGGGTTTGGGTCGTGACATTTGTTGAGGCAAAGCGTCCCTATTTCTTTATCCCTGGGCTTAACTCCATATCTTCCTCATCTAACCTTTACCACAGCCTAATTCACTCTTCCTACAATCATGGCTGCTCTTTCATCACCTGAGAAGGCCCCAGTTGTCATCTCATCAGTGATAGCTCATGCTTCTAAAGAAGATACTGGTAGCTTACCAATTTCTTTTTCGCCACTATCATCTAGCTCCAGTCCCTCTTCCCTTGATTTACTGATGGCCAGGACTATGGACACTACCAAGGACACTTCAACTTCTTCTGCTATCCCTATGCAACCACCTTTTCCAGACCTCTTTGTACCTCTAATGTCAGTGGAAGAGATATACATTTTTTAGGCTTGGCTAGCTAGTCTTTTTGACACACCTTCAACCACTCCAGCAGCCAGCAGTGACACTGAGCCATTTGCCCTTGCTGACTCCCTATTGGAAATTTTTGAGAGCTCTCCAACCATCAGCAGAGTTTCCTTGCCTCCATTAGACTTAGGCACTTGTTTGGAATTGCTGACATCATTTTCAAAGATCCCATTCGAAGCCTTACAAAGACCCGTACTTAAGAATGGTTTCCTCCAATGTTGCAAAGTCATTGAGCACTCCAACATGGCCATTTCAAGCCATTTGTCCCAGGCAGCAGCTACCATAGATTTCTATGTCAACATTCGCCACATTGCTAAAGCTGTAGAGGAGAAGCTATTGAAAGACAAGGAATTTGTTTCCCATATACATGCTGAAGTATCTGAATTGAAGGGACAACATTCCTCTACTTCTCAGTTTCTTATTCAGCTCTTGGAGAAAAATGCCCAATTAGAAGAGGAGTTAGCAGCAGTTAACCTGGCTTTGGATCAAATTGCTACGAAGTTGTAGATCACCAATCAAGGGTTAGCTGATCGTAAGCAAGACATGGCTACAGCCATTTAGTTGTTCCCATCCCTTAGGAGTAAAGAATTAATTATAAGGGAACAACTGAAGCATTGTACTGATTTTTGGGCCAATCTATGGCTGCATGTACTTAACTCTTTATGATATGAAATCCTTATTTATTGTTTGAGTGTTTTCATGCTTCTCTTGCTAAGCATTTTCTACACTCCTTGTGTCTCCCACACAATTGGATAATTGTAACATGCCCGGGGGGTACCCGTGCACGTTAAACAATTTGGAACCTTGGTCTCTTTGATATAGTCTCACTAATGCAATGTGAAACATAGATGAGAGTCCAGATTTGGCAACTTTTAAAAAATCCATTTTATTGCAAAACCTTTTGCCAGAAATAGACTGTGTCATCAGATCTCAAAGTCGCCACCTAATATTTTTGAGAAATTAGGAAACCCATGACTCGTGCCAAGGCCACTGTTTGTCATATCCAAAGTTCTCTCGGTTCAAAACCTTAGGTATGAGAGGAGAAGGTCATTAATTGAGCACTCCCACTTACCCAATCAAAAGATCGGCCTTTACTAAACCATGATGCATATTTTTTTATTTTATATGTTCTTCGATTTTTAATAATCCTAAAAAATTAACTATGCAGCTCACGTATCGACTATGTCATTTTTTTTGATATTTGATTTCAATTGTTTTGAAAAAGTTTTGGAGATGTACAACCCAATAAATTGAGTTTACAACATGAAAATCAACACTATTCCAATTAAGCAACAAACCTCCATCCACTGGCATACATATAGTTACATCAAGTAAGCAAGTAGCCACATGGTAGGATACTTAAAACATAATAAGAAATTGCACACAAACGGGATACTAAAAAATAAAAACTTACATATTTACTGACGTCCCTCGAACAGTTACAAAACAAAGTTAGTAAAACATGCATGATCTTATATACAAAATCCTAATGCAATTCACTCATGAGATGCTACTAAAGATTCAGCTTCTAAGATACGACATGTGAATCATCTCAAGAACATGAGGTAGCGCATATAATCATATAAGAATTGATTAAATCCAAAAATGCAAACTTAGTCGAATCAAGATGAATGAAACATAAATGCAAAGCATGGATATAACGATAAAAAATAAAATAAAATAACCATGATGCATATTTACAAACAAGGAAAGCAAGTAAAAGAACGGGATAGAAAGAAGTGGGGCGAGAAATTATTACAACACTTTAAATAAATTTTTACAAACCAAATTATAGAGGGGGTGAGGAGAATATTATAACAAAATAAAAACCTCACAATACACTCAAAATAAAATAAACAAAAGAAAAAAAAAGTTTCTTGTGCCTTGGAAACCACCGGAAGTTGGTTAATATCGGAAGACAACGCTGTCTTGTCCAAAAGAAGCTAACTGACCGGCCTGGCCAACTAGGCCTAGGAAAACCCGTCTTATTGCGAAATTAAGAAAACAAAAAAACAAGAAATATGTAGGTGGCTCAACTAACCACTACCGATTAGATTAAAAACAAGAAAACAAATGAAAAATAAAAAAGTGCAAACTTACAATAAAACTAACATGAACCTAAAACAAGAGAACAAATATAAGGTAGAACATGCAAGATTACAACAAAACTAATATGAGACTAATACAAGAAAAATATAAGCTAGGAAATGCAAAATTACAACATAATTATTATGAAACTAAAACAAGAAAGCAAATATAAGATAGAACATGCAAGATTACAACACGAACTTAAAACAAAAGCAAATATGAGGTAGAACATGCAAGATTACAACAAACTAATATGAAATTAAAGCAAACGAATAAAAATAAATAAATAAATAATTATGAGCTAAACAAACCACTTATATTACAACAACACACTATGAAATATAAAGTAAGAAAATAAATATGAAATAAACAACCACTTGGATTATAACAAAATACTATGAAATAAGAAGCAAGAAAATAAATATGAGATAGAAAATAAAGAAATGAAAGACTAGAAATTCACATTCCAAAGAAATATTGAACTTCTTGATTTCCAAACTTCCTCTTGATCACCCTCAAGTTTAGGAAGTGTGTTCTCAATCCTCAATTTGAAACTAGAATGGAACTCTAAGTAGTTATGGTGAAAAGTGGCTAACCTCTATTTTTTTTTCTCACTTTCAACAACACTTACTGTTTCCTTTGATCAATCACTACTGAAATTTAGCTATTTCAGAATTTTTGGAAGAGTTTTGGGCGTAGGAAAGATGGAATTTCAGTTTGTATGGAAGGTATAGGGTGTATATGGAAGATAGGAATATTTTTTGCTTAAAAACTCAATTTTTCTCTCTTTTTTTCACCATTTTCTCACTCTTTTTTCTTCAATTTCGTGGTCCTCCTTCTCTTTTACAATTTGATCATTCTATATAGGCAATAAGGGAGAGTTAAGGTCAAAAAGAAGGTGGAAGACAAGGTAAGAGACAATAATGTGATAGGAGGGGTGAATTTTCAAAGTGGTTGCATAGGATACTCCTTTATGGATGCAAACAAAAGCTTTTTTTGAAAATGGGGATGATTATGTATGTATTTGGTGATATATAGATTGGCCAATGGGGTAGAGGAGTGTCCCACACACAAGAAAAAAAATGCAAAAATAAACCTTCTTTGTCTGCTGGTTTGAAATGGTCAAATATTATTTGAGGGGAAATATAACACAAGGCAAAGCTTTGGCAGAGTAGTTAAGGTGTTGGGTATTGTGTGTTAGGTTGAGGGCTCAAACCCCCTTCCAAGCATTCCTTGAATTCATTTTTTTTTGGTAAAGACAAGTCAGTGCCACGTCATTAGGAAGGACCAATCTAATCATGCCACGTCAGCAAGACCACTACGTCAGTGTCCCAATCAGCATTGATGGAATATTCTGCATATGGATGGAATATTCCCTGACTTTACAATTTGGCCCAGAAGTTTCAAATAATTATGCTGTAACCCATATTTCGGGACAATTTTTCAGTGAGGCCCCCGGAAGTGCAGCGAAGATTGATCCTAGCTAAACGAACCATTCTGGACGCAACCGTGAGGTCAGAATATGCCCTTGGAAAGGTAATTTGTGGTTATTTAGGGTTGGAAACAGGGCTCAAATTCTAAGTTTTCCTATTGAGGATTCTGTGAAAAACACTTTCCTATTTTGTTATCATAGGGTAATTAAAAGAAAGCGTCCAAGTCTTAGGGCCGGTCAACATGGGATGTCTACAGTTGCCCCTCTTTGACAGAGCTCAAAGTCATTTCTTGACATGAGTAAATGTCAAAGCCCGAAGACGACCCTTTTGACAAGGCCATACGACTTGGGCAAACAAACAAGATGTAGATGCAATTGGTTGAACTTGAAGGTTGCCTATGTATCCCTTTCCAAGGAATCAAACCAGCGTAGTTCAAGGGCAAAATGCAAATGACATGCTCAGTTTGAAAGTTGGACTTATACGCTTCGCGAAGCCAGTTGTTTGAAAATTCATGATTTATGCAATACAATGCAATGTCATGGAGTGATGATAAACATATGAAGATGGTAACATAAAAGGCAAGCTTTGTGCAAATGATATAAAACATAACAGAGGGTGCATCGCATTAAAAGTGCCACAAGATCACATACAAATGTGCCACAACACAAATGATAGGTGAACTCGAAATCCAAACATGTCTTACACGAGAAGAGAAAATAATGAACTCGAAATCCAAACGCGTTTCACGCGGAAGGAGGTATAGTGGTGTAAACAACAGATGTTCCTAGCCGTATTTCATACGGAGATGATGAAGTAAACATCAAATCCTAACACATTTCAAGTGAAAGGAACAAAGGTGGTGAAACCAACAGCTTACCTAACCGTATCTCATACGGAGAGGAAGAAGGTTTTAACCGGGTAAACATCAAATCCTAACACGTTTCACGTGAAAGGAACAAAGGTGGTATAACCAACAGACGTACCTAACTGTATCTGATATGGAAAGGGGAAAGGTTTTAAATCCTAACACGTTTCACATGAAAAGAACAAAGGTGGTGTAACCAACAGACGTACCTAACCATATCTCATATGGAAAGGGGGAAGGTTTTAACTAGGTAAACATCAAATCCTAATACATTTCACGTGAAAGGAACAAAGGTGGTGTAACCAATAGACGTACCTAACCGTATCTCATACGGAAAGGGGGAATGTTTTAACCAGGTAAACATCAAATCCTAACACGTTTTACGTGAAAGGTGCAAAGGTGGTGTAACCAACAGACGTACCTAACCGTATCTCATACGAAAAGGGAGAAGGTTTTAACCAAGTAAACATCAAATTCTAACACGTTTCACGTGAAAGAAACAAAGGTGGTGTAACCAACAGACATACCTAACCGTACCTCATACGGAAAGCGGGAAGGTTTTAACTAGGTAAACATCAAATCATAACGCGTTTTACATGAAAGGAACAAAGGTGGTGTAACCAACAGACGTACCTCACCGTATCTCATACAGAAATAGGGAAGGTTACATATACATACGAACGATATACAAAATACGTATTACGTACGTATACATATACACATAGGCAAATTTTATACATATACATATATAGAGAAAATATATACATAGTTATATGTACACAGACATATACGTATATAGTATAATACACACATACACACGTACACATACATATACATAAACATCTCTCTCTCTCCTCCCCTGTTTTTGTCCCTCTCTCTCTTCTTTCATCTTCTTCGAGCGTCGTGTTTGTTGCGCGATTTCAACAATCGCGGTGCCTGACCGAAAGGCTGCCCCGATTCTTCAACGCCTTATTCCAATGTTTCTCCTCTTTGTCTTTTTCTTCTTCTTCTTCACCCTCTTCTTAAGTTGAGGCCTGCAAGAGAGACAGAGCAAAAGCTTGCAAACTTTCTCTGCCACCACTCTGTAGCCTCTTTCTTTTGCATTACTTTCATCTGCTATGGCCTCTTTACACGGTTCTCTTACTCTTTTTCCAGGCCTAAACGAGTCCACGATAGAGATGACCGATTCCGACTCTCCTGAACCTCAACCGCGGGCTCCTCCTCCTTCCCCTATTTTCAGCTTTCCAGCGATGTCAGTAAGAAAATAATGGCAACACAGTCTAACATCGAAGCAAACTCGTATACGCTGAGGTCATGTGTGGAGACCATGACTGCGGTCTCTAACTTGTCTCATCGACTACAGAACGGGACGTTTGATGTACATCAGTTAATTGCACAACTCTCCCTGCTCCAACGTATGTACAAGGACTCTCGAGTAGAAATTAGTGCACTGAAAAAGCAGAACAAAGAACTGAAACGACAAGACACCTCCGCGGCCCGATTTGGAGTTCTTTCGCATAACCAATTTGATGTTGGTAAGGAATAATCTCCTTCGGAAGTTCTGCCAAGGCCGAGGCAGAGTCTTCAATAGCTTTGAAGGAGTAAAGATGAAGCAAGGCCGCTGATGGTAAAGTCAGGCAACGAAGCTGTGTGCAAATGAAGCCGATTGTAATCTTCGCAGCCGAGCTGTTGCCAGAAAACTGAGAAAATGCTACTCTCTATCTTTTTCTTTTTTTGTTTGTTTGGTTTTTTTTTTATTTTTTGTTTTTATTTTTTTTGTTTTGTTTTGTTTTTTTTTTTTTTTTTTTTTTTGCTTTGTTTGGAGTAGGCACCTATAGCTTCAACTCCTTTTTGTACAACTTTGATTGCGGGTTGATCCCTGGCATTTAATAAAAACGAGTTTGTTCTGCAAATTTGGATGGCATGACACAACACTGAACATAAAAATCATTTTGTTTTGAATTTTGAACTTGAAAATGGCTGCATTTTAGTGAATTCTAAACTGAATATTGAGCCTATCACTAACCAAAACACAAAACACAAAACACAACTTAATGAAATGAAAATGAAGCATAAACCATCCCAAAACACACCTCTTTGCACTTGTCGGAGCAAAATGAACGCAAAACAAAGCAACACCAGTCGACCACCCGACGGAAAAGCATCGGCAGCGACAATTATTGTGCATTTTCCGGTGATTGCTTCATGAAGGTGAGAGAACTCGATAGTGTGGGTAAAAAATAGAAAACCTGACTCAACTGTGCCCCTAGTTCATCACTTTGCCCTTTTTTGTTTATCCTTTTTGCTAAAACGATTTTGATCAACATGAGAGGTAAATTAGCACACTTGTTCCATTTTCTATCTTGAAATCATATGAGGCACATTATGAGTACTAAAAATTTTCTCTTTTTGGTCCAAAGAATGGTCTGAGTTTTGGAAAAATAGAATAATTTTTGAGAAAATCAGTCAACTTCATTAAATGTCCTCAAAATCTATTTTCGCAAATGACCACTACTTGATCAACATGAAATCAACCCTTGAGATGTACAACTGAATTTGTCTTGTGACTGAACTTGTCATGAAGGAGAAATAGGACAACTGAATCAAATGGGGATGAGCCAATCAAATATGGATAGCTGAGTCGAATAAAGATACACCAATCAAACATGGACGAGATGAGTGAGTTGAAAAATGATCAAGGCCAAACTTGAAGATGAAGCTGCCTACGTATCCCAAAGATAGGAATTAGGCCATACGTAGTTCCGATTAAGGTTCACTCGGGTATTGACCACTCTTTTGTGCTCTAACTTTTCCAAAGTCGCCCTTCGGGTTTCAACCTTGCGAGCTTTTCATTTTTTCATTTTTCATTTTTTTTTTGTAATTTGTATTTTCTATATTTTTTTTGTTTCCCTCAACTTTTTCGGGATAGACGCTCTTTCGGGATTTCGGCCAACGAGCCTCTCAAGGGTAGTACTTCTTCAGCTTGTCCATGTTGATTGGTTGTGAGAACTCCAAACCATCCAAATCCATAAGAATGACTGCTCTCCCTGACCAGATTGATTTAATGATGGTGTAGGGGACCTGTCCAATTAGGTCTAACTTGCCCCTAGGGTCGTGAATAGGAGCTCGGGTCTTCAACACTAAGCCCTTCCCTCAAATTCATGGATCTAACATTTTTGTGAATGCTCTGGCAAATCCTACGTTGATACCCCCTGGAATGTGGTATAACGCCTTCAATCTTCGCTCATCAAATAGCATCAGTTCCTCAATCGATTTCTTGTTGCCATCAGTTTCTGTTATCTGACATTCAGCCATAATCCTCAATGAAGGCATTTCTAACTCAATCAGCAAAACAGCCTCCATTCCATTTACCAAAGAGTAAGGGGTTGCCCCTATAGATGTTCATATTGATGTCCTGTATCCCCAAAATGCAAAAGGAAACTTATCTGGCCAATCTCTATAAGTTTCTACCGTCTTACACAGAATGGTCTTGATGTTCTTATTTGCAGCTTCAACGGCTCCATTGGTTTGTGGCATGTAAGTTGATGACTTATGAAAAGCCACCTTATACTTCTCAAGTAGAACTGTCACTTCTCCTTTAAAATGTGAGCCATTGTTTGAAATTAATTCGTTTGGCACCCCGTATCTGCAGATAATGTTGTTCCTGATAAATTTGGCCACATGTGATGCTTTCAACACTGAATACAACTGTGCTTCAACCCACTTGGTAAAATATTCAATGGCAATCAAGATGAACTGATGCCCATTTGAACCTTTCGGTGTGACTGCCCCGATGATATCTATGCCCTAGACTGAGAAAGGCCAAGGTGAAGTCATGTTGTAGAGTTTTGATGGTGGGATGTTCATGCGATTGGTGTGGATTTGACATTTGTGGCATCGCCTAACAAAGTTGATACAATCACTCTCTATGGTTAATCAGTAATATCCTTGTCTTAGGATTTTTCTAGCTAGCATTATACCGTTCATATGGGCTCCGCACTCTCCTCTACGGATGGCTTCTATGATACGCTTTGCCTCTTCTTTCTATACACAGCTTGTGCATTCCCAGATACCCTCTCTTGTATAACTTATCTCCACAAATGACGAACTGAGCAGCCAGACGCCGTATCCCCCTTTTGTCTTTGGTGTTTGCCCCTTGTAGGTATGTACCGCTTTTTAGAAAATTCCAAATATTTAAGTGCCAAGGGTTTTCATCTTGAGCTTCTTCCGTTGCGACTATTATTTCATACGTGGGGGTGTACCTTTGTTCTATAAGGATTGGGCGCATCTTGACCCCGATCGGTATATCTATCATTGATGCTAAGGTTGCCAATGCATCAGCAAATCGATTGTTCTCTCTTACCAAGCGTGTAAAAGTCAGTTTTTTGAACCTCGAGATCAATATGTCCAAGGTCTGATAGTAGACTTTCATTTTTTCCTCTTTAACTTTCCAATCTCCGTTGGCTTGAGAGACGACCAAGCTCGAGTCCCCAATCACATCCAACCTTATTGCCCCTAGTTCCAGGGCTGCTTCAAATCCGGCAATACACACCACATACTCTACTTGGTTGTTAGATACCCTGAATCGAGTTTGAAAGCTAAAGGGATATGGGAATCATCCAGTGCTATGAGCAACATGCCTATCTCATAGCCAAATTGATTGGACGCTCCATCAAAGTATAACTTCCAAGTGTCTTCTTCTATCTGCATGACCACTTCATTTAGAAATGAGTACTCCATATCTTCTCCTCCTTCAATTGAGTGATTAGCCAAAAATTCTGCTACGACCCTTCTTTTGACAGATTTGCGAGTGACATACTTAAGGTCAAATTCAGAAAGCAAAAGCAACCAACGAGCTAGCCTACCGGTTTGTGCTGGTTTCTCAAAGAGATATTTGATTGGGTCTAATCTTGAAACTAGAATTATCAAGTAAGCTAAGAAGTAGTGTCTCAACTTCTTGGTGGCCCATATCAAAACTAAGCAAGCTTTTTCCAAAGGAGTATGGCGAGTCTCATATTCAAGCATCTTTTTACTTAAGTAGTAGATGGCCTTCTTCACTTTTCATCGATCTTGTGCAAGCAGACATCCATAGTTGATTCGATCACTGATAAGTACAGGATCAGTGGGTTCCTTAGCTTCAGACGGTGATAACACAGATGGATTCCGCAAATACAGCTTAACTTGCTCAAACGCAAACTGACATCGATTATCTTATTGGAACTTCTTTCCTTTCTTTAAGAGACCAAACAGTGGTTCATAAGTCAATGTTAACTTTGAAATAAACCTCCTTATGAATTACAACTTTCCTAGAAAACCCCGCACCTCCTTTTTAGTCATTGGTGGCGACATTTCTAAGATGGCCTTAATTTTAGATGGATCAATTTGATTCCCCGCTGTGTGATCAGAAATCCCAACATCTTGCCCGCAGTTACCCCAAAGGTGCATTTCTATGGATTCAGCCTTAACCTGTATTCCGTAATTCTCTCAAAGAATTTCTTCAATGCAATGTAATGGCTTTCCCAATCTTTGGACTTGACAATCATGTCATCTACATATACCTCAACTTCCTTGTGGATCATATCATGCAAAAAGTGGTAGCAGCTCTTTGATAAGTGGCCCCGGTATTCTTCAAACTGAATGGCATAACTCTGTGGCAGTATGTCCCCCATGGTGTGGTAAATGTTGTCTTTTCTCTGTCCTCTAGAGCCATAAGGATCTGGTTATACCCTGAAAAACCATCCATGAATAACAGTAAGCATGCCCTGCAGTAAAGTCTACCAATTCGTCAATATGTGGCAATGGGAAATCATCCTTTGGACTAGCCTTATTCAAATCCTGGAAGTCAACACAAACTCAGATTCTACCATCTTTCTTCGAAACTGGCACAATATTGGCCAACCAAGTAGGATATTTTGATACAAGCAAAAACCCAGCATTGATTTGCTTGGAAACCTCTTCTTTAATTTTCAAGGCCCAATTCGGACAAATTCTGTAAAGCTTCTGTCTGACAGGTCGGGCTCAAGATCGAGAGGCATCCTATGTTGTACAATCTCAAGGTCAATTCTTGGCATGTCTTTGTAGGACCATACAAAGACATCTTTTAATTCTTTTAATAAAGCAACTAATTGTTCACATTCCTCTGAAGACAATGTAGAACCAATTTGGATCAAGCGAGGATCTTTTTCAGTACTCACATTTAAAGAAACAATTTCATCTACTAATGGCTTAGCACGCCTTTCTTTCTCCCAGTCGATTAAATTTTTCAAAGCCCGAGAAATTTCTTTCTCTTTGTTTTAATCAAGATCTTAAAAATTTTGGTTAATGTTATGAGCTGTATAGAAAAGTAAGTAAAAATCACATCTTTATTCAAAACCTTGAGCTCACAAGTTACAACAGACTCAAAAGAGAAAGAAAAAGAAGACTTAGACATTTTAGACAAACTTAAATCTACCTCCAACCCTACAGGCCTACCGGACTCAAACTCAATAACCAATTCAGAATTCTCAATACAACTCTTTTCAAAATGCCAATTTATTTGTGAGCCATTCACTGCATCCATGATGAAGCTTAAGCAGTCAGTAGGAACCTCTTCCCCAATCACGGCAATGGTCATATCTCCCAAATTCATCGGTTTAGCACTAGTATGCAATTCTGTTAGTAAATCAGCCAATGTTAGACCCAAGACTTCCTCTGTGCTGCTTTCCGAGTTGACTCCTCTGTCTTGTCCGATGTCAATACTAGGATCTACCCACTCCTCGTCACTGTCGGAGAGTTAATGATCGAAGAAAATCTCCAACCCAGGGTATTTCTTCCTCTCCACTTGATCAATCCAGGGCTCAGGGAAACCACAGAAAGAGAAGTCTTCTCCTTGGCGGACAAAGCGTTTGTTCAAGGTCTTATGGATTGGCCTATAAACCAGCTCATACTTCTTTTCCATCTTCTTTGCATTGATTCTCTCTCTCATTTCCTTCCATTTCTTCTCCCAGTCTTCTACTGTTGGTTCATATCCCAACCCAAATGCATGTGGGTTGTGGATTACCTTAGTTATCTCTGTGGTGCCTTGTTAGCCACTTCTTCCCTATCCAGATCTTGGGATGTATCCTAGCTTGTTCATCATATAGACTGACTGAGCACTCAAATGTGTACCCTCCTCTTTTGCCATAAAAACATCTTCACTCACATGTTGTACTTCCAGTACTAGCATTGACTTCTGGAGGAGGGTGGATAGTAGAATTGCCAAAAACTGTGACAATCCCTTATTGTGTGGGTACTTCACCAACTGGTGTACGGTTGAAGACACCGCTCTTATCTTATGCAACCAAGGCCTGCCCAACAATAGGTTGAAACTTGCCGGAGACATCCATGACATGGAATTCTGCCTCATGCTCAGACGGACCAACTAATATCTGGACCTTGAAAGTCCCCATAACATTCCTGCTGGTGTTGTCATATGCCCGAATAACTTGGCTTGTTTGCGTGAAGTCAGTGGCTTTAACCCGATCGTATAAGCAGTCCTTATTAGGCATACATTAATAGCTGAAATGGTATCAACCAAAGCTACTGGAATCCACTTCTTTCTATAGTCCAAGGCCACATATAAAGGCTTGTTGTGGTCAACCCCCTCAGGTGGTAACTCTTTGTCTGTAAATGATAACATAGGAGTCGTGTCTCTAGGTATGACGAAAGACACTAACTGATCTGGCGTTGTCTCAATGGATAGCTTGGCCTTGTTTAAAGCTGACAACATTGCTTGTCGGTTTTCTCGGGAAGCCATGAGAAGACCCCAAATGGAGATGTTTTCCTGGATCTTTTTCATTTGTTTTAGAACCAGGTCTTCTTCTACCTCTTTCTCTTTTTCTTTCTCTTTCTTTTTTTTACCTTTTTATCTTTGCCAGAGGGCTCTCCTTGGTCTAGATGTGGATTCTTGAAGTAGCGCCCACTCCTGGTCAAATGATCAATTTCATCTGCATACAAAGTCTCATCGGCACATTGTTTACCCATTCATTATCAGTGTGGGCGAGCTGTAGGTCATTATCATCCCACCATTCGCCTTTGTTGACTGAAAGGCAATTATCTAGCGCTGCTTGAATCATTCCCACAGTATGCTCTGAATGGCTTTCTAGTTCTTCTTTTCCTTTGGAACTCTTTCCTTTACCACATTCAACAAGTTTTCCAAAATCAAGTCTCAGTTCATCCCCTTTTCTTTCAGTTTCCTCATCAGCAACTTCGTCACCGCTTGACCAACTGTGACTGTAATTCTTCGGTTCCCACCATCCTATCTGCACATTCCCAAGGTCTAATTCTTCAAAGAAATGGAGATTAGCCAAGTCCTCCTCTAGGTCGGCCAAATCATCTAACCTTTTTTCATATATATCATCTCTGACAACATTGATAGAAAATGAGTCAGGCAGATTAATCTCAAGCTTTAATTGACAACTAGGAGCAATTTATCGGCTAGGATCATACTTTTTTCTGATAGTTTGCCAGCCTCAAGCATAGTACTACCACCATAGGGATTTTGGGTTTTGGCTGGGTTGGAGGTGCATCCATCATGCACAACTCAGTGCCTTCATGAATATGTACCTCAGGTTTTGGTAATGGCTAGGTGTGATATAGCTACTAGGGTTAAAGGTGGATGAAAGTGCATGGATAAGGTTAAGATAAGGAGGTGGTGGAACTCTGTCATGGAGTGGCAACAGGTTGGTAGTGACGTTGGGTTTTGGTGGTTGTGGGGGAGCTATGACTTTATTGTCTATGAGATCTTGAATCTCATGACGGAGACGAAAGCAAAGTCTGTGTCATGTCCTGGTTGTTGGTGGAAAGCACAATGTTTGGTAGGGTCATGTTTGGCTGGGAGAGGTTCGAGAAGAGGTCAGGGGTCCAAAGGCTTCAAATACCCTCTTTCTGTCAAGATTTTCATTGCTTTGGAGAGTGACATATGGAAAGGGGTGAATGTTCTGATTGGGGCTCAGGTTGTGTTCGTTGTTTGCGGGCCAGCATATGCAAAGGGGTCGGCTGTTTTAGTGGTGGTGGCAACCAAGTTGATTTCAAAGGGTTTCACAACTGTGCTACCACTGGTGGTAGCATTGGAACTGCACCCGAAGGTCTTCTGTATTGACTATTTGTCATCAATGATGATTCCCTGTTTGATGACATCTTCTATTTGGACCCCTATTTCATGTAATTCTTTAAAAGTAAATAGGGGAAGAACTATCATTTTCTGAAGCATCTTGCCATGCAAATTCCTGACCACCATGCGAATTTGATCTCTTTCTAGTGGCCTGTTGGTCATCATTGTTGCCTTGGCCCTCTATCTGATGATGAAGGCCACGAAACTTTCATTGGGCTCTTGATGAGTGGCCTCTAATTCCTGAGTAGTCACTTCAATCTAGGTGTTATAAGCATACTGGGTGATAAAGGCCTTGGCTAACTCTTCCCAACTTTGTTTTATCGAGTCCTCTAACTTGACATACCAGATGGCAGCCACTCTTGACAAAGTTCGTCTGAACAAAGAGAGCTT
This sequence comes from Camellia japonica, assembly GCA_030407325.1. Classification (NCBI taxonomy): domain Eukaryota; kingdom Viridiplantae; phylum Streptophyta; class Magnoliopsida; order Ericales; family Theaceae; genus Camellia; species Camellia japonica. The sequence continues at coordinate 13,096,632 of JAPPVO010000003.1, forward strand.
TTGCAGACGAGTCAAACCCATAGGCTTTAAGACATCAGAGAACAAGGCGAATATGCACCATTGGGTCACCGAGCCATCAAACCTATCAATGTGTGGCATTTTGAACCGTTTTGGCAACTTCACAACTGTCTCAGTGTACCTGTCTTCGATGTCCAGGATTAGATTAACTCCTTGTGACCTTTTGAAAAGTTTTTCTAACTTGGACAGCTTTAACATAGTTAGGCCAGACTCAGGTGCCTCGGAAGGAAAGATCCCTTCAGCTGGTTGTGGAAGCGGAAATGATCCTCCTGAAGTTTGTACAGAAACCCTCAGATTTTCTGGTGAGTTAAGTTCGGGAAACTTATCAGCTGGTGGAGGTGGAGGTGGAGGTAGAGGTGGAACTGGATGAGTCACCGGAGGTGGTTGAGTAGTAGACGCCCCAAATGGGCGTTGCAGCTCAACAAGAGTATTGCCTTGAGCGGCAAGAGTAGTGCTTTGGGCAGCAACCGTAGTGGCAATGGTATCCATACTCCGTTGAAGGGCCAATAGTGTGTCTGCTATATTTTCTGGAATCTGAGCCATCACTGATTCTGGTGAGTTGAGTGGTGATGATCTAACAGGTGAAGAAGGGGTATTCTAGACAGTTGATAAAGCTTTTGCTTTTCTTCGTGTAACTGGTGCTAAAGAAACTAACACTAGCCGACCCTGAACCAAATATGCACTTTTGCAAAGTCTACCAACGCGAGTCCACAGAACTTGGGGGATATCAGACCTTTCGGAAGCTATAGTGCTCGACTACCTTGCTGAAACAAAATAGGACCCCCAATCAAAATTTCATTAGCATTCCATCTCAACTAATTACTGCTAACTCATGTTGAAAAACTGAACTCAACCCCACAAATTGAAATGACTGAACCACTCATCTGAATCTGAGAATCCTCATACATTGCACATAACACATAGCAGGAAAGAGAACAAACACCCCTACGAGGGCTAAGGTTACCCTGTCCTAACTTTGAAATGATCTAGGGTTTCACTATTCAAACAAGCAGCATCATACATCCTAGAAATGGGAGAGCATCCTGTCCTAATTTTGGAAGGTACTATAGCTCATTATATGCACAAGGTTAGCTCTACTTTAGGGGTTGAAGTCAAGGTGACGTTACTAAAGAGTCCTTTGGGTCATAACCAATGAAGATCTTAGGAAATCAAAAGAGTTAATATAGCCTCTCTTCAAAGTCTAAGAACCTTCAGATCTCAAAAGATTATAACACAAGGCCCTCAAAATAACGTAAAGATAGGAGTAGTGTCACAAAAAGTGTGCCTGTGCTCCCACCAGTATTTGGGCAACACAGGAACTTTAAGTGCACCAATGTATGCAATGCAATAACCATATAATTGAAAATAAAACTCATATCATGGAGTTCGAGTCAAGGTTTCATAAAATCCCTAGTAGAGTCGCCAGAAACTGTAACATGCCCGGGGGTACCCCATGCGCGTTAAACAGTTTGGACCCTCGGTCTCTTTGATCTAGTCTCACTAGTGCAATATGAAACATAGATGAGAGTCCAGATTTGGCAACTTTTAGAAAATTCATTTTATTGCAAATCGTTTTTCTAGAAATGGACTGCGTCATCAGATCTCAGAGTCGCCACCTAATATTTTTGAGAAATTAGGAAACCCATGACTCATGCCAAGGCCACTGTTCGTCATATCCAAAGTTGTCTCGGTTCGAAACCTTAGGTATGAGAGAGGAAAGTCATTAATTGAGCACCCCCACTTACCTGATCAAAAGATCGGCCTTTACTAAACCATGATATGAATTTTATTTATTTTATATGTTCATATTGCGATTCTTTAATAAATCCTAAAAATTACTATGTGAAGCATACAAGTATAGACTATGTCATTTATTTTGGAATAATTTGATTTCATGTAGTTTTGAAAGAGTTTTGGAGATGTACAACACAAATAAATTGAGTTTACAAACATAAAAATCAACACTATTCCAAATTAAGTGACACAACCTCCATCCACTGGTATTCATATAGTTATATCAAGTAAGCAAGTAGCCACATGGTAGGATGCTTAAAAATAATAAGAAAAACGCACACAAATGGGATGCTAAAGAATAAAAACTTACATATTTACCGACGTCCCTCGAACAGCTACAAAATAAAGTTAGTAAAACATGCATGATCTTATATATAAAATCCTAATGCAATTCACTCATGAGATGCTACTAAAGATTCGGCTTCTAAGATACGACATGTGAATCATCTCAAGAACATGAGGTAGCGCATATAATCACATAGGAATTGATTAAATCCACAAATGCAAACTTAACCGAATCAAGATGCATGAAACATAGATGCAAAGCATGGATATAACGACAAAAAATAAAATAAAATAAACATGATGCATATTTACAAATAAGGAAAGCAAGTAAAAGAATGAGATAGAAAGAAGTGGGGCAAGAAATTATTACAACACTTTGAATAAATTATTATAAACCAAATTATAAGGGGGGTGAGGAGAATATTACAACAAAATAAAAATCTAACAATACACTTAAAATAAAATAAATAAAAGAAAAAAAAAAGTTTCATGTGCCTTGGAAACCACCGGAAGTCGGTTAACATTGGAAGACAACACCGTCTTGCCAAAAGAAACTAACCAGTCGGCCTGGCCAAGTAGGCCTAGCAAAACCTGTCTTATTGCGAAACCAAGAAAACAAAAAAATAAGAAATATGTAGGTGGTTCAACTAACCACTACTGGTTAGATTAAAAATAAGAAAACAAATATAAAAAAAAAAAAGTGCAAACTTACAACAAAACTAACATGAACCTAAAACAAGAGAACAAATATAAGGTAGAACATGCAAGATTACAACAAAACTAATACGAGACTAATACAAAAAAAAATATAAGTTAGGAAATGCAAAATTACAACATAATTACTATGAAACTATAACAAGAAAACAAATATAAGATAGAACATGCAAGATTACAACAAAACTAACATGAACCTAAAATAAAAAAAGCAAATATGAGGTAGAACATACAAGATTACAACAAAACTATTAGGGAAAATCGATGATTCCCCACAAGTAAATCAATCAATGGGAATAAAAAACTAATGCGGAAAAATTAAATCAAAGGCAACACAAGAATTTTTACGTAGTTCCCTCAATATGAGGTACGTCCACGGGATCGAAATCCGATTCCACTATCAACCAAATAAGTTCCAAACGATTACAAACGAGACACTAATAGTCTCACAAACCACCCTTAGGTGAATTCCAAATAATCACAAATAAACAAAGAGGAAAGACCTCACCAAATAGATGAACCAAAATCTTCAGAACCAGAGTTGTAGAAGACCCAAAATAATAACCCAAATCAACACCACCAAAGCACCCAAACAAAGAAGCACCAAACCTTATATCACCGAAATCAATTTGCTGCTGCTTTACTCCACTTCGGGGAAAAACAAATTAATTAGGCCACTGCTGCTTTACTTCAATGATTTTGCCGAAGCACCATCTCACCCAGAAAACGGCTGCACTTTGCTTTGGGAAAAACAATACAAATCCTCTATTGTGAATCTAGGGTTTTTTTTATCAAAACCTTAGTTGTGTCCAAATTAGATTGGGTCTCCACAAATTAAATATAATATATAAAAGTATATTATAATTAATATTAAACCAAATTAAACTTTTTTCCAAAACCAATTGGGTCCCACACTCCAATAAGGAGGTATACCCAACAATTCTCCCCCTACCGACTTAGGTGGAGACATCAACCATACCGCCAAAGTTCGACACTTTAAATGTTTGTCCCTCGACAAAGTCTTAGTCAACATATCGAAATATTATCATCTGTGTGAACCTTTTCGAGTTGTACAATTTCGAATCTAACACATCACGAATCCAATGGTATCTCACATCAATGTGTTTCGATCTCGAATGAAAAGTAGAATTTTTACTCAAGTGAATAGCACTTTGACTATCACAATAAAGCATATACTTTTCTTGCTTCAAACCCAACTTTGCAAAAATTTCTTCAACCATAACTCTTTTTGCAAGCTTCTGTAATGGCAATAAATTCAGCTTCGGTAGTTGAGAGAGCAACACATTTTTGTAATTTAGATTGCCATGCCACAGCTCCCCCTGCAAAAGTCATCAAATACCCGAAGTAGATTTCCTAGAATCAACATCACCAGCCGTGTCAGAATCTGTTAACCCATCAAGCATCGGCTTACCATCCCCAAAACACAAACACACCTTCGAAGATACCTTAGAATCCATTTTATCGCTGCCCAATGTTCTTTACCCGGATTAGAGAGAAACCGACTCACCACACCAACAGCGTGAGCAATATCCGGCCTTGTACAAACCATGGCGTACATCAAAGAACCAACCGCTGAAGTATAAGGAATTTTCAACATCTCTTCTTTGTCTTTCTCACTTGTAGGACATTGATTCGAACTAAGCTTGAAGTGACCGCAAGTGGACAACCAACCGGCTTTGCTTTATCCATGTTGAACCTCTCAAGAACTTTCTCAATGTAGCTTCTTGAGACAACCAAATCAGCCCCTTTTTGCGATCACGAACAATTTTCATACAAGTATTTGCTTTGCCGGTCCCAAATCTTTCATAGCAAAAGACTTGCTCAACTCCAATTTCAACCTGTTAATCATGGTAGAATCTTGACCCACAATTAACATGTCATCAACATAAAGCAAAAGAATAATAAATTTGCCATCCGGGAAATTTTTCACAAACACACAATGGTCCGAAGTGGTTTTAAAAACCATTATTCATCATGAAAGAGTCAAATTTTTTGTACCATTGCCGTGGAGCTTGCTTGAGGCCATACAAACTTTTCTTCAATTTGCAAACAAATTTCTCTTTCCCTTTCTCTACAAAATTCGGTTGCTCCATGTAAATTTCTTCTTCAAGATCACCATGAAGAAATGCGGTCTTCACATCAAGTTGCTCAACTTCAAGGTTCATACTTGCAGCCATGCCAAGTACAACCCGAATAGAAGACATCTTTACAACCGGTGAGAAAATCTCGTCAAAGTCAATACATTTCTTTTGCCCAAAGCCTTTCACAACAAGACGTGCTTTGTACCTCAGATTCTTCCTATCATTTTCAATTTGAAAACCCACTTATTTTTCAGAATTTTCCTCCTAGGCAACTTCACTAAGTCATAGTGTGATTTCAAGTAAGGAGTTCATCTCCTCTTCCATGGCCTTTTTCCAATCACCTTTCTTTGCATGCTCAATTGCTTCTTGGTAGCTCTCCGGCTCCCCTTGATCGGAAATCAACACAAATTCATTGGGAGGATACTTTCTTGAAGGTTGTCGGTCCCTTGTAGATTTCCTCAACTCAAGTTGTGGTGGCGGTTCTTGAGTTGGATGCTCTTCCTCAATTTCTGGCTCAACTTCATTAGGATTAGCATCATTCTCTACATCTTCAATAGGTGGCTGCACATCTCCCCATTTTCATCATCAACTGAAATGAAGGAGATGAATCATGTCAATGAGATCACTAGTTTTTGGCTCCGGTTGATCACCTTTGCCAAAGTCTTCAATTGTTTGGTCTTCAAGAAACACAACATCACGACTTCGAATGACTTTCTTGTCGACCGGATCCCAAATCTATACCCGAACTCATCACGCCATAGCCAAGAAAAATACATTGTCTTGACTTACTATCAAGCTTGGACCTCTCATCCTTTGGAATGTGAACAAAAGCTCGGCAACCAAACACTCTCAAGTGCTCATAAGACACATCTTTGCCAGTCCAAACTCTTTTAGGAACATCACCATTCAAAGGATAGCAAGGAGACAAATTGATCACGTCAACCGCTGTACTCATTGCCTCACCCCAAAAGGATCTTGGCAATTTAGCTTGTGAAAGCAAACACCTTGTTCTTTCCACAATGGTGCGGTTCATCCTCTCGGCAACGCCATTTTGTTGAGGAGTCTTCTTAACTGTCTTTTGGTGCCGAATACCTTGGCTGCGACAATACTCATCAAATGGCCCAGTGTATTCACCACCATTGTCTGATCGGATGCACTTCGATTTCTGCCCTGTTTCTCTTTCAACCATGGCCTGAAAATGCTTAAATACTTCTAGAACTTGATCTTTAGTTTTTAGTAGAAAAGCCCAAACTTTCCTTGAATAATCATCAATGAAAGTAACAAAATAAAGTGCACCACCATGTGTTCTAACTTTTAAAGGACCACAAACATCCGAATGAATCAACTCCAAAACATTTTCTTTTCTAGAAACAACATTTTTATGAAAAGAAACTCTATGTTGTTTACCCGCCAAACAATGAACACAAGTTTTAAGATGTGTACCTTTCAAACCGGGTAGAAGCTCTTTCTTGAACAAAACTTGTAGCCCCTTTTCACTCATATGCCCAAGTCGCCTGTGCCACAATTCAGTAGAAGTATCATCTTCAAGTGCATTGACAACACCTTTACAAATTTTTCCTTGCATCGAATAAAGTGTATGAGTCTTCTTGCACTTAGCCACCACCAAAGAACCTTTTGTGCTTCCATATTCCATCACCAAATTTGTTGTTGAAGCCTTCATCATCTAGCTTCCCAGTAGAGATCAAATTGAGGCGAATGTTGGGAACATGCCTCACATCTTTAAGCAAACAATTGCAGCCCAAATTTGTTTCCAAGCAAACATCACCCATGCCGATAATCTTGGACAAACCTTCATTACCCATTCGAACAGAACCATAATTCCTGCAGTGTAGGTAGTGAAGAAATCAACTCGAGAAGTCACATGAAAAGAAGCACCAGAATCAATCACCCAACTGCTCTCTTGGCCCACAAAATTGATACAATCATTTCACAAACGACCATGAGATCATCGGTAGTAACTGCCGTTGTGTCTTCTTGCTTCTTATCCACACTTTTGTCACGCCTTTTCTCCTTTTCTTGAGCTTTCGGCATTCCTGCTTCATGTGCCCTTTCTCATGGCAATATAACACTCAATGTCTTTCTTTGAAAAAGAACCATCTTTGATTTGTCACGGCTTTGATCACGACCATGAGGAGTCTTACTCCTCCCCCTTGTTTTGCTTCGGCCTCTCACAACAAATGCTTCCGAATGAGAGGAACCCGCTGATTTTCTTCTGGTTTCTTCATTTAACAGGCTACTAGTGACTTGGCCCATAGTGACAACTCCATCGGGCGCCGAATTACTAACTATCACAACCAAAGTCTCCCAACTTTCGGGTAAGGAACTAAGTAGCATCAAAGCCTGCAACTCATCATCAAAAACAATTTTCATAGAAGCAAGTTGGTTAACAATACTCTTTATTTCATTCAGATATTCCGGAATAGGGCTGCCTCTTTATATTTTAAATTAACCAACTTACGAAACAGAAAGGCTTTATTTGTGGCTGATTTTCTATCATAAAGACTCTCTAATTTTTTTGTAAATCATGTGCGGAAGTTTCAGTAGCAACATGATGAAACACACTGTCATCAATCCATTGACGGATAACACCAACGGCTTTTCGATTAAGCCTCTTCCACTCATCATCTTTCATATCAGCAGGTTTGCCACTATCACCCTCAATGGGTCCATACAAGTCTTTACAAAATAATAGGTCCTCCATTTTAGTTTTCCAAGTTACCCAATTACTTCCATTGAAGCTAGACATGCGACCCACATTCCCCTCCATTGATTTACACAAATAAATAGACCAAAATAAACCGTAAGCTCTGATACCAGTTGTTAGGGAAAATTGATGATTCCGCACAAGTAAATCAATCAATGGGAATAAAAAACTAATGCGGAAAAATTAAATCAAAGGCAACACAAGAATTTTTACGTGGTTCCCTCAATATGAGGTACGTCTACGGGATCGAAATCCGATTCAACTATCAACCAAATAAGTTCCAAACGATTACAAAGGAGACACTAATGGTCTCACAAACCACCCTTAGGTGAATTCCAAATAATCACAAATAAACAAAGAGGAAAGACCTCACCAAATAGATGAACCAAAATCTTCAGAACCAAAGTTGTAGAAGACCCAAAATAACAACCCAAATCAACACCACCAAAGCACCCAAACAAAGAAGCACCAAACCTTATACCGAAATCAATTTGCTGCTGCTTTACTCCACTTCGGGGAAAAAACAAATTAATTAGGCCACTGCTGCTTTACTTCAATGATTTTGCCGAAGCACCATCTCACCAAGAAAACGGCTGCACTTTGCTTTGGGAAAAACAATACAAATCCTCTATTGTGAATCTAGGGTTTTTTTATCAAAACCTTAGTTGTTTCCAAATTAAATTGGGTCTCCACAAATTAAATATAATATATAAAAATATATTATAATTAATATTAAACCAAATTAAACTCTTTTTCCAAAACCAATTGGGTCCCACACTCCAATAAGGAGGTATACCTAACAAAAACTAATATGAGACTAATACAAGAAAAATATAAGCTAAGAAAAATATAAGGTAGGAAATGCAAGATTACAACACAATCACTATGAAACTAAAATAAGAAAGCAAATATAAGATAGAACATGCAAGATTACAACACGAACTTAAAACAAGAAAGCAAATATGAGGTAGAACATACAAGATTACAACAAACTAATATGAAATTAAAGCAAGTAAATAAAAATAAATAAATAAATAATTATGAGCTAAACAAACCACTTAGATTACAACAACACACTATGAAATATAAAGTAAGAAAATAAATATGAGATAACAAACTACTTGGATTATAACAAAACACTATGAAATAAGAAGTAAAAAAATAAATATGGGATAGAAAACATAAGAAAATGAAAGACTGGAAATTCACCTTCCAAAGAAAGATTGAACTTCTTGATTTCCAAACTTCCTTTTGATCACTCTTAAGTTTAAAAAGTGTGTTCTCAATCCTCAATTTGAAACTAGAATGGAACTTTGGGTATGTATGGTGGAAAAGTGGCTAACTCTCTTTTTTTTTTTTTTTTTTTTCTTTCCTCACTTTCAACAACACTCACTCTTTCCTTTGATCAATCATTACTGAAATTTAGCTACTTCAGAATTTTTGGAGGAGTTTTGGGTGTAGGAAAGATGGAATTTCAATTTGTATGGAAGGTATGGGGTGTATATAGAAAATAAGAGTATTTTTGGCTCAAAAACTCAAATTTTCTCTCTTTTTTTCACCATTTTCTCACTCTTTTTTCTTCAATTTCGTGGTCCTCCTTCTCTCTTACAATTTGATCATTCTATATAGGCAATGAGGGAGTGTTAAAGTAAAAAAGAAGGTGGGAGACAAGGTAGGAGACAAGAATGTGATAGGAGGGGTGAATTTTCAAAGTGGTTGCATGGGATACTTCTTTATGGATGTAAACAAAACCTTTTTTTTTACAATGGGGGATGATTAGGTATGTATTTGGTGATATATGAGTTGGCCAATGGGGTAGAGGAGTGTCTCACACACAAGAAAAAAAAAATGCAAAAATAAACCTTATTTGTCTGCTGGTTTGAAATGGTCAAATATTATTTGACGAAAAATATAACACAAAGCAAAGCTTTGGTATAGTGGTAAAGGTGTTGGGTATTGAGTAGTAGGTTGGGGGTTCAAACTCCCTTCCAAGCATTCCTTAAATTCATATTTTTTGGGTAAAGACAAGTCAATGCCACGTCATTAGCAAGGACCAATCTAATCATGCCACGTCAGCAAGATCGCCACGTCAACGTCCCAGTCAGCATTGACGGAATATTCTATATATGGACGGAATATTCCTGACTTAACAAAATATTCCTTCACATAACAGAATATTCCCTGACTTTATAATTTAGCCCAGAAGTTTCAAATAATTATGTTGTAACCCAGATTTCGAGACAATTTTTCAGTGAGGCCTCCAGAAGTGCAGTGAAGGTTGATCCTAGCTAAACGAACCATTCTGGATGCAACCATGAAGTCAGAATATGCCCTTGGAAAGGTAATTTGTGGCTGTTTAGGGTTGGAAACAAGACTCAAATTCTAAGTTTTCTTATTAAGGATTTTGTGAGAAACACCTTCCTGTTTTGTCATCATAGGGTAATTAAAAGAAAGCACCCAAGTCTTAGGGCCGGTCAAAATGGGGTGTCTACAGTTGCCTCTCTTTGACAGAGCTCAAAGTCATTTCTTGACATGAGTGAATGTCAAAGCCCGAAGACGACCCTTTTGACAAGGTCATAAGACTTGGGCAAACAAACAAGATGCAGATGCAATTGGTTGAACTTGAACGGTTGCCTACGTGTCCCTTTCCAAGGAATCAAACCAGCGTAGTTCAAGGGCAAAATGCAAATGACATGCTCAAAATGCAGTTTGAAAGTTGGACTTATACGCTTCGCGAAGCCAGTTGTTTGAAAATTCATGATTTATGCAATACAATGCAATGTCATGGAGTGATGATAAACATATGAAGATGGCAACATGAAAGGCAAGCTTCGTGCAAATGATATAAAACATAACAGAGGGTGCATCGCATTAAAAGTGCCACAAGATCACATACAAATGTGCCACAACACAAATGATAGGTGAACTCGAAATCCAAACATGCCTTACGGAGAAGAGAAAATAATGAACTCGAAATCCAACTGGGGGGGAAGGTATAGTGGTGTAACCAACAGATGTTCCTAGTCGTATTTATCAAGAGAAGAGGAGGAGGTAAACATCAAATCCTAACACGTTTTCACGTGAAAGGAACAAAGGTGGGAAACCAAAACAGCATACCTAACATACCTAACATATCTCATACAGAGAGGAGGAAAGTTTAATCGGGTAAACATCAAATCCTAACACGTTTCACGTGAAAGGAATAAAGATGGTATAACCAACAGACATACCTAACCGTATCTTATATGGAACGGGGAAGGGTTTTAACCAGGTAAACATCAAATCCTAACACGTTTCACGTGAAAGGAACAAAGATGGTGTAACCAATAAACGTACCTAACCATATCTCATATGGAAAGGGGGAAGGTTTTAACTAGGTAAACATCAAATCCTAACACGTTTCACTTGAAAGGAAAAAGTGGTGTAACCAACAGACGTACCTAACCGTATCTCATACGAAAAGATGGAAGGTTTTAACCAGGTAAACATCAAATCCTAACACATTTTACGTGAAAGGTGCAAAGGTGGTGTAACCAACAGATGTACCTAACCGTATCTCATACGGAAAGGGAGAAGGTTTTAACCGGGTAAACATCAAATCCTAACACGTTTCACATGAAAGGAACAAAGGTGGTGTAACCAACAAACATACCTAACCGTATCTCATACGGAAATGAGGAAGGTTTAACCAGGTAAACATCAAATCCTAACATGTTTCATGTGAAATGAACAAAGGTGGTGTAACCAACAGACATACCTAACTGTATCTCATACGGAAAGGGAAAAGGTTTTAATCAGATAAACCTCAAATCTTAACATGTTTCATGTGAAAGGAACGAAGATGGTGTAACCAACAGACGTACCAAACCATATCTCATACGAGAAAGGGGGAAGGTTACATATACATACGAACGATATACAAAATACGTATTATATACGTATATATATACACACAGGCAAATTATATACTTATACGAATACACACATATACATATACGAAGAAAATATATAATAGTTAAATGTACACAAACATATACGTACATAATATAATACACACATACACATGTACACATATATATACATATCTCTCTCTCCTCCCCTGTTTTTGTCTCTCTCTTTCCTTCTCTTTATTTTTGGAGCGTCATGTCTGTTGCGCAATTTCAACAATCGTGGCACCTGACTCACAGGCTGCCCCGATTCTTCAACGCCTCATCCCAATGTTTTACCTCTTTGTCTTTTTCTTCTTCTTCTTCACCCTCTTCTTAAGTTGAGGCCTACGAGAGAGACAGAGCAAAAGCTTGCAAACTTTCTCTGCCACCACTCTGCAAACTCTTTCTTTTGCATTACTCTCCTTTGCCATGGCCTCTTTACACGGTTCTCTCACTCTTTTTCTAGACCTAAACGAGTCCATGATAAAATGACCGATTTTGACTCCCCTGAACCTCAACCGAGGGTTCCTCCTCCTTCCACTATTTTTAACTTTCTAGCGATGTCAGTTGAGCAAATAATGGCGGCACAGTCGACATCGAAGCAAACTTGTATACACTGAGGTCATGTGTGGAGACCATGATTGCGGTCTCTAACTTGTCCCGTCGACTGCAGAACGGGACGTTTGATGTACATCAGTTAACTGCACAACTCTCCCTACTCCAACGTATGTACAAGGGCTCTCGAGTAAAAATTAGTGCACTGAAAAAGCAAAACAACGAATTAAAACGAGAGGCCACCTCCGCGGCCCGATTTGGAGTTCCTTCGCATAACCAATTTGATGGCCGGCGAGAATAATCTCCTTCGGAAGCTCTGCCGAAGCCGAGGCAGAGTCTTTAAGAGCTTTGAAAGAGTAAAGATGAAGCGAGGCAGCTGGTGGTAAAGTCAGGCAACGAAACTGTGTGCAAATGAAGCCAATTGTAATCTTCGCCATCGAGCTGTTGCCAGAAAACTGAGAAAATGCTACTCTCTCTCTTATTTTTATTATTTTTGTTTGTTTGTTTGTTTGTTTGTTTGTTTTTTTGTTTTTTTGTTTGGAGTGGGCACCTATAGCTTCAACTCGTTTTTGTACAACTTTGATCGGGGTTGATACCTGGCATTTAATCAAACAAGTTTGTTCTACAAATCTGGATGGCATGGCACAACACTGAACATAAAAATCATTTTGTTTTGAATTTTGAACTTGAAAATGGCTTCATTTTAGTGAATTCTAAACTGAATATTGAGCCTATCACTAATCAAAACACAAAACACAACTTAATGAAATGAAAATGAAGCAAAAACCATCCTAAAACACACCCATTTGCGCTTGTCGGAGCAAAATGAATGCAAAACAGAGCAACACCGGTCGATCGCCCGACGAAAAAGCATCGTCGGCGACAACTACTGTGCATTTTTCGGCGATTGCTTGATGAAGGAGACGAGAACTTGGTAGTGTGGGTAACAGACAAAAAACCTAACTCAACTATGCCCCTAGTTCATCAATTTGCCCTTTTTTGTTTTTCTTTTCTACTAAAGCGATTTTAATCAACATAAAAGGTAAATTAGTACACTTGTTTCATTTTCTATCTTGAAATCATATGAGCCAAATTATGAGCACTGAAAATTTTCTCTTTTTGGTCCAAAGAATGGTCTGAGTTTTGGGAAAATAGAATAATTTTTGAGAAAATCAGTCAACTTCATTAAAAGTCCTCAAAATCTATTTTCACAAATGACCACTACTCATCAACATGCCAATCCCTAGGATTGTCTTCCACAACTCTCTGTATTCTTTTTTTCAAGGACTTGTTGGATGATTCTGCCTGACCATTTGCTTGTGCATAATAAGGGATGGAATTAACCAGGCTAATTCCAAACTCTACTACAAAAGATTTTACCATCGTCCCATCAAATACCGTCCCATTATCTACAGTTATGATCTGTGGGATGCCAAACCTATGAATCAGATCTTTAATAAATCCAATAACTTCAATTTGATCCACAGCTTTATATGGTTTAGCTTCAACCTACTTAGTGAAGTAATCTGTGGCCATTAGGATGAAACAATGGTGCTTCGAAGAGGGTGGATGTATTTTTCCTATCATATCCATAGCACAACCTTTAAATGGCCAAGGCTTCACAACTGCATGCAAATTAGTTATTGGTACATGTATTACCATGCCATGCTTTTGGTATGCCTAGCAACCTCTAACATATTCTATATAATCTTTAAGGATGGTTGGCCAATAGTAGGAATGCCTTCGAAGCAACCATCTTATTTTCACACCAAGATGATGAGCACCACAAATGCCTTCATGAACTTCAGCCATGGCTGTCAATGCCTCCTTTGACCCTAACATTCCAATAACAACACATATGCTCCCCTTTTGTAAAGGGCATTACCACACACTATGTAATGCATAGACAGTAATTTAATCTTCCTGCTGACCTTCAAAGATAGGCCAGTTAAGTACTGCATGATTGGATGCCTCCAATCTTGATCTTGTAAGTCGTTATGATTGACTTCCAACACAACATTCCTTTGAGCTAAAGGTGGTTTTATTTTTGATATGTTGCTTGACTTATGTTTGATTGAGTTTCATCACTCCTTCTGAAATTTGAAGTCTTCTGAGCTACATCATTGGCTTTGTTATTCATGAATCTTGGGATATAAGTCACATTTGTTATCTGAAACTGAGAAAGCAAATGTAATGCAACATCATAATATGGTAACATGCTTGCACTTTGACATTTGAAAATTCTTTTTACTTAGTTTACCACCAATTGAGAATCTCCAAATATATCAACTACATGAGCTGGTAATCCAATAAGCATTTCCAGTCCCATTATTAAAGCTTCATATTCAGCTTGATTATTGGAACAAGTAATTTCATCAACCCTGGAACCATGTGTGGTTTCTACCCCCTGTGGTGACTTAATTACAACACTAATTCCAATCAGACCATTGGCCTTTGATCCGTCGAACCACATCTACCATGGCTTAACATTGACCATACCGAGATCCATTATCTCTTGGCTTTCTGTTTGACAGGGATGATCTGCCAAGAAGTTAGCCAAAACTTGCCATTTTACTACCTTTTGGGGGACATATTCTAGATGAAATTCTGATAAAGCCAATATCCATTTGTCAATTCTTCCCCTCAACATAAGTCTAGATAACATATACTTAACCAAGTCTGTGGTTGCAATTACCAAGACAACAGTAAGCAAAAGATAATATCTCAATTTTATTGCTGCAAAGTACAATACAAGGCACAGCTTTTCTACAATTAAGTATTTACATTCACAAGAATTTAAAAACCTACTAAGATAATAAACTGGTTGCTCATTGCCTTCTTCATTGTCCTAGGCTAGAAAAACTCCCAGTGAATCTTCTGTTGCAGCAATGTATAACTTCAAAGGCTTGTCGCTCTTTAGTGGCATCAATACTGAAGGCTTGGCCAAGTAGGCTTTAATCCCTTCGAAAACAGTTTGATGCTTCGCTGTCCACTCAAACTCCTCTTTATCTTTCAACTTTAACAAAGAAAAATACTTTAGTTTTCCCTGCACTGTTAGAAATAAATGTTCGAGGAAAATTAACCTGACCAAGGAACTTTTGTACTTCTTTCTTACTTGATGGAGGCTTGGCCTCAATGATGGCTTTGGCTTTGGCTTTATTCTGATCAATCTGTAGTCCCTTCTTGTGCACTACATACCCCAAGAAGTTTCTAACTGATACACCAAAAACACATTTGAGAGGATTAAGCTTGAACTTGAACTTTCTCATTCTTTCGAAAGTTGCTACCAAGTGAACCAAGTGTTCCTCCATGGATTGGGACTTTACCACAATATCATCAATATAACACTCTAGGTATCCTCCAATAAGATCATGAAAGATAGTATTCATTGCCCTCTGATATGCTGCCCGAGCATTCTTTACACCAAATGGCATTTTTACCCATTTGAAGATGCCAATATTCCCAAGACACCTGAATGCTGTCTTGTGGACATCCTCTTCTGTAATGCAAATCTGGTTGTAACCAGAATGCCCATCCATCATAGACCAAATCCTATGTCTTACTGAACTGTCTACTAATAGATCCACTATAGGCATGGGGTATTCATCTTTTAGAGTTGCCAAATTCAAATTTCTAAAATCGATGCACACCCTCATCTTGCTATTCTTTTTAATCACAGGCACAATGTTTGACAACCATTCAACATACTTGGCTGTTCTAATGAAGCCTACTTTAAGGAGTCTGAGAATTTCCTCCTTCACTTTCTGAACCACTTCAGGGCTCATCCGTCTTGGTTTCTGTTTGTGTGGTTTAAAGTTAGGCTTCATAGGGAGCCTATGTTCTATTAATAACCTATCCAATTCTGGTAGTTTATTATAAGACAACGCAAAACAATCCTTATATTTCTTTAGGACTACCAACAACTGGTTCCTGTTAAGAGAACCTAACTAAGCACTGATATAAGTGGGTTACTGTGCAGAACCTTCCCATAAATTGACTTCTTCCAAAGGGTCTTGTACTTGAGCATTTACTAACACTTCTCCTTCGAATTCTTCTACTTTCGAAACAATTTCTTTGCTTTGTTCTGCTCTCACTTTCTCTGGTTCAACATCTTTGCCTTCTTCCTCATAGATAAAATCTGTCCATAAGGCTTCTTCTTCCTGTATGTCTTGGACTTTTGTTTCGATGTCCAATGCATAGTACTTATCAAGGGTGAAAGGCTTGACTTATTGTTGCTCCTACTTACAGCCAACTACTATAGCTTCCCTCTCTTGTTCCTGAACCTTCTGGACTATTGATATTAAGTCCAATGCTAAAAGCTTAACTAAAGCCAAGGGTTTGGCTTCTTGGGTCTCATCTTCTTGCCTACAACCAGGCATTATTGTCATCTTTGGTGACGAACTCTTCATCAGCACTCTCCTGCACTAAGTGCCTCAGGTGTGCTACTACCCCATCAGCCGCCACTTCGGCTGTTCCATTAGGTTTTCTCAATATACTGAGTGATGTCACTCCTTCAGTATATAACTTGGCCTCTGCAAAGTTAGCACAAGCGATAAAGGGTTGGAAGTTTGCGTTGATCTTCTCTGTCTCTCCATTGCATAGGGCCATCATTATTTTCTAATGTAGAAAGGAAGGCATACATTTGTTGGTGTAGATCCAATCCCTACCAAGTAAAGCATTATACTTGGCATTACTATTTATAACAAAGAATGCTATCATGCAATCTCTAGTTTCCACACTCAAGTTGATGCACAGGATGCCCGGAGCCATCTGCTTATCCCTAGCAAAACCAGCAATGGTTGTGCTAGTTAGGATTAATTTGGGGTTTCTTTTCCCCAATTTCTTCAATGAGGACTTTGGAAGCAGGTTCACTACTACCCCATTATCCACTAACACCCTATTTAATTGTATCCCATCAAAATAAGCCTTGATATACAAGGGCTTAACATGTTGCGTCATAGATGTTGTAGGATACTCGAAGGGATACGAGAGATTAATACTCACCTCCTCACTTTCATCTTCAGTTTCCATTGTTGTGGCCACTTCAGACTCATCTTGAATCATGCTAACCTGTGAATCTTCACTAGAAACTGGAATAGAGTCATCTTCCTGGCCTTCTTGGTCTCTATCTTCAGCCTGGAACTCTTGTGGCAATATATATACCATGTTTACTGACACTGGAGGAAATGAGCTAAACTGAACTGGTGGTTACACTTGTTTCTTTTCCAAACTAACTTGCTCAGTTATTTCGGAAGCATCCTCCATGCTACACTCTGGTACCTCAGTACTAGTGACTTCCTTCGAATCAACTCGTCTATGGTCTGCTCCTGTTGGCCTTTCGACCAAAAAGGTCTATTCAACCATGAAGGCTTCAAACATCTCATCTTCAGCCATTTCTTTCCTTTGGCTTAGTTCAACTTCTCTTTCTGTCTTACTGTCGCTTTCCATCAAGGCCTTTTCAAGTCCTGCTAAGCTGGATCTTTCCTTGGTTTTCAATTCAGTATGAACCTTAGCCAACTACTCTCTACTGACACTTCTTTTATTCTGAGGAGCCAATTTTGGATTTTCTTTCTCCTCTATTTGGCCTTTTGACTGGGCCAATGAAGAACTTTCTCTACTTTCCTTCAGATCCTTTTGGTACAAGGTGTACCTTCACTAGATCTTTCTCCTTTGAGACCTAGAGATTACTAGAACCATATCTGGTACCTTTGTTTTTGGGTGTTTGAGTAATACCCAATTATTTGGAGCTACCAAGGGAGGTTTAATCATTCTACCCTGGTCTCCAAAGACACTTCTCTGTGTAGGTATTTCCTTAGGCTTGTTTTGCATGACAAACCAGTCTAGCACCCCAAGTACCCATGAACTCACTAATTCAGTTGCTGAACTTGTTTTCCCAGTCTTTGAAACCACCTTCGAAACTAACTTTTGAGGCCATTCACTGGCTCTGGCACCCTGTCTTGAGTCTAATTCAGACCTTCTTTTAAGGTAATTGCCTTGTCTCTTGTTCGAATTTGACTTTTGAGGCCAATTACTAGCTGTAATTCCCTGACTAGAGCCCAATTTAGGCCTTCTCTCAGGATAATTTCCTTCTATCCTATAGTAATTGGTTGGTTCGAACTCATGCAGAGGTCTCTTATCCTTGAAATGTATTCCAGCGGCTGGACCGGTTGTTGTCTGGGACTAGTTGGGTTGGTTGACTTAGGGCGTCTTTGTACATCCTTGTAATACTATTTCCCATAAATTGGGAGCCCTTTCAACCATTTATAACTTAACATACATCTGGGACACATCCTTTGCATGACAACTGCCTCAAGAGAGTCATCATCCAGCGTCTCCTCACTAGAGTCATTTTTTTGGTCTGCAAAGCTCTGTCCATTTGCTAGTGAACTTCTAGTATCCTTCTTGAAAGCAATCTGGCTGGCAACATACATTTACACATTAACCTCCTCTAATTCCTTCAAGGATAGGTTTTGAAAATCTGGCGCACCAACATTGGCTATAACTTCTCCAATCTCTGGGAATGGGTTAGTATCAATCCTCATAGCTTTCTCTGCTTTGGCTGGGAACTTTAAACTCCCCTTTCGAATCTGTTCTTGGATCTTGTCCCGAAAAATAATACAGTTTTTAGTTTAATTAGACCAAGAATTGTGCCATTTACAGTACATTTTCCCTTTAAGTTCTTCTGGGGTAGGGATCTTAACTCCCTTTGGTAACTTTAAGAAATTTGTTGCAAGCAAATGATCAAAAATGTCATCTGCTTTTGTTAAATCAAAAGAATACTTCCTATGAAGATGTTTCTTTTTAAATTGCTTATCTATTGTAGTGTCCTTATGAATTAGCACCTCACAGGTCATAGGCTCTTTCCCTACGATCTCTGCTGCATTAATTTCATAATTAGGGTCCCTATAATAAGTCTTATATGATGCATTACTTCGATCCTGTTCTTCCTCAAGTAAAGATTCATATTTAGACACTTTATAGGTTAATTCCACTGAGTCTCGAAACTCAGTTGAATCGAACTTCTTTCGAAGCCTAAACTCTAAACCATCTTGAGCCAATCTCACAAATTTAGGCTCTGGTAGAATGACCCTACACTTGTTTCGTGCCCTTTTGAATCTGGCAATAAATTGAGCAGCCTTCTCATCAAGCCTTTGGCTTAACCTTGCCAAATCTGTCATGGAAACTTCAGGCTCTGTTTAGAAGAATTGGGCATGAAATGCCTCTTCCATTTGCTGCCAAGTTTATACAGAACTAGGTGTAAGGTAATATACCATACAAAGGCTGCCTTAGTTAAAGAATTTGGAAAAAGTCTTAACTTTATATAATCATTATTAGTAAATTCACCACATTGGCCTGCGAACCTGGCAATGTGTTCTACTGTTGATTGGTTTCCATTTCCATAAAAGAAAGCAAAGTTTGGTATTCTAAACCCCCTTGGGTATTCATGCACCCTATCTACCCATTTTGGGTATAGCTTCCTATACACAAGAGTCTGAACCCCTGGAGCCATAGGTCCATACATTTCTCTGACAATATCAACTATTTGGTCCCTAAGAACCATATTATGTGCTTGTTGGGCTACTACTGGAGGAATAAACACAGGGTTTGGTAGAAACCCATGTGCTTGAGGTCCTTTTGGTCTATAGGAAGGTATATTTGGGACTGGTTGTCCCCATGGTACTAGCTGCTGTTGAGGGTATGATTGACCTTTCTGAGCCTGTCCTACGAAAAGACCTACGAAATGTGCTGCAATAAGAGGAACAAGTGTTGTTTCTCTCTCAGCCATAAGAAACCCTTCCAACCCCCCGAGTGTGAATTCGAACAGAGGATTAGTGAAACACCTTGTGCCAGGCATGGCTTCGAACATGGGATTTGGAAACATTCTCATACCATTTTCTTGTGTTGGCCCAGAACCACCAATTTATATGGCTTCGCTATTAGGTAATGAGATATTTTGATTTACCACAGGCCTCGAAAGAGGCTTATACCATGACTGAGGTATAGGTGATGGTTTTCATAATTTTGATTACTAGTATAACTATTAGTATGTCCACTACTTTGCATAGGCTGTTTATCTCTAGCCAATCTTTGCTGAAGAACATTTGAATTTTCCTCCATATGCCTTGTGATAGTTGATTGATGGGAATTCATTCGATCTATGAAGGATGTTGCCCATCTTTCCATTGTATACATTAACTGCTATCCCATGGCATCTACCAAACCTCCCCACGGATTCATTGGCTGGGTAGACGGAATAGTAGATGGTCCAATTCCATGGCCTCATCCAATATTTTGAACATGTGGTGCATGTTCTGAGATGCTAGTCTGTTCAACCATAGGTTTTGATGAGATAGGTGCTTCCATAGGATGTGTTATCACATTATCCTCTGGGTTAGGTACTTCTACTGTAACGCCCTCAAAATAAAACTCATCATATATAAGATTAACATGCATTAATAATAGAAAACGAAACATTCTATTCCATCAGAGTATTACGAAATAAAACATCAAATAAATGCCCTACGGGCTTACATCTTGCCAAGCCAACACTTGGACACAATTTCATGAGTTCTAACTCAAACAAATAAAGCCCTGGGCTTGAATGTTTACATAATTCAAATAAAAACAACTAAAACAAATGAACAAGTCTTCAAGTCCAAATCCTCACAAGCTAAGTCTTGGAGGTAGTGAACCACCTGAACCTGAAAAATGAAGTTCCCATATAGGGTGAGCCACAGCCCAGTAGAGAAATACTAAACCAAGCATAAGAATTAACTAAAGCAGTAGCACCCGATACATGGTTAACACAAGATAATCAATTTACAATTCATCGACACAAACTACGTGTCTATGACACATGGTCTATGACACCTTTTACTTTCCATTTATACAGTCATGGCTCAGAACCTGGCCAAACAACTCAACAAGGATAACAATTCAGGTTAAACCTTTCTCATAACATAATAAACACACATGCTGGTGTTATACCAATCTCAATCAAATTCACTTCCTTACTTCCCAACTGATACACATGGTGGTGATGTATCATATCAACAACAAATAGAAATATTTCTATTATAATTAAGCACACACATAAGTGATGCTACTGGAGTCCATCCCCTATCTCCTCCCAACAAGTCCGGTTTAGAGGTCCATCCCCTATCTTCCCCTAAACCGTGGAGTTCATCCCCTATCTCCTCCAAAAAAATGCATATGCAACATAATCAATACTTGCCATATACAACACATAATTAATACACGAATGTTCTGTATTAACTCAACAGTCAAACAATTGACTCAATTTCAGTTATACCTAAGCCGCATGCAAGGTCTACAACAATCAATGGCTATCCTCCACCGATAGCCCAAAACAATTATTTCTAAGCAAGAAATAACTATAACAATAAATGTAATTTCAATATTCTCAAAGGTAGTATTTAAACTACCAAATACATCATTAAACCACTAAATTCCCCAATCTCATGAATTTAACCCAATATCACAATCTTCCCTTAAATTAATTATATAAATTAATCTATGACAAAACCTAAGGTTTCTCCCAAAATTACTAACTACCCCCACATACCAAAATACCACCACTTAGGATTAAAACGTATAAATGGAGTAGGAAATCCCTACCTCGAAGAAATAACTCAAAAAGGAGAAGATGAAGATGATGCCCAAAACTCCAAAGTGCTCCAAACCAACAATTTCTCAGATTAAAATGTAGCCCTCACTCTCCTCTACCTTTTTAATGAAGGAACTAGGGTAGATACACACTCTAAATAGATCAATCCTAAGAGAGAAGATGAGTTGGGAGAGAGAACTCGTAACTAGGGTTTTATAAACTGAAAGGGGCTGAAAAACTGTTTTAAAACGCTTAAACACGATTTTATACTCAGCCGCCCCGCTCGAGCGGACAAACTCCCGCTCGAGCGGACACTCACAGACTCCCGCTCGAGCGGACAATCCCACGCTCGAGCGGCGGATGCACACTCCCAGCATCTCGACAAACCAGGTCCTCGCTCGAGCGGACAATCCCACGCTCGAGCGTTACTCACACACTCCCGCTCGAGCGGCCAAACTCCCGCTCGAGCGTCCAACCCTGCACAAGAAATACTGGATGGGTGTTTTTCCCGCTCGAGCGCCAAAACCCCCGCTCGAGCGGACAAGCAACAACAAGTCTCCGCTCGAGCGTCAAACTCCCCGCTCGAGCGGACAAGCCAAAATCTGGGCAACTAGTTTTGGTTCCTAAGCTCAACCAACCTGTTCCAAACCCGCCCAACACATCCTATAACTCCAAATAAGAAAATATAGGACGACAACAACCATTACACAAAGATAGAATCTACGGAACCTAAGTCCGGATACAAACATCGAATGGGAAAAGACCGGGGTCGCTATAACCTCCCCCCCTTAAAAGAATTTCGTCCCCGAAATTAAATGAGTTTGTAAAAACAAGTTTTTCTCAATTCCCAATGATATTATAAAACAATAAACAACAACTTGACCCAATACCGGTCACTTCATCTCTTATCAAGAGGCATCTCACAATATGTATAAATCAACATATATTCAACTTGCATCAATATTATGCATTATTCCTTTCAATGTTAACAATTTCCATATCATTATTCAAGTTCATGATGATAAACAACACATTCAATATATAAATGTTATACTCCACTTCCATAAAAAGGCAAGTGCAAATGTTAACATTAAACCCAAAACATTCTCAATGTTTTCCAAGTTAAGACATATATATAAAGCTCTTAAGTTGAACAATATTATATAATCTAAATACAAGATTACAACTCAATAAACATATCCGGATATTTCTCACGGACTTCCAACTCACGTTCCCAAGTGGCTTCCTCCACTCCGTGATGTTTCCACAAAACTTTCACCAAAGGGATGGTTTTGCCTCGCAAAACTTGATCCCGCCTATCCAAGACCCGAATTGGTCTCTCCTCATAAGAGACATCCTCATCAACTACTAAATCAGTCCAATCCAACACATGTGACGGATCTGGCTCATACTTCCGAAGCATACTCACATGAAACACATCATGAACTCCGGATAACTGCGGTGGCAAAGCTAAACGATAAGCAGCCTCGCCAATCCTCTCAAGGATCTCAAAAGGCCCAATAAACCGAGGGGACAACTTCCCGCTCTTCCCAAACCTCATCAAGCCTCGTTTGGTGATATCTTCAGAAAGACATGATCACCCACCTCGAATACCAAAGGTCTCCTCCTACGGTCGGCATAAGATTTCTGACGACTCTGTGCTGTAACAAGCCTCTTACGGATAAGCTCAACTTTCTCCGTCGTTTCCCTCACCAACTCCGGACCCAACAAAGGTGCATCACCCACCTCGGCCCAACAAACAGGAGATCTACACGGTCGGCCATACAAGGCCTCAAACGGTGCCATACCGATACTAGACTGAAAACTGTTGTTGTAGGCAAACTCCACCAATGGTAAGTGTTTCCCACGACCCACTAAAGTCGAGAACACAACCCCGAAGCATATCCTCAAGGATCTGAATAGTACGCTCGGACTGCCCGTCAGTCTGAGGATGATAAGCCGTGCTAAAGTCAACTTAGTGCCTAAAGCACTCTGCAAACTCTGCCACAACCTGGCAGTAAAACGAGGATCTCTATCTGAACGATCGTCACTGGGACCCCGTGCAACCTCACTATGTCCCGGATATATAAGTGGCAAGATGATCTACCGAATCTCTAACACGCATAGGAATGAAGTGCTGACTTCGTCAACCGGTCTACAACCACCCAAATAGCATCACTACCCCGCTGAGTCCTCGGAAGACCCACAACGAAGTCCATAGTGACATGCTCCCACTTCCACTCGGCAATAGGCAAGGGTTGCAACAAACCCGCTGGCCTCTGATGCTCGGCCTTCACTTGCTGACAAGTAAGGCACCTAGATACGAAAGCTGCCACATCTCTCTTCATACCCCGCCACCAAAACTGGCGACCAAATCCTGATACATCTTAGTACCTCCCGGATGCACCGCAAGGCGCGAATGATGAAACTCTCGGAGTACCTCCTCTCGGCAAGACTCCGGCACAAACAGACGGTCTCGGTATCTCACACTCAGGTCGGGATACACCGTCAAACCCTTCTCAACCTTCCCAATGGAAATCTTTTCTCGGAGAGATTCTACCTCAAGATCACCCCTCTGAGCCTCTAACACTCGAGTCACAAGTGTAGGCTGTGCAACAACAGAAAACAAGGCCGCAGCCTCTACGGATTCGCCCAGATGCAAATCAAACTCCCCAACTGCACCCAACATCTCCCACTCCCGGATGGCTATACTAGCTAAGTCACCAACAGATTTCCTACTAAGGGCATCGGCCACAACATTGGCCTTCCCCGGATGATAGTGCAACTCGAAGTCATAATCCTCAATGAACTCCATCCACCTCCTCTGCCTCAAATTCAAGTCTTTCTGTGTAAACAGATATTTCAGACTCTTATGATCCGAGAATACCTCGAACCTCTCACCATAAAGATAATGCCTCCAAATCTTCAAGGCAAATCAGCTGCTAATTCTAAATCATGCGTAGGGTAATTCTTCTTGAATTTTCAACTGACGTGAGCCATAGGCACCACTTTCCCCTCTTGCATCAACACACAACCCAGACCCTCTCGTGAGGCATCACAATAGACTGCATAACCCAACCCTCTCTCCGGAATAATCAAGACTGGAGCGGTGTCAACTAACTTCAACTCCTGAAACGACTTTTCACAAGTCTCACTCCAAACAAATTTGACTCCCTTCCGAGTCAATCTAGTCAACGGTGAAGCTAACCTGGAGAAATCTTTCACAAACCGACGGTAATACCCAGCTAATCCCAGAAAACTGCGGATCTCAAACACACTCTTAGGCTGTGCCCAATCTTGCACTGCCTCAGTCTTGGATGTATCAACAGACACCCCTTCCCCAGAAACTACATGGCCTAAGAACTTCACCTCTTCTAGCCAGAACTCACACTTCCCGAACTTAGCATACAGCTTATGGGCTCTAAGTAACTCAAGCACCACTCTCAAGTGTTCCTCGTGCTCCTCCTCGAAGGTGAATAAATCAGAATGTCGTCCACGAACGACCACAAAACGATCCAAGAATTCCCGGAAGATCCGGTTCATCAAATCCATAAACACTGCGTGCATTGGTGAGCCCAAACGGCATCACCAGAAACTCATAATGACCATACCGCACGGAATGCGTCTTAGGAATATCCTCCTCCTGACTCTCAACTGATGATAACCCGATCTCAAATCTATCTTAGAGAAACAACGGGAACCCTTCAACTGGTCAAACAAATCATCAATACGGGCTAGGATACTTATTCTTAATAGCCCGATTCAATTTCCTGTAATCAATACACAATCTTCAAAGCACCATTTCTTCTTAGCAAAGAGGGCCGGTGCTCCCACGGCGAAACACTAGGACGGATATAGCCCTTACTAACAACTCCTGGAGTTGAACCTTCAACTCAACTAACTCGGCTGGGCAAAACGGAAGGTGCCATAGAAATCGGCGCCGTGCCGGGCACTAAATCAATAGAGAACTCAATCTCTCGCTGAGGTGGCAAACTAACAAGATCCTCGGGAAAAACGTCCGAATACTCACAAACCACCTCGGCAACACAATCTGGGTCTCATCACCCTCACTAATCGAAAGACTAGCAAGTAGACCACTAAGCTCACTCCGCCCCCGCGGATCATACCCGGTGGCAAAACAACCAACCAAAAACGAAAACACTCCCCGTTCACGTACAACAAGTGACCCTCTGACGGTAGCAATCAATAACTGCTCGGTATGACGATAACCAGTCCATACCCAAAATAACATCAAAGCCCTTCATGGGCATAACCACAAAAGAAAAAGGGATTCTATGATCATCGACCTCTATATCACAACCCCTAACACCTTGTTTCAAAAATCAACTCACCCCCAAGAGGTGACACTACAAATAGGAGATGCTAACTGAGCTAACTCCAACTCCAAAATGGATGCAAATGCAGCAGACACAAAGAATGAGATGCACCCGTATCGATCAAAACACTAGCAACTGAATTGCAAAACAAGAAGGTACCTCTCACAACAGATGGAGCCGGTACAGGATCCTGCGCAGCATACCGCGCCCAGAAACCTCTGATCAACCTGCTCACCCCTCGGAGCATAAGACTGCTGCACAGACTGGACGAATAGCCCCCTGATTGGCCCTCGAGGCCTGAACTGACTGAGCAGGCAGCTGACTCTGAGTCTGCCTCGAACCAGATGCACCAGATGTGCCACCCAACTGTGGGCAAAACCTCTTCATGTGGCTGACCGCACTGAAAACAAGAGAGCGGCTGGCCTCTACCTGACTCTGCTCTGAGATCGAGCCGAAGAAGATGCTGCTCTCTGAACTCCTCCCCTCTGGGACAAACTGGAGACTTGTGACCCACTGGCCACACTTGAAACAGGTAATGTCTCCCTGACTGCCTTTCCAGAACTAGCACTCGGCACTGGAAAAGTGGATCTAGAAAAACTACTCTGAGGCTGCTGAGGAGTGAAACCTCTCTGCCCTCCTGCCATCACTCTGGCCATCCTGACTCCTCTTGGAGCCTTTCTGCCTTTCCCCCTCTTCCTGCATCATAGTCTCGGTATGGGCTGCTGCATCAACCAATCGCCCAAAATCCCTAATCATAGATCCGACAACTCTCAGCATGAGGCCACGCCTCAACTTCTTCTCAAACTCAATGCAACGGCGTTCCTCAGTCGCCACCAACTCAGGTGCAAACCTGGACAAACTAGTGAATGCAGCCTCAAACTCGGCCACTGATAAACTGTTCTGCTCAAGATGGCGGAACTATCTCTCAACTTCTCCTGAACAGCTGGAGACAGGTACTTCTCCTGAAAAGCATCAACAAAAGCCTTCCAAGTACCTCCAATACGACCTTTGGTGAACTTCCACCACTGACCCGCATCCCCTTTCAGCTGGAAAGATGCCAAGGTCACCTTCAGTACCTCGTCTTCGATGCCTAGCATCTCAAACGTTTTCGTTGTCTGTTCGAGCCATTCATCTGCCTTAAGCGGCTCGCTAGGATCACCTAAAAATTCGTCCGGGTGAGACCGGAAGAATTCCCTCTTAGGTCCTGCAGCAACAACAGCCTGGGCTGGATTCGCACCCTCAGAATGTCAACTGACGCCTGAAATGCCCCTGCTATCCCTTGGGCCAAAGTGCCCATAAACTGCTGTCCTATGGCTCGGCCACATTGCCTGGCCAACACCCTCCTGAACTGCCGGAATTTCCTCCGGTATAGGCACTTCCTGCCTGGCCTGCCTACCACGTCTACCACGACCTCGTCCTCGTCCTGACATCCTAATAAAGGAAATAAAGACGTTAGCACTCTAAATAGTGTGCCAAAATTATAACACTCACGTCCTAATACATTGGACAACAATAAATCACACCACGTAAGCACATAATCACATAAGCACCTAACGAATTTCATTCCTGGATAATGATAGTCCGAGGCGCCACTAAAGTTCCGGTTAGAAACAACATTGATCAAGTGCCTTTCCAAAAGACTTTCAGAGACTAAGGATCAATCAACATCCTAGGAACTACATTCCATACCCACATAATCACACAAACATGTTATCATATAAGCATGTAATCATTACACTAAGTCTCTATCAAACGAGACGAACCCATTATGATACTAATCACTTCCCACGTACCCAAAGTATTCAAACCCGGTACGCTCTGATACCAAGTTGTAACCCCTCAAAATAAACTCATCATATAATAAGATTAACATGCATTAATAATAGAAAACGAAACATTCTATTATCCATCAGAGTATTATGAAATAAAATATCAAAATAAATGCCCTACGGGCTTACATCTTGCCAAGCCAACACTTGGACACAATTTCATGAGTTCTAACTCAAACAAATAAAGCCCTGGGCTTGAATGTTTACATAATTCAAATCAAACAACTAAAACAAATAGAACAAGTCTTCAAGTCCAAATCCTCACAAGCTAAGTCTTGGGAGGTAGTGAACCACCTGAACCTGAAAATGAAGTTCCCATATAGGGTGAGCCAGGCCCAGTAGAGAAATACTAAACCAAGCATAAGAATGAACTAAAGCAGTAGCACCCGATACATGGTTAACACAAGATAATCACTTTACAATTCATCGACACAAACGCCTACGCTGTCTATGACACATGGTCTATGACACCTTTTACTTTCCATTTATACAGTCATGGCTCAGAACCTGGCCAAACAACTCAACAAGGATAACAATTCAGGTTAAACCTTTCTCATAACATAATAAACACACATGCTGGTGTTATACCACTCAATCAAATGCACTTCCTTACTTCCAACTGATACACATGGTGGTGATGTATCATATCAACAACAAATAGAAATATTTCTATTATATATTAAGCACACAATAAGTGATGCTACTGGAGTCATCCCCTATCTCCTCCCAACAAGTCCGGTTTAGAGGTCCATCCCTATCTTCCCTAAACCGTGGAGTTCATCCCCTATTCTCCAAAACAAATGCATATGCAACATAATCAATACTTGACATATACAAACAACATAATTAATACACGAATGTTCTGTATTAACTCAACAGTCAAATAATTGACTCAATTTAGTTATACCTAAGCCGCATGCAAGGTCTACAACAATCAATGGCTATCCTCCACGATAGCCCAAAAAATTATTTCTAAGCAAAAATAACTATAACAATAAATGTAATTTCAATATTTCAAAGGTAGTATTTAAACTACCAAATACATCATTAAACCACTAAATTCCCCAATCTCATGAATTTAACCCAATATCACAATCTTCCCTTAAATTAATTATATAAATTAATCTATGACAAAACCTTAGGTTTCTCCCAAAATTACTAACTACCCCCACATACCAAAATACCACCACTTAGGATTAAAACGTATAAATGAAGTAGGAAATCCCTACCTCGAAGAAATAACTCAAAAAGGAGAAGACGAAGATGGTGCCCAAAACTCCAAAGTGCTCCAAACCAACAATTTCTCAGATTAAAATGTAACCCTCACTCTCCTCTACCTTTTTAATGAAGGAACTAGGGTAGATACACACTCTAAATAGATCAATCCTAAGAGAGAAGATGAGTTGGAAGAGAGGGAACTCGTAATCTAGGGTTTTATAAACTGAAAGGGGCTGAAAAACTGTTTTAAAACGCTTAAAACGATTTATACTCAGCCGCCGCTCGAGCGGACAAACTCTCGCTCGAGCGGACACACTCACAGACTCCCGCTCGAGCGGACAATCCGCTCGAGCGGCGGATGCACACTCTCAGCATCTCGACAAAACCAGGTCCCGCTCGAGCGTCCAAATCCCCGCTCGAGCGTCACTCACACACTCCCGCTCGAGGGTCCAACTCCCGCTCGAGCGTCCAACCCTGCACAAGAAATACTGGATGGGTGTTTTTCCCCGTCGAGCGGACAAGCAACAACAAGTCCCCGTCGAGCGTCAAACTCCCCGATCGAGCGGACAAGCCAAAATCTGGGCAACTAGTTTTGGTTCCTAAGCTCAACCAACCTGTTCCAAACCCGCCCAACACATCTATAACTCCAAATAAGAAAATATAGGACGACAACAACCATTACACAAAGATAGAATTACGGAACCTAAGTCCGGATACAACATCGAATGGGAAAAGACCGGGGTCGCTATATCTACCCCTCCCTCTACACCTTCTTCTAGGCGTTTATTTTCTCGTTGTCTCCTACGTTTAGCCATTTTAGGGTCCCACTGGGCGTGCAAAAATATATGTTGGCTTTTTTAGCTTTCGAAGGTTAATATTATAATTTTAAGCGTGGCAGCAAGAATCAATCAGTCCTTACAGAATATTAATTGTCAATCAATTATCAGACGATTGTGTTATAGTTCTCTCAACCTCAATGAATAAGACTTTTACTAGTGGCTTGTTTAGGAGAATTTAGTAAATAACAACAAATGAAGAACAATTTCAGAATCTGAATTTCATTAAATAAATGAAAACTTACAATGATCTGACCCAGCCTCGTAGATGTTTACAACAACAAACTATTTGAAACTACTCCTAGGAAATGAAATGCGGTACAGGAATTGAAGTGCAAAAATATAAAGAACTGTAAAAATTGGAAAGAAAAACGAAGTAAATTAACTGATTTTTTGATCTGAGTTTGGGGCTTCATTCTAGGGCTTTCTCTGCTATTTATACTCTTCAATGATAACCGTCGAAGTGGGCTTCAAACCGTCAAAATGTCCTCCTATGATTGTTGAATATGCTCTCTCACAGTCAGTCCCATTACGCCACTCTTGCAGTTAGACTTCCCTCCTGATTTTGAATTTAAACTTTGTAAGTAACCGTTAGGCCACATCATTTTGTATCCTTCGATTGTTCCAATGCTACACAGATCCATTATTACCAATACGAACTGCCACGTGTCTAATTTTGGTTGGCAACTTGTATTAACTTCTCCAAATTGCTCTCTTCGTACCACGTGTTAAATTATGATTGGCTTTTATAAATTATACAGCCAACAATAACACACAAAAAAACTCTTTAGTGTACTCTTTCCAAATGTAATACTCCAATATAACATTCTAAAAAAATTCCTCAACATAACACTCCAATAGAACACACAAATTCCTTAGGTAAAGTACACTAAAGAGTTTTTAGTATTTTTGTGCATATTACATTGAAGTGTGTTATATTAGAGTATTACGTTTGCGATTATATTAATTGGAGTGTTATGTTTGGAAAAAGTATACTAAGCAATTTTTGTGTATGCTACATTGGAGTGTTGTGTTTAAAAAAAAATACACTAAAAAGTGTTTTTA
Source organism: Camellia japonica (assembly GCA_030407325.1). Taxonomy (NCBI): domain Eukaryota; kingdom Viridiplantae; phylum Streptophyta; class Magnoliopsida; order Ericales; family Theaceae; genus Camellia; species Camellia japonica. The sequence continues at coordinate 13,127,667 of JAPPVO010000003.1, forward strand.
GAGTGTTATGTTGTTACGTTTCGAAAAAGTACACTAATAAGTTTTTTAGTGTGTTACATTAGAATGTTACGTTATTATAGTGTTATATTACAATATTACATTATTCGAGTGTTATATTAGGTTGTTACGTTGTTGTTTGTAATATGGATTTTTGATAATGTTATTAGGATTTTTGACAGAAAAAAATTCATTAAATTGATTAAGATTGGGCTTCATTTGGGATGTGTGTTGTCTTTTTGATTTTTTGACTATTTTAGCCTGGAGCTAAAAAGTCTCGTTTGGGATAGGCTTTTTTTATTTTTTTAACTTTTTTGAGAGAAAAAAGTGAAATGATTATAGTTTGAATGTGACATTTTGTCTTATTAATTTTTTAACCTATTTTGTCTTTTTGTGGCTATTTTAACCTGGTAGCCCCTCCAACTCACGTGCCAAACGAGGGCTAAGTAGTTGAATTGATCAAATTTATTATTTTACTTTTAAAAAGGGCTAAGTAGTTGCTCATATTCGTAATTGCCATAAAAATCTAACATTTGGAAACAATTGGATTAATTTGAAATAAAATTAAAAAATTCAGAATCAAAATTGATCCGATTAAAATTATAAGGACCAAAATAATCCAAGCACCAAAGTAATTTGCCCTTTTTTTATTCCTTGATGAATGGTTGAAATTTTTTGAATTTCACCTCCCAAAGGGTTTTATGTCTGACCCGGTGTTAGATTCAATTTCATAGCTTCCATCTTATGTTAAGAAAGTGATAGTAAGGCTTAAACTGATGATGATGATGAATAAGCTAATAGAAAGGCAGGCCTTATTATCAGTATAAACTTTGAGAAATTAAAAATAAGAACAAGTAAACGGTCAATCATCTTAGAAGGCTACTCAATATATGGATAATGAAATAATGCATCAAGGCCACACCCCCATCCCATAGAGAGATCTAATATTGTCATTCTACAATGGATAGCGTTGTTGAATATTATAATTAAAGGATTAGTAGAAGAATATTTGTATCGTGCCAAACGATGCCTTGATCCTAGTCTATAAATACCCATTGTCTTAATGCACTTATGCATCAGCCGCAACCAACTGATTATAGCATTTGCTACAACAATTCCTTCCTTCCTTCCTTTCTTCAAATAGCCTAAAAGAGAAATGGGTGTCACCACTTATTGTTGGAAAAATGGTTTAATATTAATATAGGCATATTTTTTAGCCCAAGTTGAGTGGGCCCCAAACGTCTTTTGGGGTGGGTCCGAAGAGGTGACGTGTTCCTTGCTGCGTAGCAAGTCACACGGTGAAGACGGAACGTCAAAACCATTTATGAGTGAATGGGAAGTTGACGTCGTTTTCGGGTTTGACATTAATTTTTTAGATAAAAATTCTTTTGAATTTTTTCAATAAAAATTATTGTGAGAATTTAATTTAATTCTAAATTCAAATTTTGGGTTCCTAAGTGGTTTCCTAAAGTTTGTAATTGTGGGAATTTAATTTAATTCTAAATTTAAATTTTGGGTTCCTAAGTGATTTCTTAAAATTTGTATCTCTTACTTTATTTATTAAACTATTCAATTTGTTTAATATATATATATTCATTAATTTAATATATATATATATTCCTATAGTTTAATTAATAAAAGTTACTTGAAACAGTTCTCTAACGGTCAACTTTACAAATTGTTTGAACATTGGTTTTTTTAGTGCCAACAGTCAGACAAATTGTTTGAAATAAATAGTGCATCTGTTCACTTCTGATTGCACCTTTTTGGGGCTAAGGATTTTTGCCTTTATATACTGCCATGATTCCAGCAATCTAGGGTTGGGGAAAATCAGTCTGATTATTGTCTTTGGTTGTCCTAAATTCTGCATTTTTGTATTATTCTTCATATTAGATTTAGTATAAATTTCAGAGAGTTAGAACACAGGTTTGGTTTGCCGAACAAATTGTTTGGAGTACTACTACAATTTGTGAAGATCATTGCATCTTGGGAAATAGACGCCACTCAACCGTAAGTACCGTAGCGGGGTGAATCTGTCTTAAGGACAGAGTGTCACACACTCGACTTGGTCTTAATTTTAATTCGGTTCAATAAATAAATCCAATATGTTATTTATTTTTTGTTTGAATTTATTTCAAGTTATTTTATTTACACAGAAGATTGTTCCAACACTTATATCCAAGAGTTCACCACCTCAGCGCCACCCAATAGGATGTTCAAGGCATTGATTCTTGACTCCCACAATCTCATCCCTAAGCTTCTCCCTCAATCCATCAAGAGCATTGAGTACATTCAAGACAATGGCGGTCCTGGAAGCATCAAGCAAACCAACTTCCATGAAGGTAGATTTCTCAATACTTTTCAAATTCTACACTTTTTCTATAAATTGGTCATTATAGTTGGGATTGGGATACTAAAAGCAGTGTTTAGGCTTAAAAAACGAGTGCAATAACAATGCTTGTTTTTTTTTTTTTGTGCTATGATAGGGAGCCACATGAAATGCTTGAAGCACAAGATTGATTCACTTGACATCGAGAACTATCAGTGCAAGTACACTATGATTGAAGGCGATGCGTTGGTTGGCAACCTAGAATCTCTGTCTTATGAGGTTAAGTTTAAGGCTACTGCTGATGGCGGGAGCAAGGTAACAAGCAACTTACTATCATGCTAAGGGTGACACTGAGCTCAAAGTAGAGGAACTGACCGCCGGAAAGGACAAGGCCATGGGAATGTTCAAGGTTATCGAAGAATATCTGCTCGCAAACCCAAATGTCTATGCTTGAACCAAAATGTGTTCTTGTTTGAGTTAATTCTCTATTATGTATTTCTGTGTGGTCTTGAAGGTGTGAACATAGCTTCTTTTAAGTTGTTTGAAGAGTTATGCTCAATTATGCTGTGTTTGGTTGTGAGATTTGGAAAGGGATTTAGAAAGAGCAATAGAAAAGGTAGGTGAAATGTGAATAAAATATGCCTATATTTCACCTAGTTTCACACACATTTTCCCTTTCCCTTTCCCTTTCCCTTTCCCTTTCCCTTGCCCTTGCCATTTTCCTTTCTAAATCCCTTCTCAAATTTCTCAACCAAACACAACATTAGAGAATAAGAACCCCAAGCTCTTGTAATATAATGATACATATTATACATATGTAATGCGTCTTTTGTTTGCGTGTGTGCTTTTTAAAAGAAATAAAAATAAAATAAAAAATGTTGTGGTACTATTTAGCTTTGAGTATTCTATTCAAGAACATTTTTTGAATTGTTAACGCATATTTTCTTAAAATTTTTAGTTAATTTTTTTACTTTTTGTTTTTTTAGATGCACTTAAGCGACATGTATTTTAAAAGTTAAAAAAAAAAAAAAAAAAAGTATATGGGAAGAAATCTTTAAAACATTCATTAAATACAAAAAGTAGTAGAATGTATTTTTTTTTTCAATTTTTGTATATTTAGTGAATTTTGAAAATATTTTTTAAGTTGTGCATCTAAATTAAGTGAATTTAAAAGTAAAAAAAAATTTATTAAAATATCTAAAAAGTCTAAAAATAGAAAATTTAAAAATTCACAACAATATTTTTAAAAATTCCAAAACTAAATTCTTTTAATAAAATTGTTTTTAATGACAAAACAATAACATTATTTGGGGCCTTCTTATCTAAATCATTTTTTAAAATAGTTAAAAGTTAATTTTTTTATTTTTTAAATATAAAAAAATAATGTAATCCAAAATGAATTAAAAATTGAGCAATGACTTTTAACCTATGTCCAAAAGTGAACTTCAAAAGTCCATAAATTCCTTGGAGATACATATAGGGTGTGTTTATTGAGGGGATTAGGAGAGATTATTTACAGTGCAAATTGCTTATCCTATGGAGGGATATGTCCATCATTTGATTGGATTTTTAGTCAGTCGGACATAGAGTGTCATTTTGGGAACTTGCCAAAAACGTGGCGTTTTTGGCTTGTGAAGGAAAACGCAATATTGCCGAAAACGCCGGAACATGCATTTGGGAAGTGAAAAAAAAAGCCGCCGGGCGAAATTACCTAAATACCCTCTATGTTAATAAATTACCTAAAATTCCAAAGTTTGACAAGGGTATATTGGTCATTTTATTTTGATTTGATGCCATAAATAAATATTAAACCAAAAAGTAAAAAAGTCAGCTTTTTACCAACTTTCCAAATCACTACCAAAAAAGTCAAAAAACTTGGTAAAAAGCCAAAAGCCAGCTTTTTACCAACTTCCCAAAACAACCCAGAGTCTGGCCGGATCCCATATCCCTCATATGAGGAACTAAACAATCCTAGAGGGGGTGGGATTATTTCCATGGGACTAATGTTTGAAATGTCCATTTTACCCTCATACTATTACTTAGTAAACAATTAGACAAGGGTAATATAATCTTTTGAACATTTATAAATTATTTTTTTAGTGTTTTTAATTTAAAATTATATATTAAATTATAAATTAAATTTTAATTAAAAAATAAATTAAAAATTATGGCCTTATAAATTAAATTTTTTTTAGTGTTGTTTAAAACTTAAATTTATATATTAAATAAAATTTTTTTTTTAGTGTTGTTAATTTAAATTATAAATTTAATTTAATTAAAAATAATAAATTAAAAATTATAGTTTTATAAATTAAAATTTTTTAATGTTGTTAAATTATAAATTATAAATTATAGATTACAAATTCAAAATTATACACTAAATAAAAAATATAAATTATAAATTGTAAGAGTAAAATAGTCTTATGAACATTTATACTTATCCAGTCTGTCCAATCAAACATTAAATTATTAAAAATAGCTCTTTCTAGACATCTAATCCTATAAAAAATAAAGACAGGATACATATCTAATCTAATCAATAATCGAGAGATTCACAATCTTATAATTTAAACTAGCAGCAACCCGTGCTATGCACGGGAATGTATAATTTAAATAATTTATTATAATCATTTTTGTTAATAAAATAAAAAATTCTTATAAATTTAAAATAAACAGGGAATTTAACTAAGAAATATTTTGAATATAATAACTATCTCATACCTAGTTCATACATTCATTTTTTTCATAAATTTGTCATTTAAAAATTGATTATAAAATTATATTAGTCCAAGTAGGTCATTTAGAGCAACTTGAACTATATTTCTATCGGACATTATTATAGCTTTAAAAACAAATAATGTAAAAATGGGTACTATTACAAATAATGTAAAAATGAACACTACTACAAATAATGTAAAAATGTTCAAAGGCCGCTTTAAAGAAAACAACAAAAAATGCACCTAGTACATATACACATAGGTATACAAAAAGAATAAAATTCATCAAACCCTTACAATTGGTTAACTAATTGTGACGTTGTTGGTGGTTGAATGTAACTCGAATCTTAAACGCAAAGCTTGAACAAAACTTTATACCCAATATGCAAAAAAAAAACTCTATGGTGTGTTAGAATATATAGCTAAAATATGAAGCATTTGAAAAATAAGATAGAAATGAAATTGAAGATCATTATTAGATAGGAATAAATTTGAAGATAATTATTAGATTTAAGATTAAAAAATTTAAAAAAGGAATCATATGAAAATAAATAAAAATAAAGTTGGAGATAATGATAGGATTGGGGATTAAAAAAAAATTTAAAAGGAAGAAATAAGAAATAAAGATAAATGAAGATACATGAGAAGATTAAGCAGATAAGGAGTCTTAGATAATAAAAGATTTTAAAAGTTAAAAATTTAAAATAAAAACAATATTAAGAGGAAAAAAAATGTGTTTTATTGGAGAAAAATAAGGATGAAGAAAAATTTAAAACATAATTTTGAGAGAGTGACATGTAGGAAAAAGAATATCAACTGTTTGAGAATTAAGTATTGAGACTTTGAAAATTTTAGAGTAGATACTATATTTCCTTATATATAGTATAGATATAGATATATAGGTAAAAAGATAGATATCAAATCTAATTTGAAAAAAGATAAAAATAAAATAAACATCCTAAAAAAAAAAAAGAGAGAAATGTGGGAATTCGGTTGCTGATAATCAAAATTTTTTAAAAAATAAGATATTTATGAGAGATTATGTATGAATAAAAGATAATTTAATTTTTGTTATATCAAAATAAAGGCATATATATTTTCTTGAATAGTAGCAAAATAAATTTACACTTTTAATAAAGTTGTAATAGAATAAAATATTTTTAATTTTTAAATTGCATGCTTGATGATGAATTTTTTTTTTTTTTTTAAATACATTGATAGAAAATTTTGAAATTGATGGTAGTCAATTGTTATCGTTATAGCTTACAAAAAGAATTTAATAGTGGTCAATCATTAACCAATAATTTAGGATAAAATCATGGATAGCCAATAAAAAATTAACACTTAGCAACTTAAATGTTGTAAAAATAAAAATAAAAAAATTGGAAAATTCAGAATAAAGTATTGAATTCCTCAAATCATGTAGTTAGATATTTTGATTAATTTTAAAATTTAAATGTTAAATCCAGTAATATTATGCTATGTGTAATAATTCAAAATTTAGATAATACACTAATAGATTTGAGCCACTTTTTTCTTTCTAATATTGAAAAAAAAAATCAAAATTTTAAATTAGACATGTTTAGATAAAATTTAAAGATTTTAAAATTTTAAAATTAAATATTGTTAGATGTACAATCACTTTAAGCCAAATATATTTTATTTTTAAAAAATTTTAAATTTTAAAATTGAGAAATTGTGTTTAAGGTTTTGAAGCTGTTGTGTGTGATTGTATTGTTAAGTGGGTGTATATTGGTTGTAGATGATCCGAAGAACTCTCATTTGAGAGAGCTTGCAGGAGCAAATGTGAGATTAACTTTATGCAGAGCTAATCTTCTTGAATTCGAGAGTTTGCACGAAGCCATTAATAAGTGTGATGGTGTGATAGACATGAGATAAAATAAATTAAATTAAATTCAAGATTTGATGAGTTTCGAATCTAATTAAATTGAAAAACAAAAGCAAATTAAAAATTTTAAAGTAAGCAAGCTCAAATCATGCAAAATGTAATAATAAAGAAGATGAAAAGATGTGTAGATGAACTGAAAAATAATGAAAATATATATATATACACAAAAGTAATAAATACTGGAAAAGTACATATAAAGTAAGAAATAATATTATGAGCATAAAAATGAAGAAAATGAAAAAATTTGTAGATGAACTGAAAAATATTGAAAAAAAATATATATACACTCAAAGTAACAAACACTCAAAAAATACATATAAAGTAAGAAATAATATTACACTGACCTTGTAATAATTTTTGCAGATAATCAAACTTGAAAAATATAACAATGGAGAAGATGAGTTATTATGAGCAAATAAAAGATGACTGGAATAAACTGAATAGAGAAATGTGTGTGTGGAAGTTGTAGAAGTTCTTGGTTTCCTTTTTTTTTTTTTTTTATAAATTGAGATTGAGAATGAGATATATATTATTGTGGGTAATGGATATGGATGAATATTTTATTACTTTGAGATAAATATTATTATTGGTGATGGATATGGATGAATATTTTATTATTTTTTAATTTTATATTTTATATAGGGAGAAGGAGTGAGAAGGCTTGAAAAGTGGGAAAGGAGGTGAAGGGAAGTGCCACGTAAAAATGCATATAAATTAAGAAATAATATTACACTGACCTTGTAATGATTTTTGCAGATAATCAAACTTGAAAAATATAACAATGGAGAAGATGAGTTATTATGAGCAAATAAAAGATGACTGGAATAAACTGAATAGAGAAATGTGTGTGTGGAAGTTGTAGAAGTTCTTGGTTTCTTTTTTTTCTTTTTTTTTTTATATAAATTGAGATTGAGAATGAGATAGATATTATTGTGGGTAATGGATATGGATGAATATTTTATTACTTTGAGATAAATATTATTATTGGTGATGGATATAGATGAATATTTTATTATTTTTTAATTTTATATTTTACGGAGTGAGAAGGCTTGAAGAGTGGGAAAGGAGGTGAAGGAAAGTACCACGTAATATTTTTTTTCTTTAAAATTATAAGAATTTAGGATTCAAGTTTTAGAATCTTTTGACTCAACAACTACATTTGGTTATATATATAGTATAGATAGATAGATATATAGTATAGATCCGATAAATTCTAATCTCTGTCCAATCAAACAGACCTCGCCGTTTCAACTGACTTTTCTTCACTGACAACGACAGTCCATCGATGAGACCGTTCTTAGGATTTAAAAGTGGGATTTGTTTGGGAGCTCGAAATTGTGTGCACACAATGCACACAATTTCCATTTGAAAAATGTTTTGGACCTCAAAAAAAAGTCCCCCTAATCCCCCTAATTTCCTTTTATGGAAACTGTTTTCTTTTTTTTTTCTTTTTTCTTTTTTTTTTTTTTTTTTTTTACTAAAAAGGGGAATTAGGGGGATTCGGGGGCCCCGGATTCGGGGCCGAATCACCCCTGTTTCCATTTCAGGCAAGAAAAAAAAACACAAGGCAAAAAAAAAAAAAAAAAAAAAAAGCCTAAACAGGCAATTCGGGGGATTCGGGGGCACCCCCCTCGAGCTCCCCCGCTTTTCCCTTTAAAAGTAACATTGATCTTCTTCTCAGCCTCCAATAAATTATTCAAAAAAAAATACACGGAATTTTTTTTTAAATTCTTGATATTAAGATTTTTTAAATAAAAAATATATAATATTTTTATAATAATTAAGATCTTTCAATATTTTATAGAAAAAATTTGACTCAAAAAAATTGTTGATTCAGAAAAATTTCATCCAACTCAAACAAATTTCAATTTTTATAGAAAATTTTTTAAATTTCTTTGTGATCATTTCAGAGAAATAATTTCTCTGGATCAAATTTTCTCTGTAAAAATATTAAGGGATCTTAATAAAAATAATTTTGGACCTCTCCTACTATATAAAGTTGGAGAGGGAAGTTTCACTAATTTTACCAAAATACAAATGTTATGAACACAAATTTTTGAGACTATTAAAAAAAATCTCAATATTTTAGTTTTTTAACAAAATAAAATTTTAATTTTATTAATTTAAAGTCTAATCTTATGATTTGTTTTCAATCTAAACATTCACTAATTTTCTTGAAATAATTTAAAATTTTAAGATTTATTTTATTTTAAGTGTCAAATCTTAGAGTTTTTATATATATATATAATTTTTTCCAATTTTTTTCACAAATAAGTGCAAAACATTTATTTTAACAGCATTTATCTATATTGGATGGGCTCACATTTTCAGTAAGGAGCTGGATTCTTTGGGGTCTACAATCTGGATGGAAGGGAATTGGTAATGCTGCTGTGACAGCAGCTTCTTGTGGTGTTCTAGTGGTAGTCTTTTTTGAGTGTTTTTAAAATAATTTGAATAGTTTATATTATAAGATTTGTTAAGTATATTATCTATTCTAAATATTAAATTAATCAAAAATCTATAATTCACGATCAAATGTTAATTATTTTTAAAAATTATAAAGATGAAGTTAACTGTTTATTTTTTAAAAAACAAATGTGCTCTCATTATGGAGTTATAGATGTCTAATCAATTTGATTTTTTGTATAGATGCTCTAATTAACGAACCTTATAATATTAGCAGTCTAAATTATCAAAAAAGACTTGAGAAAGACCTCCACCAAAGCATCACAGGAAGCTGTTGTGAGTTGCTCACACAGCATCCCCAATTCCGGATTGATGTTGTTCGGGTTCATGAGACTCGCCACGAGTTTCGTTTTGATAATCTAAATAATTTACTTGGTAAGATCTTTCGTAAATATCATCTACAAAAAATAATTTAGAATGATCCAATAATCGTATATTATTTAATTTATCTCAATTGTATCTAAAAAAAAAAATGAATGACAAATATTTTAAAAAATAAACAGTCTATTCTTTGATGACATCCGCAATAAATTAAATAGACAATAATTATTAGATTAATCTAATTTTTTGTAGATAATATACACAAAAAATTCTACAAAATGAACTATTTAAATACGAAATAAGATTATGATAAATCTGACAAGTCTAAGCAACACCTTTCAATAAAAATTATAAATTGAAAAGAAACCAACTTTTTTAGAAAAACAATTTGAAATTATCTAATCACGCTTAAAATTAGTAGAAGCCATATATAAAAAATTAAAATCCAGGTGATAAGATTAAAAAGAAAAATATATCCTAATCTTTGAAGTTATCAAAATCGTCGACATTGCCACCTCAATCTTTCTTTTAAAATTGACTTATTATAAAACGTTATCCTTTTTTCTTTTTTTTTTTTTCTCAAAGCTACAAAATTTCAGTAGGCCCCCATCTGTCTGATCGATTATCAATGTGTCAAGGGGCCATAAAGCTATTATTCTACGTTGGACGGCTATGGCTATTCAAATGTGGAGTGCTAAAAGAATTATAATCTGCCAAAACATGCCTCCAATCCAAGTCTATGTAATACCCATGTCTTAAAAGTTTGTTATTTGATTTTTTTTTTTTTTTTTAAAATTGATAAAAGTTAAATCTAATTTTGTGTGTCAAATATTTATTAATTTAGAAAGTTAGTGGATGCTCTAATAATGTAGTTAAAGTATATGTGTAGTAATTACAGAATTTACTTAAATATAAATATTGAAAAAGAAAATTTATCAATAAATTTCATCTTGAGAAATAGTAATCCGTTTAGTCATAAGGATTTTCTTATAGACCAATTAGTCCCATTAATTTTGAAAATGTAGATTTAATATATTATTTAGAAATTAGATTTATGGTGATACCCTTATTTCTATTATGTTTTTTTCTTCATTTTTTTCTTTTGTGCTAGAAATGTAAGATACACAACTTATGAAAATCAAATTTAGAATGAATTTTTATATGAGAATTCTTTTTATTTGGAATACCCTGAAATGTGAGATTTTTTAAACATTTTAAAAGGAGTACAAAAATGACTTGAAATATAAGATTCTTCAAACATTTCAGAAGGACATAGAATTCTTCAAACATTTCAAAAAGAGTACAAAATAACTCCTTAGTAAATTTTGGACAAATGTATAATTTCAAACTGTAACACTCCGATGTAATACTCCAAAAAAATTCCTTAGTGTACTTTTCCCAAATATAACACTCTAAAAAAACACTTTAGTGTAATAATCTAAAAAAATTCCTTAGTGTATTTTTTTTCCAAATGTAATACTCCAATATAATACTCTAAAAAAAACTAATTAGCGTAACACTCCAATGTAACACATAAAAAAAAATTCCTTAGTGTACTTTTCCAAACATAACACTTCAAAAAAACTCTTTAGCATAACACTCCAATGGAACATACAAAAAAATTCCTTAATGTACTTTTCTAAACGTAACACTCTAATATAACATTCTAAAAAAATTCCTTAATGTAACACTTTAATGTAACACTCTAATATAACACACAAAAAAACTCCTTAGAAAAAGTACACTAAAGAGTTTTAGTATTTTTGTGTGTATTACATTGGAGTGTTACATTTACGATTACATTGATTAGAGTGTTACGTTTGAAAAAAGTACACTAAAGAGTTTTTTTGTGTATTACATTGGAGTATTATGTTTGGGAAAAGTATACTGTAAAGTTTTTTTTTTTTAGTGTTACATTGTTACGTTTAGAAAAAAGTATACTAAGGGATTTTTTAGAATGTACGTTATTGAAATATTATATTGGAGTATTACGTCATTCGAGTGTTACATTGTTGTTCGTAATGTGAAATTTGTTCCAGAATGAGAGAAAATTCAAAACCTCTATAGTGCGGATTGTTTACATGTGTAATTTCACATTTAGAGAAACTCACTTTTATCTTTCAAAAATTAAATCCAAACGGGTAAGTGACTACCTTTTTGTGTAATTTATACTTATTAATGAGACTTTTGGGTTCATTAAAAAAAAAAAAAAAAAGAAATGACTAAATAGTTTATAAAATCACATTTGAGGTTTTGTTGGTGTTTCACTCAAAAAAATTTAGTTAAAAAAAAAATTATGGGGCCAGCCTCTCTTTCTACAGTTAGCAACGATTATAATGCTTGAACAACTTACCAACACTGCAAATAAATGTTAATCACATGATACATTTTCTTTTTTCTTTGTTTTGTTATGTTTTTGTGCATTGGACATTATTGATCTGGAAATGATGGCTCGTCTATTACTATTCTGAGCTTGGAATCTGTGAAACGGACCTCCAATGCTAAAAATTCGAGGCATTCTAATTCACAGTTAAAGTAAAGGGTCGACTCTCTAGAACTTGGTGGCTGGCGGGCGGGCGCTGGGCAATTGAATAGATATATGGACTGGAGAATAATTGAGATAGCTATTATTATTATTATTATTATTATTATTATTATTATTCTACAATTGATGGCTTTGGCTAGCTATTTAATTATATTATATGGAACTAATTACAATTAATAAATATTTATACTCCTTCCAAAAGATGCCCAATCCAAGTCTATATAGTACATTGTCTTAATTCACTTCTTCATATCCACAATCAACTCATTCTCATTTCCTACACCTCTCTATTCCTATTTCCTTTCTTCCAATAGCCAAAAAAGAAAAATGGGTGTCACCACTTATACCCAAGAGTTCACTACCTCAGTAGCACCCAATAGGATGTTCAAGGCTTTGATCCTCGACTCCCACAATCTCATCCCCAAGCTTCTCCCCCAATCCATCAAGAGCATTGAGTACGTTGAAGGCGATGGCAGTGCTGGAAGCATTAAGCAAACCAACTTCCATGAAGGTATATATATAGGTTTATATATATATTTCAATTTATACCCTTTTGCTATAATCTTTTTTATATTATTTTGCTAATAACAATGCTTGTTTTATTTGTGCTATGATAGGGAGTCACATGAAGTGCTTGAAGCACAAGATCGATTTACTTGATGTGGAGAACTATGAGTGCAAGTACACTTTGATTGAAGGTGATGCATTGAGCGGCAAGCTTGAATCTCTCTCTTATGAGGTCAAGTTTGAGACTATTGATGGCGGGAGTAAGGTGACAAGCACAAGCTACTATCACGCCAAAGGCGACATTGAACTCACCGAAGAGGAAATGGCAGGTGGAAAAGACAAGCCATGGGGATGTCAACGGTTGTTGAAGAATACCTGATCGCAACCCAAATGTCTATGCTTAAACCAAAATTTACTATTGTCGTTGAGTCACTTTTTTTATTATCTGTTCCTCTGTTATGTATTTGAAGGTGTGTGAATGTTTGTTTTTGTTTTGTTTTTATTTTGTTTTTCTTTTTAGTGTTTGGAAAGCTACCTATAGCTTGAGAATAATGTTGCAATTCATGTTGGATGTGGATTATAGAATGATTTTTTTTTTTTTTTTTTTCTTCCTAGATATTCTTCATGGCTATTACAGTGAAATGAACCTAATTACATTGGTTTTGTGAACAATATTAATGGACCAGAAATCAATATTCAATCGAAATAGATAACAAAAACAAAATCTGTTGGTTATAGTCCTTGATCGAGTCGTTTGCATTCCAGTCTAGGAAACTCATCGCATCAAGTATGGTAAATTGGTAATATGTTGTTGGAATTTTTAACACAATTAAATGTTCAAGTCTTCATGATATTTGAATTATCTCTAATAGATTGGCAAAAAAGGAAAAAAAAAACAAATAAACTAGACAATAAGGAGCAACTTTGTTTATTAGTGTATCATATTGCAATAATGACTAATAAATCACAATACTGGTAAATAATAGTATATCTTTTGTTTATTATAATTTATCGCAATGTTTTAAAAATCGGACAAACCGGTCAGTTCAACTGGTAGAACGATGACCAGACTTAGTTTCGGTCCGAATGATCCACAGAAATCGGCCCAGGCCAAAAACTAGCCTTGCTGGAACCAAGAAAACCAGTGGTTCAACTGATAAAATCAACGAACCGATCCTGATTTCCGACCGACCTGGCAGTTGATTTTTTTTTTTTTTCCATTTCTTCTTCTTTTCTTTCTTTCTTATATATTTATATATGTGTATATATATATATATATCAAATTTTTGACTAAAAACTCTTATTGTAAGAGTCTCCTCTCTCATGAAGAAGAGTCTCATTGGAAACATAAAGAAATTATGAAAGTCTATTCATATTTATAGGAAAAGATTGTTCAAAGAGAATCTGAAAATTCAATGTGGGATTCAATCAAATTGTTTGAATCATATTTGATTGGAGGGAGAGTTGAAAATTTCATTTTGTCTCCAAAATTAAATTTAGCATTTAATCAATTTGTTTGGAGGAAATGTTAAATTTTTTTAATTCTTTAAAACTATTGACTCTTTTTTTTCTTTTTTTCTTTTTTTGAGTAATGGGGTCCGTAGCATTTATTTTATTTATTTTTATCAATTATGACTTTATTAAATATTATAGTAAATACTATGCAACATATTTTTTATTATTTCAATACTTATATATATTTTTATTTATTTATAATTTATAATTATATTTTTAAATTATATAATATTAATTATGACATCATTGTTTGACCGTTTCGATCCGATGGTTGAACCAGTGACCTGTATACTCAATTTCTTTTTCGGTTCGCTCACCGTTTTGATTTTTAAAATATTTATTTATTGTTTACAAAATAAATAAATAAAAATTCAAAAAAAATATAAGAGAAATACAATTTACATACACAAATGAAAATATTAAAGTTCTACATTTTCTACCGAAGTGAAATGTTTGTAGTCAACAAATTGACCAATTGGTTAGAAAGCAAGTTTTTTTTCTAGTCATTTTGTGCTTTTTCGTAAAACTAAAATAAAATAAAATATTATGATATTACATGGTTGAAATCACATTTCATACTGCAAATTCTTTAGCAAAGATATTTCATTAATTAAAGCAGCCCCATTGATGTGACAATAATGCTAACATATTTGAAAAGCCATCATAATTAATCTCTCACAATTGACTTTTCTCTAATAACAACAAACTGTAAGATAGAAATGACAACGGTCGAGACGAGATCGGGGATTACACTTTTCATTTTTATCTCCGAATGTAAAAAAACTTTACGTCTCTGCCCCGATTTTTGTGAGAAACCCATCACCCTCGGCCAAACCTCCTAAGGGGGATCGGGTTTCTCGACCCCGAAAAATTTTCTATACTTTTTTTTTTTTTTTTTTTTTTTTTTTTTTTTTTTTTTTTTTTTAAGAGAGAAGATAGATAAAG
The DNA here is from genome assembly GCA_030407325.1 of Camellia japonica. Taxonomy (NCBI): domain Eukaryota; kingdom Viridiplantae; phylum Streptophyta; class Magnoliopsida; order Ericales; family Theaceae; genus Camellia; species Camellia japonica. The sequence goes on from JAPPVO010000003.1 coordinate 13,142,918, forward strand.
AGAAATTTACAAGTAATATGTAAATTATTGATTTTTTTAAATGTGATGTTTTTTGAGAGAAATCACAAGAAAACAGTAAATTACAAGCAAACAATAAATTACAACCGATTTGTTTTTTGTGATTTTCTTAAAACTAAAATAAAATAAAATATTACTCTCTCCGTCCCATAATATTAGTCCCTTATTCCATTTTTCATTGTCCCAAAATATTAGTCCCTCTTCAAAAATCAAGTACAAAAATAATATAAATTTCCTATTTTGCCCTTCTTTTAAATTCATAAACAATATAAAAAATATAATTATGACATTGATATTCCTCAAAAAATGTACTATCAAAAGGTGATTTTGGAAAATCAATTTTTTTAAGTACAATAATTGTACCATTAAAAAAAATTAAATTCCCTAAAAAGAATTATTAGTTTGAGACGGAGGGAGTATGATATTACATGGTGGAAATCACATTTCATACTACAAATTCTTTAGAAAAGATATTTCATTAATTAAAGCAGCCCCATTGACGTGACAATAATGCTAACATATTTGAAAAGCCATCATAATCAATCTCTCACAATTGACTTTTCTTTAAGAGCATCTCTAATGATAGTTGCTATATTGATATTGGAGTGGTGCTACAGACCACTAGAAATGGAGCACTAAAGCCAGCTCTAATGAGTTGGCAGTGCTGGAAATTAATAAAAAAAAAAAAACAAAGTGTAAAGTATCACATCAATTGAGGCAACAGTGTTTTTAGAGCTCTTAGAGCTCATGTTTTAGAGCTCTTAAGCAATTTTCATTGATATTGCTATTGCTATAATTTAATAATAAATAGTATTATTGTATCAAATTATAACAATAGTATTTCAATGGTCATTTGTTATTTTTGGTAAATCTCAACCAACTTTCCCTCCAACTTTGTAGGTGTTGTTTGGATATAGGTTTTTTGTAATTTTATTTTTGTTTATTTTGTCTTTTGTGACATTTTTTTGCCTGTTTGTTAAAAAAATTATATATTTATATTATTCCCGACTAAACAAATATAAAAAAAAATGAAAAATTGGAAAAAAAAAATTTGTTCGATTAATTCACCCCACCAAAAAACATATCACCTCTAATAAATTTTTTTAACTACACATAAAAAATAAATAATCACCAATTACCCACCAACAACCAACCACCAACCACCAACAACCATCCATTATTAACACAGCATTCATTTACTAACAACTATCCACCCAACAACCATCTATCATTCAGTCACCCACCCAACAACCATCCATTATGAAGCCACCCACCCAACAACCATTCATTATTCATCCACCTACACAACAACCACCCATCATTCACCCATCCACATTTTCTCTATAAATATAATATAAGATTTTCTACAATTTTCATATGCACTATCCATCATTTTCATATCTTCTAAACTCTCTGTACCCACCCAGCAGATTTTTTACAATTTTCATATTCACCCACTCACCCATCCATCTACAATGAACAATTTGACTAAAGCCATATTCAATGGAGATTTTGATGAATCTTCATCATCTGATGATGATATCATCATGATGCAATTATTCGCAGCGCAACAACAAAGAATACAGACGTTAAGCCTAAACCAACCAACCATACGTGTTGGTTCCACAAGTGGTCGTCGATACATTAATCGTGAGAGGGTTAAAGGCGACCGACAAATTTATAGAGATTATTTTGCAGATAATCCTGTCTATCCAGAAGAATACTTCCGATGACGTTTTCGAATGAGGCAATCATTGTTTGTTAGTATCTTACATGATATTCAACAAGTGAATGAGTACTTCATTCAAACTCGTGATGCCACTGGTGCTCCTGGATTATCCGGTATACAGAAGATGACTGCAGCACTTCGGATCTTGTAGTACGGCGTGCCTGCTGATGTTGTAGACGAGTACATTAGAATCGGCGAAAGTGCTGCAATTGTCGCCTTAAATTTTTTTACTAGATGAAATGTTGCTACCTATGAAGCCGTTTACTTAAGATCTCCAAATGAAGCAGATATCGCCAAATTATTGCAAGAGGGAGAGCAACACGGGTTTCCTAGAATGTTAGGGAGTTTGATTGTATGCACTAGCGTTGGGATAAATGTCCAAGTGCCCAAGCCGGTGCTTACACTGGACACTATCACAAACCAACAGTTGTACTCAAGGCAGTTGCCTCCTATGACTTATGAATTTGGCATGCTTTCTTTGCATGCCTAGCTCTTTAAATGATATTACTGTTATTGACAGGTCGCCTTTATTTGTTGAATTAACTAGAGGACGTGCCCCTGCTGCTAACTACACCATCAATAATCACGCGTACACCATGGGGTATTATCTTGCTGATGGTATCTATCCTCGTTGGGCAACGATTGTGAAAACAATATCTCAACCTCAAACCGCAAAGAAACAACTATTTGCGAGGATGCAGGAGGCATGTCGAAAAAATGTCGAAAGGGCATTTGGAGTGCTCCAAGCACGATTTAATATTGTAAGAGTGCTAGCTAGAGGTTTGAGTGATTAGGATTTGTACTACATCATGAAGACGTGCATTATTTTGCACAACATGATCATTGAAGATGAGCATGATATTCCAGAAAATGAACGCAGCACAGCACAACTTGAGACTGATACCAGTAGTTTGGGTTGTCAAGTGTCACGCGATCCTGTAGACGCGCCCCGTGAGGGCCTCACTCTACAATTCGGACTCGATTTTGTTGTCGGTTCTTAATCTGAACCAAAGAGTCCAAATCCGGCAAATCGTTTTGAGAAAAACAGATTTTTAGAAAAGAAGTGCCAAACATGGACTGCTTTGCCAGATACACAGTCGCCACCTAAATATTTTATTTTGGGGGAATTTAGGAAACCCTGACTCGGTGCCAAAGGCTACGTGTCCGTCATCACCAAAGTTGCCTCGGCTCGGGAACTTGGGTACGATTGGGGAAGGTCAGCTATGAGCACCCCCTCTCGCCTGATCTGAAGATCGGCCTCTACTAACCATGATATCTAGTTTTGAAAGCATTATGTGCTCTTATTCCGGTTATTAGCCTAGAATTTACTATATGATGCGCACAACACAAAAGTATAGACTAGATCGCCTAATTTGGAACAAAGCATTGCATATCCGCTCGTTTGAAAGACAGTTTGAAATTTGCTACTCGCTAATAGGCTAAAACACGGATTTCAACGAGTTGTTCCAACTCAAACATCCAGCCTTCACCCACAGGCATTCAAGCAGTTTATGTCACATAAGCACATAGCCACATGGCAAGCATGTTGTCATGTTAACATTCACACTCATGCGAGATGCTAAAGCATGAATACTTACATCGTACTCCGTGCCAAAACAATGAACCAATTAATAATCATGCATGATCCTAGTTCATGTTAAGTGGCTAATGCATCGCATACAAAAATGTCATTAGAATAGGCTCGGCTAATCTAAGGATGACATGTAAAATGTAACAATTCAATGCATGTATTCAAGTTTGGAATTTGAAATACTATGCAGTTAGCATGATGCGCCGAACCCGGTGCATGCAGGGCTGATGAATGATGCACGCATGCATAGCATAAGGTATGCTAAATTAAACGTGCCCTAATACTAACCATCAAAGCAGGTAAGTAAAAAGGAGAAAGAAGTGGGGGTTGGAAGACATGCACACACGCACCCACACTTATTACAAATTCGCCCTCGCTTGGAGGGACCAAAAGAATATACAAATTAATTAACCTACAAGCTAATTAATTATTACAGACAACTAATTAGTTAAGCAAATTAACTAAACTAATTAAGCAGTTAAAAGAGCCTCGGGAGAGGGCCCAATGCATGCGCGCTCGGTTTCACTCGGAAGTCCACTGCCATGCACAAGCTGCCTCTGTTTTCCTTACCTGCTCCTCTGAAGACTACCAAAGTCTCAGGGTATACTCTCTGGATGCTGGGGAATGCCACCGGCTGAGGCAAATGGTCACCGGCCATGGAAGGGTGGTCATCGACCATTGGATGAACTATCGGCCATCCATGAATGGTCGATCGGCACTCTATGTAGCCGACCGGCCAAAGCTTCCTGCATAAACCTGTTTTGACAGCAGCAGAGGGCAAAACATGGCATGGCAATGCATTTCAAGCAAATGTATGCACCAACACATCCCTTATCATGTTTATGACTCAAAGGGGTATGGTCCTTGGTTCTCGGACCACCAATCGCGCATTTCAATGCGTGATGGCCCAAGAAACCAATTATGCACTTTGATTTCAAATAAAATGCACACAAACAAACAAAGGAAACCCAACCTCTATCATACTCAATTCAAGAGGCAAGGCATGCATGCCCAAAGTGATGCAACCTAGACATGGAACTAAGTATGCAAAATGAGCATGCAAGCAAGTAATGCACAATGCATACTAGGCATACGACCTATGCAAGCAAGCATGCAAGGCATGAGGCAATGCAAACCAACAAGCATGCTAGATGCAACATGGATGTTCAAGCATGCAAACAAACATGTGACTTCATTCAATCATGCAATAGCACACAAATATGCAACAACACACAAGGTGAGCATGCAATAACATGCGAACTACGGACTTAAAATAATTTGGGCAGCTCTATACTAAGCCCAAAACAGTGGCAAAAAACTAAGGAAATGAGGCCAAAAGCACATACAAGCATGCATGCAAACATGGCTCATCACTTAGGTACAAAGAGCAACTTTTAAGCACACTTAAAAGAGACTAAACATGGACTAAAGGCATGCATTATAAGCTCTGAAAATCAAGTCAAGAATGGTGCCAAACCAAGTAAACAAGATAAACATGGCATGCAAATAAAGCCCAAAATTCAAGACAAGCCAAAAGGCTTAAATCATGATCGTGTGACACATGAAGTAAATGATCAAAGTGAATCAAAACAGTCCCAAATCATGTTAAGACAAGCCCCAAAAACCACTTAGATGGCATCTAAATGATCTACACATGGAGGCATGCGTAAATGCTTAAACATGGAGCATACAACACAACCTCTTAAAACATCAAAGGAGCATTAAATGCAAGCATGCAAGCATGTTAAGTGGACTGAAATGACATGATAAGTGGTGCTAAACCACTGAAAATGATGCAAGTAATGCATGCTCATGGTTCATACACTTAAGGTTTACAAGCCAAGAATGCAAAGAGGCTCAACAAAGCATGGAGAGCATGGCTAAGACAACCTACATCAGACCTTAAGCATGGCAAAACATGTACAAAAACTTCACAAAGCTAGGCCAAAGACATGCTAGCAAGTCATGGTTCATCATGATACATGTTAAGGCAAAATGATGGCATTACAAGACATGTATGCAAGGCATGCAAGGTGTGTCTAAACCAACATGAAACAGAGGTAATACATGGCAAAATACTACCAAATAACAGTTAAGGCATGGTCAACATGAACCTAAACTAAGTGCTCACACATGAGGCAAAAATGGCCCTTTTCAAGGACAATAAGGAGAGGGGGTGGCCCTCTCCTTCTTAGGACCTCAAGGCACCATCCTCACCACTGAAATCCCTCAAGATTTCAGTGGTGAAGAGGCCCAGGCAAAGTGGTCTCGGAGCTCAACCAAAATGGCACAAAATGGGGCCAAACAAGCCCTAAGAGGGGTCAAACAACCCCAAAGCTTAAAACACCCTTAACCAACTATTTAAAGCACTCAAAAACATAACTTTTATATGTTATATGCTAAGCTCAAAAACAGTTGCAAGATAGGTTAAAAAGCTATGCAAAAATGGGGGAAAACGGGTAAGATTGTTACCCTTGTAGACCCTCTTCAAGAATGATGCTCCAGCTGGTCCTCAAAGCTCAAAATCAGTCAAGAACACCAAGAACAACCCTCTAGCCCCTCAACAACCAAGAGAAGGTGTAGAGCTAGGTGTTTGTGCACAAAAGTAAGACAAAACACACACAAGGCAAAAGAGATAGAGATAGGATAGAGACACTATGACCTAACCCTAATATCAGAGCTCCTCTGGCTTTTTTTCTAACCCTAGTGGAGGGAGAAGAGGCTCCCTCTTATAGAGCCCTCTCTTGTAAAGCTTCTCAAGTAAGCTAGTCAAGAGGGAGATCCCTCCATACACGTGTATGGAGGGAACCAAAGTGTATGCCAGCTAGCACAGCTGTATCAAAATATCTGCAAAAGTAGATGAACAGTGGTCGGCCAGCCAAAAATACAATTGACCAAAATAGATGGCCGGTCGACCAACTAGAGTGCCGGTCGGCCAAACATTTGGCCGATGGCAACAAAACACGCCGGTGGCCTCAAGCCATGGCCGGTGGAGTGTGGGGATGGCCAACAAGCCATTCCTGCCTCCAAAGCAAAAACCAAGTGTTTGGTACAAAACCAAACACAAAACAGTCGAGTCGAGAGATCCTGAGGCAAGGCGCGTAGCCGAGACCTCCGAGAACTCAAGATGAACACAAACAAGGATGATCACCGAGTGTTCAAACGGTGACGTCCAAGTCTTGAGGACGGTCAAAAATGAAGTGTCTACAGTTGCCTCTTTTTGACAGAACTCGAAAGTCATAAGAATGACGGGAGTGAATGTCAAAGCCCAGAGACGACCCATTTTTGATAAGGCCGAAGACTTAGACAAAGCATGCAAGACAATAAAGATATGCGCCCGAAGACAGGGGCAAAATGCAACTGAAAATGCAAGAAGCCGAGCATAACTTATGATCATGCAAAGAAAGCTGTAACGAAGCACAACATGCGACAGTTTTAAACTAGCATACATCAATCTAACTACACTACAATGCAGAAAGGATGTAATGCAATTCTCGTTACGTGTCACTCGAAGAATACAATACCTGCGCGGTTCGTCTGGTTGCACTAGCTTCAAATGAACCGTACATACAATATCGTGCCTGTAAAAGAAAGCAACTTAACAGGTACAATATTGTTAGCGACATGCATGACAATGCAAAATGAATGCGAAATGCTAATGCAATATATACAAAACTATGTATGAACAATGCAAATGATATGCAATGTATTCGAAACAATGCAAATGATATGCAATGCATTTGAAACATGATCAAATCATGAACAGTTCAAAACCACACAAATGTCAAAGAGATGATGGAGATGCAAAGTCCATCTACCATAGAAAAGGTGCCGCAACCCTCAAAGCGCGTACACATGCAGAACTATGAGTGATGTAGACGTACACAAAAACAAGTAATTAGGTGGAATGACATAAGTGGGGAAACGATCCACTAACGAAAGAACAATGATCCTAATGCTGGATGCAAAAATTATACTACAATGTAATATATACGATGGTTATGGCGCGCGGGCCAAACCGTATCTTGCCTAGGAAAGGTATGTACACGTACAAGCCATGTCTATCACAGAAAAAGTGCCGCAACCCTCAAACCAACATACCAACGTAGAATAGGCGCGTACACATGCAGAACTGTGTTTCGACGTGAAAAGTATGGGCACATACCAGACCAAGCTCAACAAGGAAAGGCGCAAGCCATAGATGAAAGGTGATGCAATGGATGCATGCAAGCTACAATGCAATATATACAATATGCAGTGGATGGGTAGGATACAATGGATAAGGCACACAGGCCAAAACATATATTGCCTAGGAAAGGCATGGACACAAACAAACCGCACCTAACACAAAAAAGGTGCCGCAACCCTCAAACCACAATACCAGCAGTGGAATAGGCGCGTACACATGCAGAACTATGCTTCAACGCGAAAAGTATGGGCACATACCAGACCAAGCTCAACATGGAAAGGCGCAAGTCGTAGATGGAAGGTGATGCAATGAATGCATGCAAGCTACAATGTAATATATGCAATGGAATGTATGTATGTACAATGCATTATATACAATGAATGCTATGTACAATGCGATTTGCTGGGGAAAATGCAATGGATGCAGTGAGTAAGGCCCGCGGCCAAACCGTATCTTGCCTAGGAAAGGCATGTACACATACAAGTCATGTCTAACACAGAAAAGGTGCCGCAACCCTCAAAGTGCGTACACATGCAGAACTGTGCTTCGATGTGAAAAATATGGGCACATACCAGACCAAGCTCAACAAGGAAAGGCGCAAGCCGTAGATGGAAGGTGATGCAATGAATGCATGCAAGCTACAATCCAATGTTTACAATATGCAATGGAATGTAAATGCAATATTTACAATGAAATGCATGACATATACACTATATACAATGATGCATGACATATGCACTATTTACAATGATGCATGACATATGCATGTTTGTTTTTGTTTTGTTTTTTGAAATGCATGATGCATGTTGAAGGGAAAATGCATGGTTTTTCTTTTTTGTCTTTTTTTGAAATGCATGATGCATGTTGATGCATGTGAACTCGAATGCGTGACAACGTAAATCGCTTGAAATGCATGAAAATACATGGCTTCGAAAATGCACGACAACGCGCGGCTTTTGAGATGCATGAAAATGCATGATTTCGAAATGCGCGACAATGCGCGGCTTTTGAGATGCATGAAAATGCATGATTTTTTTGAAATGCATGAAAATGCATGATTTCGAAATGCGCGACAATGCGCGGCTTTTGAGACGCATGATGATGCAAATGAACTTGAAATGCGTGACAACGCGCGGTTTTTGAGATGCATGACAACGCAGGATGGGGGAGATGCAAAACAAAGCATGCAAGGCGCGTATGATAACGCGTAATGAGGATCATGCATGACGATACAGACCGACGGATTTAAGGTCTCCCAGACTGAGCGGGTTTAAGGTCTCGCCTGACCGTGCGTATTTAAGGTCTCGCCAGATCGGGCGGTAATGCGTAACAATGCAAGGGATGACGGGTGCTACAATGCACGAGGTGTGTGCATAACAATGCGAATGAAAGGACGTATAGTCAGCGCGTGTTCGCGACAGAGCGTTGTAACGCAACGCATGTGGGGCAACTTTTGAATCTTGAAAGAGACCAAAGGATACAAAGGGGATGCACCGCGCTCGTATGCAAGTGCCACACACAGAAGACACGGTCTGGAGTCAAAACGGAGTTCGGTTGCGCTTCGGAAATGCCTTTTCTTGCACTGTCTTGAGCAATGAAGGCCCCAAACTACAGATCTGACCCAAAAAAGGTTGTAAGAGACTCACCGGCCATCAGGGGAGGTCACCAGCCATTTACTGGCCATCAAAAAAGTCCACCGGCCAAACATTTGGCCGACCGGCCAACAGTGTGGCCGACCGGCCAAAAATGCCTGAATCGGGGTAGTTTGGTCTTTTGGCCACAAGTCTTTTAAAATAGGGCCTCAAACCCTATTTTGTTCACTTGTCCTTAGCCGAAATTTGCCCCTCTCTCTCTCTCTCTAAAGTATTTTCCTTCCTTCCATTCACCGTTTTCCTTGGTTTTTGTGCCCGTTTCGTCGTTCGATTCGTGAAATCCTTCGCGTTTCGAACACTTTCATCCGAACAAAACTTCGTTTCGGTGTTTTCCCTTCGTTTTCTGTCACTTGGGGCTTGTTTCCCTCGAGTTTTTCTTGATTTTCGTACCTTTTCCACATTCTGACTTTTCCGGCCATTTTTCGCCCTCTCGAGGTTGACTTTTTGGTTGACCTTTCGTATTCTCACCCGGTTTCCACTTTCTCGGCCATTTTCACACCGCTCTTGGCATGGAAGACAATCTTCCACAGGGCGGGACTCCCCCGGAGCACGAGATGGATCCCGAGGCCGAGCTCTTGCCCTTGAGCGTCCACCCGTTCGACCCGACGACCTATCGGCCAGCGGTTCACATACTTCCTCCTGACGAACTTCGCCAGTTCAGGAGTTTCAATAGGACGGTGCCTCCAGAGTTTCTCCTGCGCGAGCCGGAGTCACATTTATCACATGGCGCTTCCAAGGTATATTCTTCCCTGTTTCATTTTCTGCAATGTAGAACACTTAACTGCCATAGTTGATTCTGCTCTTTAACTGCTTAGCCCGGATAAACCGATATACTATATGTTGTAGTTGACTGTGAACTCACTTGCACTTGATGTCTGTTTGAATCTGAACATGCGCACACACACTGCACTTGCCCTGAACCACTCAAACAGCCTGACACATCATACACTGTAATTCAATACGAGCACACTGGCACCCTATGTCTGTTTGAATCTGAACACGTGCACACACGTTATATCTGTACTGAACCACTCAACACACTGACACATCATATGTTGTAGTTCACTGTGAGCACACCGGCGCCCGTTATCTATTTGAATCTGAACACGTGTACATACGTTATATCTGTTCTGAATGCTCTTCAAAACTGTACTTTGAACATTGCTTCGCAACTGTTTTGTTTTTGAATACAGGGGGATTCCCATACCTGCCGAGGTTATGGAAATGTTGCCGCTCGAGACTGGTACATGGAGCTGTCAGATGCGGTCCGCCACATCGTAGACCAAGCTAGCTTCGGCGCCTTCTGCAGAGGACTCTCGCGCCTCACTGCGAGAAGGCCTCTCCTTGCTGCTCTAGCGGAGAGGTGGTGGGACACTACCGACTCCTTCCACTTCTCTACTACGGGAGATATGACGATGACTCCCTATGACTTCTTGATGCTCACCGGCATCGGGGTAGGGGGTGATCCAATCCCCTTCAACACCGACATGGACGAGTGGGAGGCCGCTCAGATTTACTTGCTGGGCGAGATGCCGCCTCTCGCACGCCCCGGCTTCGTCAGATATTCATGGTTCGAGGTCCAGTTCAGGGTTCAGCCAGCCTTGGCTGAGGAGGAACCGATGACCCAGGAGGAGGTGGAGCAGTACGCTCGCGGCTTCCTGATGTTTCTGCTGGGGACGACCATTTTCGCCGATCGGGTGAACACCATACCTCTCTGTTTGCTCAGCGCTCTTGTGGATGTTACCAGGATCTTGCGCTACGACTGGGGTGGCGCTGCCTTGGCCATTCTGTACGGATATATGAGCTCAGCCTCCCGTTGTAGCGAGCAGTTGCTCGGAGGCTATTGGCGGGCTTGGGAGGTACATCTTCTTCTTCTGTTTTTCATTTCTGCTCTACATTTTCTATACTCTGTATACTGCACACACTGTGGTCTGCTTCACGCTGACTGTATACTGCACACACTGCACATATATACTTTGCTTTACACTGACTGTACACTGCACACACTGTACACTCTACACAATACACTGCACCATACACGGTTCTACTATTTCTGCTTTATTCTGTATTCTGCTTTATCTGATAAGCATACTGATATTTGCGCTGCAGTTGTGGGTCTATGCCTACTTTTCGAGACTCGCGCCAGTGCCTGATGTTGAGACCCCTCTCGGTGTTCTATTCTCCCGCCGCTTCGACGTGAGGTGTGTGCGGAGACCTCGGGAGACGTTCATCTTCTTCCACCGCTATTTTGACACCATCACCCCCGCAGAGGTATGTTCAACTTTAAAGTTTATTTAAGCTTCGCTTTGCACTGCATTCTCGATAACAAATAGATAACAAACTGCATTTCATTTTCAGATCACCTGGCAGCCTTGGGCTCTATTGCTAGCTGCGATGCGAGAGCGATTCGCCGGTACGGAGGAGACTGCCCGCTTCAGGATCTTGCTAGAGGGCCCGGTCTGTTGGGCTTGGTACCTGGGTGAGCGTTTCCTACGCCAGACCCTGGGTTTGCCAGAGCAGATAGTCCTAGTTCACCCTCCTGAGCATATGAGGGATACTGAGAGGTTCACCCCTGAGCAGATGGTCGACTACACGATCGGCTGGGATGCGACACGCTTCAGAGGCATAGGCGACTATTCAGAGTACGTCAGGACGTATATCATGCGGCCTTTGAGCAGCGGCCGTCGAGCTGAGAGAGGGAGACCTACGGCGCCGGTAGCTGGAGCAAGAGCGGGAGCAGGAGCACCGAGGGTGGCTCGGGGCCGTGGCAGGAGTGGAGATCGGAGGGGACAGAGGACTAGTTGGCCAGCTCTACTAGTGACGATGACATGCCGAGGGCGCGGTGGGGCAACTTACCAGATCCCCATTGCTCCCTCTCCGGCTGATCACGAGCTAGTCGGGTTCTACGGTTTGCCTCCGGTATGTACTACTACATTTTGCATTCTGCACAGTCATTTCATTTCATTTCGTTTGATATTCCGCGGAATACTGATACTTCTAACATTTTTGCAGGCCTCTTCTGAGTACACTCGCCAGTCCCTGGAGCTGACTGCCTCTGTGATGGGGATGCTCCAGTAGAGCCTCGACCTTCTGGCGATTTACAGTATTCTGGTATGTTCTTCTGACGACGGTCTCGAACCATACATAAACTATTTCACACAATCTGATGCACAACACAACACTTGATACACGGCCCTCACGGCATTCGATACACTGTACTCATACACTGTATTCTGCACTGACACACTTTTCACAGCATTCATACACTGTACTCATACACTGCATTCTGCACTGATACACTGCTCACAGTATTCACACACTGTACTCATACACTACATTCTGCATTCGTACCATGTTTTGCGCAGCATACTGATGCGTTTGCCTTTTGTACTTTCAACATCCCTTCTAGATTCCTATTGTAGGAGGTGCTCCAGCTGGACCTTCCGCTCCTACTCGAGAGGGCAGAGTATTCCCCCGCACCAAGGCGGGGCGCAGTCATGTTGGGAGTAGCTTGCGGGCGCCAGTTCCTGACGACGACGAGTCTGAGGCGGGGGCAGAGGTGGAGTCATCTGAGGAGGAGACTGGAGATGGCACTGACTCGGGCCCAGATGACGGCATTGATGATGATGCTCCTGGACCTTTGTCCAGGAAGAGGACGAGGACGGACCTCTAGGCCTGAGACCATTTGATCCAGATTTTGTTGCTTTTCTTTCTTCTGTATTTTCCTTTTTGTTGGTAGCTAGAGTGCCTTGTACTGCCACAGGCAGGTTTTTGTTTGCTCCAAAACTATGTACTTTGAAACTTTGTACTTGAAAAGATGATGAAATGAAACAAACTTTCTGTCTTAAAAAGTGTTACATTTTTACATTTCATACTTTGCATTGCATTGCATCATATTACATCTCAATGTAAGTGAGATTGATCTCCTATTTGAAAATCAAACACTTGTGTTGCAATAACCAGATGACGAAACGGTTGACAACAAAATAACCCATACAACCCACTGCTCATTCTGAACACTCGGCTCATGCTCTGCTGGGGATCAATCTGCATACAGCCCATAACACAGCGCTTGGTTCATTCTGCGCGCGGCAAATCCTGAACAAGCAATCCAATCTGACAAGACAGAATACAAATGTAGAATTGGCGGAAGCTGAAACACACTCAGATGCAATCCGGAACCCATATATTCACTGTTTCCGAGTGATCCGGGTTGAACCCCTGCGGTTTTACAAAAGAACCAAATCTGTTTTGCACAAATGTGAAGAATGGCACAGCACTCTGGGCACACAAAAATGATTGATTTTTGAAATTGAAAAGGGTTTTCCAAACTGGGGTGTTGAGCCTACAATTGAACACAGTGAAAAAGACTCAACCAAAAGGTACACGACCTAAACACGACGAGACACGCTCGGGAGAGACTCAAAACAAAAGTTAAGGTAAACGAAACAAGAGACACGACACACAGACGTGTTACAAAGACAAGAGACCTCAAAAATCGTGAGGAGCCAGTTTCTCCTGGTAGTGTTCCCACCCTTTCTGATTTGTGATTCTCGCATCACTTGGCCCTCAAGCTTGGTTTTTTTTTTTTTCTCAAAAAAACCTTTTGCTCACTTTTCTCTCAACTTACACCTTTCTATTCTTTACTCTCTCATTTTTTTTTCATCCCTCCCCAGGGTGATTGATGGATGAATAGGAAGTTGTGGGTTCACGCCCAACACTGTTAGCTCGCGGCTATTTCCTCCAGGGACGTGTAGTTGGTGCCCCGGATGAGGGAGTAGAGTATCTTGATCCATCCTGATTCGTGCTTCGCACTTGGTTTGACACCTCGTTGCTTGGAGGATGTTGAGAGCTTTCAGCCCTTTTGTTGTTAACCTCAGTTGTGCCCTCTTCTGGCGAATAAAGTGCCCTTCTGGCGAGTATGTTGACGACGAGGGAGAGACAGAACAACTGACTCGACTGTGCCCCTAGTTCATCACTTTGATCTTTTTGTTTCGGTTTTCTACTAAAACAGTTTTGACCAAAATGAGAGTCAGATTAACATACTTGTTCGATTTTTGATTTAAAATCATGCAAGTCAGACTATGAGCACTGAAAATTTTCCTTTTTTGGGTCCAAGAAATGGTCCAGTTTTGGAAAAGATGGAATACTTTTCGAGAAAATAGTCAACCTCGGTAAAAATTCTCAAAAACTATTTTTGCAAACAGTCAATGCTCAACGAGCACGAAACCTACTCTCGAGATGCATAACCTCAGATCGGAGGCCATGGAAAATTGCCCCTTGTTTGGATGGCACTGCACGGCAACGGAAAGTTGCCCCTTGTTTGGATGATGCCACGACATTTTGTAAACAGTCCTTATCAGTGACGATCACGACCGGACTCTCGAATATAGAGAAGGCAAGGATGATCAAAACCATTACATGGACTTAGTCGCTATGAAAGCGTTGGGGGCTGGACTTCAGGATGAAGTTGCCTACATATCCCAAACATGGGAATCAAGCCTTACGTAGTTCCGGCTAAGGTACACTCGGGTAATTAACCTTCACTTTTTAGGCTCTAACTTTTGCCAAGGCGCCCGTTGCGAGTTTTCGACCTTGCGAGCTTTGTTCTTTCTTTTCTTTTTCACATCTTTTCTTTTCTCTTTTTTTTTTTTTTTTGCATTTTTCTTCTTTTTTTTTTCTTTTCTTTGTATCTTTTCTTTTCTTGTATCTTTCTCTTGCTCTAACTTTTGCCTGGGTCGCCCTTCCAAGTTTTCGGCCCAGCGAGCCTCTCAAAGGGTAAAAGTGTAACAAGTCCATGCCAAATGGTTTTAGCGTTTTGAAGCCACCCGTATCAGGAGAGTGGATGTTGTATTGATTTACTGAAGGATCCATCTTCGGCTCTTCGAGCATATCGGACATTTCTGTCCCTAGTTCGAGAGGCACTTTTGATCTGGCTTCACAAGCTTCTCCTGATAAGATCTGATCTTCTTGATCTGACTTTGGTGCCTCTTGTTCGAGGGCTGCTTCCAATCTGGCCACACAGGCCTCTCTTGATGGTCGATCGTTGAACACTCCGAATTGTGGTTCAAGGTTTTAAAGCAAGGGCTTAAGTCTTGAGGCTGAGAGCGATCCTAAGCTGCACAATCTCAAAAGCGATTCCACACAGGTCTTCGCAGGACCGCGCAAAACATTTTGTTTTTGAAAGTTTTTAAAGAAGCGACAAATCGCTCGCGCTGAAGATAGTGTGGAACCAGTCTTGATCAAGCCAGGGTCCTTCTCAGTACTCACGCTGACAAGCATGATTTCAATCATTAAGGGCTTAGCACGCCTTTCTTTCTCTCAATTTGATCAAAGTTTTGCAAATCTCGAGGAATTCCTTCCCCTTTGTTTTCACCGCAGTGTTCAAAAAGTTTTTGGAAAACTATAGGTCAATGCAATGATTTTCCGGGCACAAAAGAGCAGGTGGAATGTACTGTCGTTCCATTCAAATCCTCTGGCACCATTAGCTCAAAATAGCAGTAAGCACGGAAAAATGATAGCCGCAGCTGTTTCATTCAGATTTCCTGGTTGCAACTAGCTCCACAGCAGAGACAGACTCAAAAGAAAGCAAAAGGGTAATTACAAAACAAAAGGGTGTTCGAGGCAACAACCCCTGAATCACCTGACATCCTATACAATGGGACTGACTCGCTAAAACAAGACAGACCCTTAAGCAAAAAGAACCGACTCAAGATGAAAAGACAGACTCAAAACAAGACCACCGAACTGACTCAACACCTAAGTTAGAAACCACAAAAATTGGCACTCGCAGATGCTCAAAAAGTGTGTGCCAGACGCCACATCTGAAATACACCGAACACCGCCCGCGGGTGGTCCAACCCCCGATCACAAACTTATAGTATCCTCGAAGTCCAATAGCTCAGTAGTGACAGAATTTGCTGAGGTAGGTGGGAGGATGACCTCATTGTCGATCAAATCTTGCACTTCATGACAAAGGCGGAAACAATCATCGGTGCTGTGATCGGACTGTTGGTGGTACGCGCAGTACAAGGTAGCATCATGTGAGAGAGGGAGATTCTTCGGGAGAGGCCGAGGCTCGAGGGGTTTAAGATGCCCCTTTTTAGCCAAAATTAGAAATGCCCTAGACAAAGGCATGTAGAGGGCATGAAAGACTCTGCGCCCTCAAGGCAGGTACTTTGAAGTCTGAGGATTCTTGCTAGACGCACTAGCGAAAGGGTCTGCAGGCACTGTCTTGACTTTTTGATCTTTCCCAGGTGCAGAGTTGGGAGTGGGAGAAACTGTTCTGGCATGACGGGGCCTATCTCGATTTTCCGCCTGGCTTGAACTGCTTTCAGTTGGAGTGGGGAAAGCATCATCCACAGTTTTGGCCAAAATTGCGAATACCTGTTGCTTATTCATCTCCCCGGCTTTCAAAGCCTCGACTACCCACAGCAGTTGTTCAACAGGATCAGCATCTGTTCCCACTTTGTTCTTTCCTCTAGCCTCAGCCTGATCGAGGGTTTGGGTTGCTATATCAGAGCGAAACCCAGTTGTTGTTGACACGTCATTGTTGTAGCTGGAAGCAACCTCTGGTTGACTGAGCTCGATCACAATCCGTCCCAGTAGCGGGGGCTCCTGCGGTACAAAGTTCCCGGCATATGATGCGGTTGGTGGCGAAGCCTACATTCCGTAGGCGAGATTGGCCACAGACCTCTGGAGGTCACTAATCATTCTCATCAACTCGAATGTGGTGGGCTCACGAGCCTGATACAACTGGGGGGTCCAGATCGGGTGCGCGACAGGCGACCTGGGTGGATGCGGTACATCAACATTGGTCTCACTTTGCAGGGTGATTCCTTGATCTAACGCGGCTGCCATAACCACTATTTCCTCTGAACTTTGGGTCGTCATAAGTTCTTCGAACTGAACGGTGACTGACGGATCAGATACCTACCTTGCCTCAGCGAAGGAGAATACCGACTACTCTGCACTGAATCTCTGAACCCTAAAGGAAAAACATGCAGCATTTCAGCCCAACTTTATCAGAACAGACAGAAGTACAACTGAACAACCATTTCCGACGACTGATCTGTGACACCCCGTATTTTTTGAGGTATTAATATTTAGTGAGTGGTATTGATGGTTTATTATGATAATTTAGTGGTGCGATTTTTTTAGATAAGAATTTAATTTTAAATTATTTATTTGTATTTATCTCATCCCTTTTATATCTATCCTATTGTTATTTATTCTGATATAATAATAAATTAATTTTTCTCTACAATTCCCCATGAAAAAGAAGAAGAAAAAAATGTGAAACAAACACTCAAAACCGTGGGTTTACCCACAGTTCCCCACCACCAAACCAACCATTGGGAAAAGAAAATAATAAAGTAAAGAAAAAGAAAAAGGAAACATCTATAGCTTTGGTGAATCACCTCATAGCCTTGATTAATCACCCATTTGAGGGCCACGTGGGAAAGGACGTGTCAGTAGCATTGCAACCTTGAGTGACATGCAAGAATTGGGGGTCTATAAATAGTGAAGTTAGTGTAAGCAAAGCAAAGAGTTAAAGTTTATAACGTGGAGTAGGCCGATCAGATTGATAATAATTGAGAGTTGTAGATTTTATTAAATTATGCATACTTTATGCCTTAGAAGTTTAATCAGAGTTATTTTTGGAGATCTATGGAGCAATTTCAGATTTGGTGACGGAGATAATTATTTTGAGGTAAATTTCGGATTGTATACAATATGCTCTATTTAAATCTCTTTGCAAAGAGTTCTCTTATTTTAAATTATCCTCAATTTGTAATCCACTTGATTATTGTGGTAAAATCATTTGTTGTTGAATCATTGATATTCTGATCATTTGGTAAAATTCTCTACAAATATTCTGTGTTAAACGGTGATTTGTCTGACTGAATGACATGGAAATACTCCGTACATGGATCGAGTGAATCTTATTAATTGTTTACACCAATATGCCCGGATAAGCGTGGAGCTTGGGTGAGGTGGGTGAATAAATAAATTTATTCACTGATCATGTACTGAGTAGGACCGGGTATTTGGTCATAGATAAATTATAGTTGATTTGTTGTGCAATTTGGTAAATTGCTTTATTATCGTATCGTTGATTTGGTGTCATAAATTGTTGGATTTCTGTTAATTTATTCTGTATCCGAGCCTTGTATTCCTGTCGTATTGTATACTTCCCGAATTAATTTATTTTCAGGTGCGGAGCAGATTTTAGCGGAGCTCAGAATTGAGATTAAAAAGATTTATTAATATAGAGATTTGGGATCCACCACTTAAATTATTAAATTTGGAGAGAGCTGTAATATTGTTTATTTTGGAGGCAATTAGAATATTTGGAGGATATTGTACCATTTGGAGACGATTTTGTAATTATTATTTTTGGGTGCAAAACTTGTATATATTTTTTTAGGCTATTTTAGTGTATTTAACGACCTGGGATTTGAGGCGTCACATGATCAGTGTTCCCCAAATTACTGTCCCCAAAATACTAAATTTGATACCCGCGGATATAACTAATTCTCAAAAACACTGATACTGATGCCCTCAGGTCTGATACTCAAACTCACAAATTGATATGTGCGTTTCTGTAGAGATACACTCCAAAAGCACATAGCACGTAAAGTAGAGCCGAAAACACCCCTATGTTGGGGTAGGGTTTCCCTGTCCTATTTTGTCAGGAGCTAGGGTTTCACTACGCACACAGCGGTTTCAAACAACCTAACATCGGGTAAGCAACCTGTCTTAATTTAGAATGGTCACTATGGATTCAAATATGCATTAGGTCGAATGGTCAAAAAGGGTGCCCCGGTAAAACCGGGGTTTGTGTTCCCATACTGTCAGAATCCATAACCGGTCAGCCTTATGGTCATGCCTTGACAAGACAAGCCTCCGGCAAACCGTTCAGGAATGGCAGATGGAAAACACGGTGTCCTAGGCGCACCAATGCACATGCAATGCAAAGAAACACATAAGTGAAATCAAAACAGGATATCACGAGTTCGAGTCAAGCTCTCTAAATCCTCAGCAGAGTCGCCAGAAACTGTAGACGCACCCCGTGAGGGCCTCACTCTACAGTTCGGACTCGATTTTGTTGTCAGTTCTTAATCTGAACCAAAGAGTCCAAATCCGGCAAATCGTTTTGAGAAAAGTAGATTTTTAGAAAAGAAGTGCCAAACATGGACTGCTTTTCCAGATACAGAGTCGCCACCTAAATATTTTATTTTTGGGGAATTTAGGAAACCCTGACTCGGTGCCAAAGGCCACGTGTCCGTCATCACCAAAGTTGCCTCGGCTCGGGAACTTGGGTACGATTGGGGAAGGTCAGCTATGAGCACCCCCTCTCGCCCGATCCGAAGATCGGCCTCTACTAACCATGATATCTAGTTTTGAAAACATTATGTGCTCTTATTCCGGTTATTAGCCTAGAATTTACTATGTGATGCGCACAACACAAAAGTATAAACTAGATCACCTAATTTGGAACAAAGCATTGCATATCCGCTCGTTTGAAAGACAGTTTGAAATTTGCTACTCGCAAGTAGGCTAAAACACGGATTTCAACGAGTTGTTCCAACTCAAACAATCCAGCCTTCACCTACAAGCATTTAGGCAGTTTATGTCACATAAGCACATAGCCACATGGCAAGCATGCTGTCATGTTAACATTCACACTCATGCGAGATGCTAAAGCATGAATACTTACATCGTACTCCGTGCCAAAACAATGAACCAATTAATAATCATGCATGATCCTAGTTCATGTTAAGTAGCTAATGCATCGCATACAAAAATGTCATTAGACTAGGCTCGGCTAATCTAAGGATGACATGTGAAATGCAACAATTCAATGCATGCATTCAAGTTTGGAATTTGAAATACTATATCAGTTAGCATGATGCGCCGAGCCCGGTGCATGCAGGACTGATGAATGATGCACGCATGCATAGCATAAGGTATGCTAAATTAAACGTGCCCTAATACTAACCATCAAAGCAGGTAAGCAAAAGGGAGAAAGAAGTGGGGGTTGGAAGACATGCACACACGCACCCACACTTATTACAAATTCGACCTCGCTTGGAGGGACCAAAAGAATATACAAATTAATTGACCTACAAGCTAATTAATTATTACAGACAACTAATTAGTTAAGCAAATTAACTAAACTAATTAAGCAGTAAAAGCAGCCTCGGGGAGAGGGCCCAATGCATGCGCGCTCGGTTTCACTCGGAAGTCCACTGCCATGCACAAGCTGCCTCTGTTTTCCTGCTCTGCTCCTCTGAAGACTGCCAAAGTCTTAGGGTATACTCTCTGGATGCTGGGGAATGCCACCGGCTGAGGCAAATGGTCACCAGCCATGGAAGGGTGGTCATCGACCATTGGTTGAGCTATCGGCCATCCATGAATGGTTGATCGGCACTCTATGTAGCCGACCGGCCAAAGCTTCCTGCAAAACCTGTTTTGACAGCAGCAGAGGGCAAAACATGGCATGGCAATGCATTTCAAGCAAATATATGCACCAACACATCCCTTATCATGTTTATGACTCAAAGGGGTATGGTCCTTGGTTCTCGAACCACCAATCGCGCATTTCAATGCGTTATGGCCCAAGAAACCAATTATGCACTTTGATTTCAAATGAAATGCACACAAACAAACAAAGGAAACCCAACCTCTATCATACTCAATTCAAGAGGTAAGGCATGCATGCCCAAAGTGATAACCTAGACATGGAACTAAGTATGCAAAATGAGCATGCAAGCAAGTAATGCACAATGCATACTAGGCATACGACCTATGCAAGCAAGCATGCAAGGCATGAGGCAATGCAAACCAACAAGCATGCTAGATGCAACATGGATGTTCAAGCATGCAAACAAACATGTGACTTCATTCAATCATGCAATAGCACACAAATATGCAATAACACACAAGGTGAGCATGCAATAACATGCGAACTACGGACTTAAACTAATTTGGGCAGCTCTATACTAAGCCCAAAACAGTGGCAAAAAACTAAGGAAATGAGGCCAAATGCACATACAAGCATGCATGCAAACATGGCTCATCACTTAGGTACAAAGAGCAACTTTTAAGCACACTTAAAAGAGACTAAACATGGACTAAAGGCATGCATTATAAGCTCTGAAAATCAAGTCAAGAATGGTGCCAAACCAAGTAAACAAGATAAACATGGCATGCAAATAAAGCCCAAAATTCAAGACAAGCCAAAGGGCTTAAATCATGATCGTGTGACACATGAAGTAAATGTCAAAATGAATCAAAACAGTCCCAAATCATGTTAAGACAAGCCCCAAAAACCACTTAGATGGCATCTAAATGATTTACACATGGAGGCATGCATAAATGCTTAAACATGGAGCATACAACACAACTTCTTAAAGCATCAAAGGAGCATTAAATGCAAGCATGCAAGCATGTTAAGTGGACTAAAATAACATGATAAGTGGTGCTAAACCACTGAAAATGATGCAAGTAATGCCTGCTCATGGTTCATACACTTAAGGCTTACAAGCCAAGAATGCAAAGAGGCTAAACAAAGCATGGCGAGCATGGCTAAGACAACCTACATCAGACCTTAAGCATGGCAAAACATGTACAAAAACTTCACAAAGCTAGGCCAAAAACATGCTAGCAAGTCATGGTTCATCATGATACATGTTAAGACAAAATGATGGCATTACAAGACATGTATGCAAGGCATGCAAGGTGTGTCTAAACCAACATGAAACAGATACCAAATAACAGTTAAGGCATGGTCAACATGAACCTAAACTAAGTGCTCACACATGAGGCAAAAATGGCCCTTTTCAAGGACAATAAGAAGAGGGGTGGCCCTCTCCTTCTTAGGACCTCAAGGCACCATCCTACCACTGAAATCCTCAAGATTTCAGTGGTAAAGAGGCCCAGCAAAGTGGTCCCGGAGCTCAACCAAAATGGCACAAAATGGGCCAAACAAGCCCTAAGAGGGGTCAAACAACCCCAAAGCTTAAAACACCCTTAACCAACTATTTAAAGCACTCAAAAACAGAACTTTTATATGTTATATGCTAAGCTCAAAAACAGTTGCAAGATAGGTTAAAAAGCTATGCAAAAATGGGGGAAAACGGGTAAGATTGTTACCCTTGTAGACCCTATTCAAGAATGATGCTCCAGCTGATCCTCAAAGCTCAAAATCAGTCAAGAACACCAAGAACAACCCTTGGCCCCTCAGCAACCAAGAGAAGGTGTAGAGCTAGGTGTTTGTGCACAAAAGTAAGACAAAACACACACAAGGCAAAAGAAGAGAGCAATATAGAGATAGGATAGAGACACTATGACCTAACCTAATATCAAAGCTCCTCTGGTTTTTTTTCTAACCCTAATGGAGGGAGAAGAGGCCCTCTTATAGAGCCCTCTCTTGTAAAGCTTCTCAAGTAAGCTAGTCAAGAGGGAATCCCTCATACACGTGTATGGAGGGGAGCAAAGTGTATGCCAGCTAGCACAGCTGGCATCAAAATATCTACAAAAGCAGATGAACAGTGGTCGGCCAGCCAAAAATGCAATTTGACCAAAAAAGATGGCCGGTCGACCATCTATAGTGCCGGCCAGCCAAACATTTGGCCGATGGCAAAAAAACACAGCCGGCGGCCTCAAGCCATGGCCGGTGGAGTGTGGGGATGGCCAACAAGCCATTCCCTACCCCCCAAAGCAAAAACACAAGTGTTTGGTGTAAAACCAAACACAAAACAGTCGAGTTGAGAGATCCTGAGCCAAGGCGCGTAGCCGAGACCTCCGGGAACTCAAGACGAACACAAACAAGGATGATCACCGAGTGTTCAAACGGTGACGTCCAAGTCTTGAGGACGGTCAAAAATGGGGTGTCTACAGATCCGAATGAGGAGTATGCTCAATTTATGTTGAATCGGCAAAGGATTAGATCTATTGAAGCCCATAATGTAATTCGTAATGATCTAATTGAACACTTGGGGTCCCGAGCTGGAGAGTTAGATTAAGTTTGCATTTTATCTTTTTAATGACAGTTAATGTCATTTAATGTCGGTTAATGTCTTTTTATTCTAATAAAATGTTCTTCATTTAATATCTTTTTATTTTACAATGTCTTTTAATGTCAGTTAATGTCTTTTCATAAAATGTCTTTTTTTACATTGTGAAGTACAAAATACTCAAAAAAAAAAAAAAAAACATGAAATTTCATTACAAAATAAAAATTACATTGTAAATAAAGACTAACAATTACATCAAAAAATAAATTATTGCAAATTTCAAAAATACATTATCCCGTAATTATTCATCAGGAGGTAGGGGGAAATAAAAATTTGGGCTACTCACATTTGAGGACCACTTGGCGAAAATCTCATTTTTTCGCATTGTGTAATACGCTTTCATCTGAGGGTCCAAATGAGAAATATCCGTAGTCATTATTTGGTGTTCTTCCTTTTTCATCTCAAACTCATGCTTTTTCATCTCAAGTTCGTTCATCTTCTACAGTGCTTGAATCATTTTTTCTTCTCTTTCCTCTTTTTTCTTTTCTTTCTCAGCAAGGTGTTGGTTAAATGTGTCTAATTGTATGCTCATTTTTTGAACTTCAGTTTCAATGACTTGATTTCTCCGGAATAATTCTTTTGCAGATTTCCTACCCATGGCCTTTTACCCCTTCTAGAGACATTGCCCTCATCAACAGTTGTTACCAACACTTGGACTGTTGTCGTCTTCAAGAGAAATGCAGTTTTCCATAAGGGAATCAGGGGCTAAATTAGGGTAAACACTGTATGCATCCTTAACTTTACCGTATTCGTGGGAGCTACATTTTGCCACCTAATATTGTCTTGCAATATTGGCCAACATGTTCAAAAGCAAAATGTTTGTTTTCATCTTGATGGTATAATAGTTTTGCTTGAAGCATCTGTTTAAAAAAATTGAAACATTATTTAATTACGTAATTTTTATACGATACCAGAATAAAAAACTAAACATAATAACTGAAAATAAAAACTTACTATATCAACTTGAGAAATCCCACTTGGATGAAGATTTTCGACTTGAGCTAAACATCCCCGAAATTTGTTAGAACATTTCATGATTATACCCCATCGAGATTGAATAGACACTTGTGTTCTGGACTGATCATTCTGAAGCAGGCAACATCCCCGAAATTTGTTAGAACATTTCATGATTATACCCCATCGAGATTGAATAGACACTTGTGTTCTAGACTGATCATTCTGAAGCAGGAAAAAATTTTCGTAAATTCTCCCCAAAAGTGAGTATACGATTGCGAATTGCCAACAATTGGGTATTCGAAATGTGACACCAAGATTTACAAATTGTCATATCTTCTTCAATGGAATGATTTTCCTCTCTTTTTTTTTGATGAACCTTCCATAGTGATTAGATGAAAAAACTAAAAAGAAAATAATTTAAGAGGTTTGCTGTGAAATCAGATTCAAAGAAGAGAGGAGAAAAAATTAAATGTAAATGCTTGTGTGAAATAAAAGTGGCATGGAGGGTTTCAATTTATAGAAATTAAATATATTACCGTTTGGAAAATAGCCGTTTAAAAGAGCTGTTGTAAAAAATAATTTTAATTTTTTTTTTTTGTTAAACAAACCAAACAGAGCCAACGGCTCTTTATTACAATGAGGCATCACCTTATTTTGCCATACATCTAGAATGATCCACTCACTTCTCACTCTCATTCTCCTCCACGGCTCTTCCTCTCCCTCTCATTCTGACTCTGTCTTCTCCTTCATGGCCGAAATCAAACAGAGCACAAGCCACTCTCCATTCTCCTCCATGGTCGAAACCCCTCTCTCACTCTCTCACTCTCTCTCCTTTCAGTCTCTCACTCTGTCTCCTCTTCTCAAACCACTCCCCTTCTCCTCCATGATCTCCTCCATGATCGAAACCCGATCTCCCTTTCTCCCCAAGATCGAACCCCCTCTCTCTGGTTTCACTCTGTTTCCCTCTCAATCCTCACCTCCGATCTGTGTACTCTCCGTCTCTAGTACGATCTCCATCTATATACTATATATATATATATGTTTTGATTTGTTCCTTCATCAATTTTTTTTGTTCATCCATCAAATCTGGTATCCGGCAAATTTTTTCGATATATATGTTTTGATATCTGAAAATGAATTAAAAGCAACTGAAATTTTTTTTGATATATATGTTTTGATATCTGAAACTGATTTGCTGATAAATGAATTAAAAAAAAATTTTTGAGAAACCGAATTTGGGTTTGTCAATTTCATTATGAAATTTGCTTGATTCTGAAAATTGGGTCTCCAACGGTCTGATTTTTGCTGATCTGGCAAGCTTGGCATCTGCTCTTTCACTTGCCAAATTTGAGAACACATATGGCATCTGCCATCTTTGGCAAGTGAAATAGCAGACCGTTGGAGACTTATTTTTGTCATTCCTGTCATTTTTTAGCTTTGGCAACTAATATAGCAGCTCCATTGGAGATGCTCTAATAACAACAAACTGTAAAATATAAATGACAACGGGTCGGGGCAAGATCGGGGATTACACTTTTCATTTTTATCTCCGAATGTAAAAAACTTACATCTCTGCCCTGATCTCAGTGAGAAACCCATCACCTCTCGACCCAACCCCTAACGGGGATCGGGTTTCCTCGACCCGAAAAATCTCCTACACTTTTTTTTTTTTTTTTTAGGCAGAGGGAAGATAGATAAAAGATAAATTTACAAGCAATATGTAAATTATTGATTTTTTTGGATGTGATGTTTTTGAGGGAAATCACAAGGAAACAGTAAATTACAAGCAAACAATAAATTACAACCAATCTGTTTCCTTTTAACAAGCAATCTGTAAATCACATCAATCTGTAAATTACAAGCAAATCACAACATATGAAGGATATATCAAAATCCGAAACAAAATCAAGCAAAGCAATTTGTTTCCTTTTAACTTGTACATTTCCTTGTAAATTACATCAATTGTAAATGAAGGATATATCAAAAAAACACATCAATCTGTAAATTACAAGCAAATCGCAATCAATCGGTAAATTACAAGCAAATCGCAACATATGAAGGATATATCAAATCCGAAACAAAATCAAGCAAATTGAAACATATATACCGTAAAAATCAAATGGTATCTACAAAAAGGGATGAAGAAGAGTGAGACCAGAGAGAAAAGAGAGAGACACCTTGTTCACCAGCGGTGACGCCTTGCTCTGGCCTCGATCGTTGTGCAGATCTGAGTTCACTTTCACTGAGATCGGAAGAGAAGCAGATTGGCGGTGATAGGAGGAGGGAGAGGACACCGGAAGAGGGAGATCGGCGGTGATTCACTTTCACCGAGATCGGAGGAGAGGAGAGACGGAAGAAAGGACAGCTGAGAAAGAGAGACGGCGATGATGGAAGGGTTTAGAGAGAGAGAGAGAGAGAGAGAGAAGATGAGAGGAGGTGGGTTAGTCTGCTTGTGTGAGTGCGATGTGAGATTGTGTAAGGGTTTGTTTTATATATATAGAGGGGTATAATCGTAATTTACATCGGGAAAACGGGCCAGGGACGGGCCGGGTCTGGGGCTGGAGAATGTATCACCGTCCCCAGCCTGAAATTCGTCAGAGATCCATTTTCAAATACCATCTCCGGCATGTCGGGGGTATTTTTCAGAAAAAAAATCATTCTAATCAGAATCAGGTTCAAATTGTCATCCTAAGATTTAGGATTGTTTTGGAAGTTGGTTAGAAGTTGATTTTTTAATTTTTTTTAAAAAAATGTGTAAAAAAAAAAGAGGTGATGTGACTCAAAATTAGTTAAAGCCACTAAATTCCCAAATTAGGTCTTAATTAACAAGAATAATACTAGGGATCATGAAATGCTTCGTAAAAAAATTTCATTCTTTGATTAGTGTGTGGTGTTTTCTCGTGTGTGTAATCTAATGATGGAGAATTTTTCATGATTATTTTCATAATATTTTTTAATGATATCTAGCATTACTCAATTAAGAATAACCTTCTTCTTAATCCACCGAGATACTGACAGCTCGAGCATTTTCTTCGGACCGACAAAGTCTAATAGAAAATTTATACTATTATCAGTCAACAACTTAGGGGTTGTTTGGGATGTCCTAAATAAGTGCACTTTTTGTCTTTTTGGACTAAAAAGTTGAGAAAAAAAATATGGATGTTTAGGTTAACTTTTTGACTTTTTATGGAAAAATGTGTGTTAAAAAATTATATAAAGAAGTTTGTAGGAAAAGATTGGAGATGAGTGAATGACAGCTGTACAATCTGGCAGCCGAATTCTTGGTAAGAAATTATTGGGTACTTTTCGAGCATTGTAGTGGACTGTTTTGTTCGGCCTGTGGGAGCCATCGCGGGTCCCATTTTGATAATCTGAACCGTCAATGTGTAGAACTCGTCGAACACTATATGCCTATAAAAATCACGTTGATCGGATATCGATAGCTATCGGATCATATTTGTTTTTTTTCAATCGTTAATTATAACACCATCCATTTTTTCATACAAAACTGATTTGATCATATAGTTATCGATATCCGATCAATGTGATTTTTTACAGACATATAGTACTCGACGATTTATACACATTGCACGGTTCAGATTATCAAAACGGGATCCGTGATAGACCTCCACGGGCCGAACAGCAGTGTGTGAAAAATTGCCCCAAACTGTCTAATACTTAGGACAAACGCTGCACAGTCCCTTTGACTTTTCATGATGGCTGAGTTGTATGATGTGTGGGAAATTATTTTTTTAATTTTTTGTTTTTGTAAATAGTGATAACTTTTTGAGTAACTTTTTAGCTTTTTTCAGAGTTGCCAAACTTGGCCTTAATCTAAAAGTAAAGTTATTTTATATTTATTTAATTTAATATCAAAACATATTGCACAATATCTATTTTTAAAAACATCTTTGTCGTTGACTCAAGAAACATTAGGCAAACTCAATATACATGTTATCACTTGATAGCATCACATATTAGATGAAATAGGATATTAAGCCCTCGATTAGAAATAGATTATTTTAGTAACTTTTTAATTTTTAGTTAAAATATGAGGTAAAAAAATTGTATATTTGGAATAATTTTTTAGTTTTTTACGAAAAGATATGCAAAAAGTAAAGAAAAAAAGAAATCTTTAACTTTTTGCTACAATTTGTAGACTTTTTAATTTTTTTTAATAACTTTTTGACTTTTAAAATAAAACTATTACTTTCCAAACGAGGCCTAAGACTCGACCTAAGTTCTTCATGGGTGAAGAAGTGATCCTTACGTAGGAAAATTACCTTCCTCTGAAAATTGATTTACTGTGCAACTCTAAATTGACTTCTAAATGCTTGAGGAAATACGTCCTTAGCATTATAAGTTTATTTTAATTAATGCAATCACAATATAAATCAAATATAGCATACAATTAATTCAAATAAATCAAAAGATGTGAGTGAGAAACTCAAAAAAATTCAACGGAAGACATTAAAACACTTGTCTCTTAGCGAGGGTAAAAGAATTCTGACAAACGGACATTAGAATTTAGAAGTTTCAATTACCACAATGAAATGAATTACATTTGTTGAATTTAGAGTTCCAACTTGAGCATAAAATTGGAAAATATCCCAATCATTCTGTCTCCCTTCATTTTTCTCATGAGATTATGAACCATTTCTCCATATTTTTCAGTGAGGTTTAACATTCTTCCACAGGACAGTTGTGATTCCAAATTCAATAAATCTGGATTCAAAGATATCACCCACTTTAGATGTTGAGCAAACTTTAGATCCAATTCATAGCTCTCATTTAATCTTATGTTAGGAAAGTGACAATAGAAAGCTAGTAGTAAAAAAATACACAAATTAGGAAAAGGACTTAAAATTCTAATGGGTAACAACTCCCCTTAAACAAACACCTCTACAATCAACCAAAAATTTGCCGGTGTGAATCAACCGTTGCACACAAAAGATGCAGGAAAAAATAAAGTCATGATGGATACAGGTGCTGTTTACATAAGGGAAAATTATTGAAAATTTACAAATAAGCTTGTTTGACTAACAATATTTATATAAATATGTGGTGCAACTCTTTCCCTATATATATATGTAAAGTAAAACTTGCACCTTAAAAAAAATCTCACATTTTGGTAAATATTTCTCCAACCTTTCACTTATTGATAGTTTCTCCAAAATTATATGATTCTCTTGGCACAAGTCTATGTGATGCCTCAATCTGATTTTTATTGATCAAAATAGTGGATTGCAATATTTTTGTATTGATTTTGAAAAACAATATGACAAGTGTCATATAAAATATTGCCCCAATACTACCTAATGAGAAAAGCTGAATTGATGAGCTTTAATGACTCTAGAATATAAAAGTCAGGACTACAAGTAAATGGCCAATCATCTTACAAGGTGGGCTAAGACGGTTGAATGTGTGACATAATATGGATAAGAGAAGAATGGGTCAAGAAGGCTACAGAGAGCTATATATTATTCTACATTGGAGTGCTATGACTATTGAATTTTATATGGACTACTAGAAGAAGAATAATATACTATACCCTACCAAAAGATGCCTCTGTTCCCAGTCTATAAATTAGGGGTGAGCATGGTCTGGATTGGATCGGATTGGGGTAAAATCATGATCAATTTGTTATTTACGATTCTTGAAAAATTGGAACCAATCCAATCCG
Organism: Camellia japonica; assembly: GCA_030407325.1. Lineage (NCBI taxonomy): Eukaryota > Viridiplantae > Streptophyta > Magnoliopsida > Ericales > Theaceae > Camellia > Camellia japonica. The sequence continues at coordinate 13,172,821 of JAPPVO010000003.1, forward strand.
TTTAAATCATGGAACCAATCCGAACCAATCCATTTAAATACGGATTGGATCGATTTAGGACCACGGATTCACATAATTAAATAACAGAAAAATATATATATCACTTTAATTTCATAAAAATATAAACATAGCGTTATATTAGTTTCACAATAGCAACATGTCTTTCTATAATAGCGACATATTGTTCTAGAATTTAAACAACCATAAGAAAATTGGTTTCACCATAAATATTTAGACCATTACAAATTAAAATTAAAAACTAATAAACAAAAGTAATTAAAGAAGATATTATGCGGGTTTAGGTTTGAGTTTAAGTTTTATATGGAATAAGAGAAGATATTATGGGGAATGATGTATAATAAAAATATAAACTATTTGTATACGGTCCGGATCGGTTCCAATCCGGAACCGTGGGGTTCAATCCGGAACCAATCCGTAAACTACGGATTTTTAATTCTTCAATCCGGAACTGAACCACGGATTCAAAAAACCAATCCAAACCTATTGGATTGGATGGACTAAATCGGATTACGGATTTCACGGATTCCTTACTCAGCCCTACTATAAATACCCATGTCTTATTGCACTTCTTCATTACCCACCACAACCTAGTCGATTCTCATTTGCTACATTACACCACTTTATTCATTCATTCCTTTAGGCAAAAAAAGAAAAATGGGTGTCACTACTTATACCCAAGAATTCACCACCTCAGTAGCTGCCAACAGAATGTTCAAGGCTTTGATGCTTGACTCTCATAATCTCATCCCTAAGCTTCTCCCTCAATCCATCAAGAGCATCGAATACATTCAAGGTGATGGTGGTGCTGGAAGTATCAAGCAAACCAACTTCCCTGAAGGTCGGTTTATCTATATCTCTCAATTTCTACACTCGCTATAATTTTTTACTCCCTTCGTCTCAAAATATTAGTCCCTTATTTCATTTTCATTGTCCCAAAATATTAATCCCTCTTTAAAAATCAAGTACAAAAATAATATAAATTTCCTATTTTGCCATTCTTTTAAATTAATAAATAATATAAAAAGTACAATTATGACATTGATATTCTCAAAAAATGTATTATCAAAAGGGTAATTTTGAAAAATTAACTTTTTTAAAGTGTAATAATTGTACTATCAAAAAAAGTTGGATTCCCCAAAAGGGATCATTATTTTGGGACAGAGGGAGTATATAAAATTACTTTTTTATTATTATTTGATGACAATAGAATTAACAAGAGAGTAGAGATACTGAAATAAATGATTGTTATCTTTGTGCTATTGCAGGAAGTTCAATGAAGTGCATGAAGCACAAGATTGATTTACTTGATGTTGAGAACTATAAGTGCAAGTACACTTTGATTGAAGGAGATGCATTGGATAACAAGTTGGAATCTCTCTCTTATGAGGTTAAGTTTGAGCCTACTGGTAATGGATGCGAGACTAAGGTGACAAGCATAAGCTATTATCATGCCAAGGGTGACATTGAGCTCAAAGAAGAGGAAATGGCAGCCGGAAAGGACAAGGGCATGGGAATGTTCAAGATTGTCGAAGAATATCTTATCGCAAACCCAGATGTCTATGCTTGAATCAAAATTTGCTTCAGTTAAATTACTTCACTATTATCTATTAGTGTGTTGTATTCGAAGGTGTGAATTTTTGTTTTCTTTTTTGAAGAGTTACCTTTAGCATGAGAATAAGAAAGCTTTTATGTGTAGCAAGTCTCTTGCTTCAATATTGGATATTGAATGTACTAGAATTCAAGCATGTAAAACAAAAATGAATAAAATAAGAAGTTTAATACTCTTAGGGCATGTTTGATTGGGTGGATTAGAGCATGGGATTGGGTTTATTAATCCGTAGGTCCAATTATCCTAGGTTTGTTTTAACATTTTGGTTTAGGATTATTAATCCAAAGGATAATTAATCCAACAAATTTGTAAGATTATTAGTAACGGGGTAGGGGTGGGATTATTAATTGGATAGTGAATATTACACTAATTTAATAGGATTGTTAATACTTTACTATTAGTCTTATAAATCAAACATGACCTTAAAGTTGTGTGGGGAAAGGTAATTGTGACATCTGTTTCATTTAATTAAACAAAGTATTTTTTATTGAAATTTCAACTGATTTCATCCACATAACAGATGCTCAATACTGAAGGTCAGAAATTAAACTCATTGCTTTATCAAGAAAATTGTTCTTAAATATATATTTGATAATTTATCTCTTATTATAAAACTTTTGTTGGACTGATTACTACTAGACTACGATTGTTAAAATATAATTATTTTCATATTATAAATAATCAATTGCCAATTGAAAAGAAAAAAATGTCAGTTTCAATTTTGGTTTTTTCTGGTTTGAAAAAGTTGAATTTTTTTTATTTTTCATTTTTTTTTTTGTTTTTAATAAATATTTTTAATATTTTACATAATTTTTTTTACTTTTTATATATAACTAATCTAGGTACATTTAAAAAGTATAATATGTTGTAAAAAAAAATCTTTAACAAAATCATTAAATACAAAAATATATATATTCGTACTTTTTTGGAAAAATTACCCAAAAATCTCATTTGGAAAAATATTGCTTCATTTAGTCTTAGAAGTTTTTTTTCAAACCAATTAATCCTTTTATCCATGGTATATTCTAGAGCTTGCTTGTCTACCCTTAGAGTGTGATTTTGGTTGTAATTTTTTCTTGATGTTTGGGTGGATTGGTCATGGTATGGTGTTAATTTTTCAATTTTTTGTGGAGGATTGCGTGGAGTGATTTGTGGGGTTAGTGATGTTTAGCCATTTGATGTAAAGGGCTCGTGTGGAATCGTGGTGTTATTGTTGGTTGTTACTTTTTTTTTTTTTTTTTTATTTTGTGACTGATGTTTGGGTGGGTTTGTTATGTGCAGTGGCGGAGTCAGAAAATTAGGTTAGAGGGGACACTTATTAATTATAATTTTTTATTTTAAAAAAATCATGAGCAACATTAAGATAATCATAATTTTATGAGATAAATTTAAACATAAAAAATTATATATTCATTATTAATAAGAACAAATCAAAATTCTATAATAGTGTGGAATAGCTCGGCATGGGATGATGATGTAAGTTTGTAATTTTAGCACAAAAAATAATGGATCAAAATTCCTAATTTTAAAAAATAAAAACACATCATTTATAGCACAAATTATTATAAAATCTATTTAATTTTATTTGACAAAAAAAATATTAAAGAGATGACACTACTTATAAATTATGTGTTTTGAATGAGAACAATCTTAGAGTACCACATGGTGCTACTTACGTGATGCTCAAAGCATAGAAAATCACAAATCACACTAAGTATAATGTCAACTATTTGAAAATAATGAGTTCATTATATCAAATTTATAATATTTTTCGCTACACTATTGATTTAAACTACTATAGAAATAATATCACATAGTGTTTCTAAAGTATCAAATAATTACTTATTGTGAATAATATAATAAATCCTTAGTTAAAGAACATGTTAAGAAAAAAAAATACATTTTATACATGGCAATAACCCCCCCAAAAATTAAAAAAAAAAATCAAAACTGAGGGGGCACATGACCCCCCCCGGCCCTATGCTGTCTCTGCCCCTGATTATGTGTCTAATTATTTTTTGGAATCGTGGTTTTTTTTTTTTTTTGTATTTATTAATTTTTTAATATATGTTTACCCAAATATTGTACTTTTTATGTGTGTGTAAATTAGTACACCTAAAAAGTAAAAAAAAAAAAATTTAAAATATTACACGTGGCCCGAATATGAGATCATAAACGAAGGCGAATGCAAATTTGACACACAAATGTCTAAAGATAATGGGGATATGCTAATTCATTGGTTTCGGGGAGCCGAATGGATGAAACCGTCAATTCATTTGCTAGCCAACTTTGAGATATGGATTGCTATATAAATGATCTTGGAATTTTATCTAATGCACCTTTACAGGCTCTGTTTCATTGCTGGTAAACAGGGTGATGGTGACAGAAAGAGTTGGGCCTCCTTACAAGAGCGCATAGCCAGGGCACCTGAACAAGTTTTGAGGTGATTTCTTACCTTTATTTGAGAATGTGTCCGTAAAAAATTTAGTTGAAGCCTAATCGATAATGATTTGCTTAATAGACTTAAACTAATTTTTAAGTAAACACAAATAAAAATAAGGACTCTTCTTGAGGTAATTAGGCAAAGAAGAGATCGAACAGAAAAGAATATGTATTTATTCAGTTAATTTGTTACTTACTGATGAAGCTGTTCGTCCTGGTGAATGGGCTAGACCGATCCAAGCTCCTCAAGCCCACTGAATAACCTGCAAGCAAGTTCAACGGGGAACGGAGTAGTCCCCCGGCGAACCCTCCGGTGTGCGAATTAGAAGAGGTGATAGGTAGAAAATGCAGAGAGAGAGAGATAGAAAAACTTAACCTTCTTCTTGCCATCAAGTCTTGCTTATATCTTTGGTAATCATTTCGCCGTCTCATCCGTTCTGACCTTTCTTCCGAAAGCTTATGCCGTGGTTCGTCTTGTTCAGGGTGAGGGGATGCCATTCCGGCTGAGAGGTGTTGTCGCCATTAATGCGGTGATGGGTTGCATTAATGGTGATGTGCTGTGGCAATAACTTTGCAGATCTTTGTCTGCTGACGTGGCCTGTCCTGCGTCTGCCGTGTGTCCGAATATTATTGGCCTTCCCTGCCCAGTTGGCTTCTAGTGATGCTGGGTTTTACTAGCCGGGTTATGCAATGGGGTTTAGATGGTGGGCCTGGGTTTACTCATGGTGGGTTGTGGCCCTTGTGGGCCTATCCATGTCACTTACTATTAGTAACATGAACTTAAACAAGAACAAATAAACGAAAAATACAACAATAGAGAAGTTGGGGGTTTGGAAAAACTACTTGTTTAATCTATTCCTAAAATGGCTAATCTAAAACTACTCCTAAATAACTCTACACGAGTGTGTTTGATGGTTGATTGATTGATCATTTTTTCATTCTTCAAGTCCTCCTTTTATATTTGCTTGGCCACCTCATGTTGTAGCTATCAATCCATGATCTTCCTTGATGTTTGCTCCACTCAATCATATCCCATATCTTCATAGGAACTACTTGCAAATTTTGTGTTTTAACTTGATATTGATTTTTCGATTTTAGCATATGGTTTTTAATTGATTTCAACAAATATCTTTATTTGCTTTATTTAATCTTTTCAAGCTATATCATCATCTCTTACATGCCACGTTAGTGGCATACTTGTCACGATATGTCAGTATACCTGTCAACTGAAATAATAAAAACAAATGTGGTCAATGTTATTCTTTGAAATAAGTTTATAATTTCAATCAACAGATTATAATCGAATTTGACCATAATTAATATGTTACAATCGACAGAAAAATAAAATGTGGTACAAAGAGAATGCAAATCGTTCTGTTTTATGAGCTTTTGCACCATATCACATGTGAAATAAAAATAAATAAATTGAAAGCCCACGATTTTGGGAAACAATACATGATCTAGTGGAAAATTTGTAACCTCTTGCCTTCATGGGGAAAATCATTTCTAAAGTAGATGTCTTGTTTATATATATTTGATCAGTTGTAGTCAAGAAAAATAAATAAGAGCAGCAAAAAAGACTTTGAAACTTTTTGTTGGTTACATTGCCGTTGGCTGACCACCATAGGTCTTTAGGCTGCATGATTTAGGAGAACTTTGAATTTCCTTGAAATTTTCTTTGCCACTGTTGGCCTTGTAGGCTAATTAACCGCAGTTCTTACACTGGTGAAACATATACGTCTGTGGTTGGAAAAAAAATAAATAAATTTGTTACTCAAGCCGTAATGTAATATATATGCATCACATTACTAATTGAAGGATAGTCTGCCCTATCTATAATATGGAAATATGTAATTTAAAGAATCTTTTGCTAGCACTGGCCTTGTTGACTAACCACCCATGATTTTGGCAGTGTGATTTTGAGGTGGGACATTTTTAAAATTTAATTATTAGCCAAGTCACATCCTGGAGTCATTAATCATTTTTAATTTCCCCCTCTTCCACTCATTGTCATTGACTGAACTATAATATTCATCTGGTTGGTTGTTATTTCTTTGAATATAACAGGTATTGTAGGTATTATGAAAGAGCTAAACCCTTGTGGCCCATCTCTAGTGGCCGGCCATCGAAGACTGATATTACAAAATGCAGTTATTGTGGTGGTTCCCGAGGTTTCGAATTTCAGGTGTGGAATTTTTTCTTCGTCAACATTTAATAAAATCTGATCTTCCATTGAAACCTTTTTGCTTATGTTTGGATTTTTGATGATTCCAGATTTTGCCACAGTTGCTTTATTATTTTGGCGTGAAAAATGATGTGAATTCTCTTGATTGGGCAACTATTGTTGTCTGTGCATGTGAAGCCTCTTGCGAGGGAACCGGGGCTTATAAAGAGGAATTTGGCTGGGTTCAGCTTGCTTCCCAATCTGCTCCAGTACCTTGATAATATACATATGAAATTTTGACGAGGATGCTTTTTGTTTTTCCAACTTGTTTTTCCAATTGGGGCTTGGGGAATTTTTTATCTATTCTATTCTTTTCTTTCTTTTTTGTCATTTATTTTGATTTTCTGTGACACGTGATGAATTGCCACAAATATTTGCTTATGTAATCTATATTTGTACGGGGCGGATTATACTAACAAGTCTCTATAGTTTAGAACTCGTATCATTTTAGTTCTTGACTTTTTAATTATGGCACATTTGACTTTAAATTTTAAATCTTGTTTCAAATAAGGATAATTGAAGATACCATTGCTCAATTTCAAGGACAAAGTAGTCAATTTGATAAAATATAAACTAATTTGACAAAAATAAAATTCAAACAAAATATTTTTGAATTTTTAAAATTATTTCTACCCACCAAAGATAAAATTGTGTAAAATTAATAAATCTTTTACGCATTTATCTATTTATTTATTTTACCAAATTAATTTTTATTATGTATTTAGATGATGATTGACTTTTAATGTGTAATCAATATATTTAATATAGGGAGGTAATCGGTTCAGTACGATCGGTATTTAGATAAAAAATTACACCAAACAAATAATGCCGGTTTTATTATTTTGAACACTGATACAGATCGCTTTTCCAATCAAACCGCATCGAACCAAAATGATTGAAACAGTTCGGTTTGGTGCGGTTTAATCGGTTTAAGATTTTTCAAACTTACGCCACTCTTAATTATAATCATTAATCTATATAAAAAATATTAAATTAATTATTTATCTACCATTCCAAACATATCCAATTTAATACATACTTTTCAATTCCTAAATTAACAAAAAAAAAAAGTTTAAAAATACTAAAGTTTCAAAATAATGAGTAGAGTTAAGATAATATATAATAAGAGTTTACAAATTTAGGTTATAAAGATGATAAGGTTAATTAATTAAGGTTAATAATTTATTATATTATTAATATCATTATATTATTAGATTATATAAATAAATACAATATATGTTGAAGCGGTCGGTTTCGGTTTAGATTGGTGCACAAGGTATTTAAACTGATACCGAATCGAAAATCCAAAAATTCAAATTTAAAAACCATACAAACCAATTCTTATTAAAAAACAGACCAAATATAGCTAGTTTGGTACACTTCAATCGGTTTTGTCGGTTGTTTCGATTTTTCTTACCTTCCTAATTTAATATACGAAATGTTTTTAGTTTTGGATTTTTTGATTTAATGGACTGATTTAACAATGATATTAAAATTGTCGTCATATTTGACTTTTGAAAAAATAGAAAGTAATTTAATGAAAATAAAAACAACTATCCATTACATGATCATTATCCAAACGCATAATAAAAATTAATTGATAAATAAATAAATGTGTAAAAGATTTATTAATTTTACATAATTTTATCTTGGATAAATTACAAATACACCCCCAGACATTTGATTAAAATACAAATCGCCCCCTGTGATTTTAAAAATTACATTTCACTCCCTGAGGTTTCTAATTTCATAACAAAACGCCCATTTTATTAATAAATCATTAAGTCAATTAACATTTTTTAATGATGTTAAAAAATATGTTTCAATTAATAATTTAGATAATTTTATTATTGTATAGGAGAACAATTATGAATTTCATTTTTTTAGTTAATTATGTTAAATAAAAAATTCTAATAAGGGAGTATTTGTAATTTTTCAAACTACAGGAGGCAATATATATTTTAAGCAAATCTCATGAGATATATTTATAATTTACCTATTTATCTTTGGTGGGTATAAATAATTTTTAAAATTTTAAAAATATTGTATTGACATTTATTTTTGCCAAATTAGTTATATTTTATTAAATTGACGACTTTTCTCTTGAAATTGAGTAATGATATATTTAATTGTCATTATTTGAAACAAGATTCAAAACTTAGGATCAAATGTGTTACAATTGAAAAATCATGGACTAAAATGACACAAATTCTAAACTATAAGAAGCTTAAAATTATAAGAACCGTTAGTATAATTTACCCTTTTATATATGACAAGTTTATCCATCAAGTTTCTCAATTTGTTTTGTAAAGTTCCAAATTGCAGCAAAGCTTTGAAGATACTAAAGAATATTATAATTAGATCATATATATAGTCGATCAAATATATGCGTATCCAATTGGGATTGGATAATTGGATCGGGTTGGATATTTTGAATCGGACACCTGATCTGCAAATCAGGCAGATCCAGCCTAAACGATCCAAGTCTAGTAGCTCCATTCAAATTCAAATAGAGAATTATTTTTTGACGAAGAAATTGCAACAATTATTAACATATCTTAATGCAGCCAAAAAATAATAATAAATAATCAATAAACTGTTTGATCCAGCCGGTAATCATAATTATTGACAAGCTAGGAGCAGAAATGTGTGTGTCGGTAATTTCACCACATAAAAGACAATTTTATTCCAACAATATCAATATCACTCCCTTCTCTTTTCTTTTTGTTTTTATTGACAGAACAACATCACTCCTTGAACACCCTTTGCCCATCCACTAATACACAGTCCTATTGGCTATCACCAATACACAAATTCACAGTGCAACATAAATTAACAAAACAAATTTAAAGAGTAAACATCATAAAATAATTTTATAAAAAAAATAAAATAAAAGAAGTGTGTGCTTAGTGCATTGCCAAAAATTTCCTCAAACGTGAATGAAGAAAATGAGGCTGTACATGAGCAACCGACCTGGATGAGATGCCAGTTTGGAAGGGTTCCATTGCAGGACTTGACAGTGTTCAATTAAATCGATGGAAGATGCTGAATCTGCAACTTTTTCGACGATTATCCACTTGAATTCAAAGCAGAAACCCAAAGACGCATTTAGAACCTCATTGTATGGATTGGATGAAACTGATAAATGTGATTTAAGGTGTTGGTCTCATAAAATCGCTATGTGACTACTTGGATGCAAGAAAATGAAGCAAGCTGAAGAAGAATTCGAAAGTGGGGTCTGAAGATTAGGACATGGTTCAGGAGACACTGCCTCAGAAAAACCTGACACGTTGGAACATACCCATGAAGGAGAAGGATCAAAAGCAATGGAAAAGGAAATATTTGATAGGCAAATTGAAGTGAAAGGAGACTCATCAATTCCTGAAAACTTCCCTGCGGTAGTGATGTTCGTGCCAACTATGTCCTTAAAAGTGATGCCCTTGACAACAGGAAGTGCATAAGGATCAAATTTGTCATCCGGGTGCGATTCACATTGACCTGTAGCCTCAATAGCAATATCAACATTTACCATTTCCACATCTGACATGAGAATATCTTTTATGTAACCACCCCGACCTCTTGATGTCTTCGCTTCTATGCCAATGAATGAATTGGATATGTGAAGATGCTCGATAAGTATGTTAGAGATGCCACCGGACATCTCACTGCCAAAAGCCAGACCAGAGCCAGAAAAAGACTGAAGGCGAACATCCCTGATGTGGACATCTGTGGTTGGTCTGCCATAGGCAATTCCATACTCGTCCCATCCACTCTTGAGCGCAATGGCATCGTAACCCATACTAATGTTGCTATTCTCGATGCACACATGGTCACAAGAATCTGATAAATTTCATTTCATCTTTTGTTAGAAAAAGATAATCTATATTACTCCCTCCGTCCCAAAATAATGGTCCTTTTTGAGAAATCCAACTTTTTTTGGTAGTACAATTATTGCATTTGAGAAAAGTTGATTTTCCAAAATTACCCTTTTGATAGTACATTTTTTGGGAATATCAATGTCATAATTGTACTTTTTATATTGTTTATTAATTTAAAAGATGGGCAAAATAGGAAATTTACATTATTTTTGTACTTGATTTTGAAGAGGGACTAATATTTTGGGACAATGAAAAATGGAATAAGGGACTAATATTTTGAGACGGAGGAGTATATGATCTCAACAATCTTGCACTCAATATTAAGAAAGATACTGCATAAGTTTACACCAATATATAGAAGAGGCAAAAATAATGGTTCAGTGATATTATGAGTAGCATTGTTGTAGATGAGACACGATTATTGGGGCGGTTTATAAAAGAAAGGAAAGAAACGAAACCAATATCTCATGTGAAACATTTTGTGTACTTATAGCGGGTTGGTTTTTTGAATGTTTGCATTCATCTTATATTTAAGCCAAAATATCAATAATTAGGAAAATTATTAATACATAACAGTCCTATCCCCAGTGAAAGCCTATTAAAAAAAAAAAAAATTCTGTGTGAAAGATGCAACCAAGAACTAAGATAAATAAAGAAATATTTTCGTACGAACCTGGGATTATTCCACTAGTGTAAGGAGAAGTGGGAGGAGAATGGACGGTTATGTTTTGAACTAGCACGTAACTGCATCATATCCACTAGTTATTATCAATCAAGCTAAACTTTATAACGCTTAAAGTTAAGAATCCATTAGAGACAAACTAGTCGTTAGAGGTGGTTAACCAAGATACCTGCAATATACTGGATGGATGTTCCATGCAGGTGAATTTAAAAAGGTTATATTTGATATAACAATATCACTAGAGCTAATAAATTCGACGAGAGGTGGACGGCTGTTGTTTAAGGAATGAGAACTGAACTGGTCCCACCACATAGAACCCTCGCCATCAATAGTTCCGTTGCCACCTGGTGCAATCAACGGACGTATGTAAAAAAGAAAAATTACGAACTACCAAAACGGAAAGAGTAGGCAGAAAAAGAAGAAATGAGGAGATACACTTACCTGTTATCACCACATCAGTTAAATTATATCCAGTAATCAAGCTGCGATATCTTCCACCTGGCAGTTCAATCCCCCGGCCATAAGATGGTAAAGGTTCAACGATTTCCCAGTGAGATAAATTCTGCAATGTGAAAAAAATAAAGGATAACCTAAACTCACCTTTATTTGAAGGATGCGAGTATTGATATGATCAACTAATTCAGATTACAAATCCATTAGCTAGAAAAGATATGCTAAATTGCAAAATATGACAGTGAATTGCCAACTTTTTTTACACTGGCTTGGCCAAATTGTTATTAAATAGGAGCATGAGAAAATTATGGAGCACAACAAGATTGGTTTTGGAAAGTTCTAGGCTGTTGTTATCTTGGCCTCTTTCCAACTGCACATTAATTCTCTCGTAACAAGAAAAATCACACCTATTGAATGAGTATTATATCCTTATCTTGCCCCATTAGTTGTTGGCTTTCTGTTAATATCCATATTTCTTGTTTAGTCAAGCACAAGTCCTTAAATTTTCTTCAAGTAACTGAAAAAAAAAATTACCAGTTGGGCTACTATATTTTTGGCAATTGGAATAAAGACACGATTTTGTAGCAAAAGCATTGAAGATGGAGGTCAAGAACCAACAAGGGCTAAAAGCCTAAAAGAAAGAAAAAAAATTCTGATTTTACCACAAGCAAAATGAATGGAAGATAAAAGACCAATTTCGGCAGAAGAAAATTGTCCAGTTTGTCTCTAATCGATACCCTGCCAAACTAAAAACAGAAAATAAACAAATAGTATCATTTCCGTGCAGCAAATTGACATGTCGTCTTTCTATCCATTAAATAGGTTTAAATAGGAGTATGCTAGAATCTAATTCAAGTGATGGTAAAACAAAACAAATCATGCATAGAATTCCAAATTGTTCCACATCCCCATAAAAATATACACATTGACGCAGGGATTGGTTATGTGTGAGATCAACATTATACATGATTGTTTTTGTCCCATATTTGGCAAAAATAAACAGGTAGATAACATGCAACCCCAAATGCAAGTCAAGGGTTTTTTGGTTTTTAGAAAAATGATCATGCACTGCTGCCACTTTTGTACATAGCATATAACACCCGTAAACAAATACTGAGAAAGAAAGTGGCAAGTATGGTTCCAAGCCAAGCACTTAACGCAATAGTTTCCATGGCTACCACAGCATAACTAAGGGACTCTTAGTTGTATCACAAGAAGAATGCAATTTTCTTTTATTTCTAATGAAATGGATAAAATTAAGTCCAAAATAAGAACCTGCGATCCCAGAACTACAGCTTCTCTTGCCAGGAAAAGTGTAAGGTGGCTCGTAAGATTGAAGCTTCCAGTAAGCCACCTGCCCTTCGGAACATAGAGCTGAGCACCACCCTTGTCAGCAAATGACTTTAGGTAGAAAATAGCATTTTGGAAAGCAACTGTGTTCAACGTCTTCCCATCCCCAACGGCCCCGAATTCCAAAATGGACACACTGTGAGGTCTGGGTTCCAAAGGCCCGTTGAATTCACATTGTCCTTCATTTTGAGCCCCAAGGGTTCCAACAGCATCACTTAATGCCAGAAGCAAAAGTAGTGCCACCTGAAAAGAAGAGGGAACAAAAGATAAAGGTAAAGAGCATTGTAAAACAGAAATTCAACTTGCAGTTGCTAGCAGTCCCTACAATCTCTCTTTTTGGCTGAAACTGTTATACCATTTCAATATTTATAGATTAACAATTAAAAAAGAATCCTAACTAATTACATATTGAAAAAAAAAAAAAAATTAAATAGGAAAAATATTGAAGGCCAATTCAACTAGCAAAATCACTAAAACTGATAGTCATACTAAAACTGTGCAAAGTTTTCAACAATTTCAGGAAAATTTATTAACCTCACTGTGATATGGGACAAAAACTATATTATTATTCTCACACTATATATACTATACTATATTAACAATTTCACATAATATATACTATACTATATTATTCTCACACTCACATCAAAGGAAAAAGAAATCAATATGAGCCAACAATGATGAAAACTTTAACCAGAAAATAAAAGAACATACAACTCTCATAGTCTGTAATTCAGAGCTGTGTACATCATCTAGCCACAAGCAAACCAATAGATACTATATTATAAAAATAAGTTCAACAAAATCAACAGATATTCAGTACAATTTGGTCCTTAGAAGGAAATCCATCCTGGAATCCGAGAAAGAAATCCATCCAAACAAAAGCCATCTTAAGTGAGGCCTTCTTCTGTCCTGTTACGAGTTTTACCTGCTTGCACATGAAGAACAAGGGAGCTGTAACTCGAAGTATCAGAATTATTTATTTATTTTTTTTTTAAATGTTGAAATCTTGAAATAAAGAGTAAATCTGAGAGTTTGTGCAGCCAATTGATTTCAAAGAAATAAAATGAAAATTAGAAGAAAAAAAAAAAACTCCTCAAACATAGTTCCTTACCATCATATACATTCAGAAAAAAGAAAACAAAACCTAAATCCATTTCCATGAAAGAACACATTGCATCTCATTCTTTGGTTAGTGAACTTCAAGGGCAAAAACAATGTAGTAGAACCAAGTAGAAAAATGAATAAACACTACAACAAATGTAAAGATCAAGTTGATTTTGACCCAGAATATATATATATATCAGAAACCCAGCAAATTAGTACAATACAACATGACTGCATAAGATGGGATTTTCTAATTAACATTGCAACGCACTCTAAAACTCAAATTCACGGCAAAGAATCAGCCAATCCATCAAAATCAACAATTGGGCAGCATTAAAAAAATAAAATAAAATAAAAAAATGAATTGAATGGAATTAGAAATGAAAAGTCAGATGGCAACATATATTTCAGATACCCAGATGCTGATTTGGCAATTAATCACAATAAACCATAACTACAAATGAAGAGAAAGAAAGAGCAAAAACATTAAAAGCAGAAAAAGAAACGTACTTACTAGCCTTTTCATCATCATGATGAATGTGTTGTTTTTCTTGGGTCTGAGTCAGGACCACCCACGAGCAAACAGGAGAGTGAATAACAACAGTGACTCGACCTGAAGGCAGAGAAGAAGAAGAGGGAAAAATGGTACTAGTTCAATTAATTACTATGCGAACAGATGGTGAGAGAAAGCGACAGCCCAAGAAAAAAAGAAACAAAGACACTATACATATATATAGCCCTCTATATACATGTATAATATGAAGCAAATCATACATAATTACCATAAATCAGCTCAATAAAATCGCTATTCCAAACTGGGATTGCCGACACTGAATTGTGAATTGGCCAAAGACGGCCGATAAGAGATGAGAAAGAGATGGGATCAACAAGGCGGGTGGGGTGGGGTGGGGGGGTGGGGTGTGTGATTTGTGTGACTTTTAGAGAGGGAATCTATTTTTTTTAAAGATAGTTTAGAGAGAGGATCTTTAATTCCGATTTATTTATTATTAATTAGTACGGAAATAAATAAATAAATAAATTATTTTTTAAGTAATCAAATACTGTAAATAAAAAGTTATTTGAAAAGTGTTGAATTAGTACATTTTTTTATTTTTTTAAAAAACAATTAAAAAAAATATAATTAAATAAAATAATATAATATAATAAAAAGATAATATTTAAATAAATAATTATAATTTAAATAAAATAATATGTTAAAATAACATTCATTATTTTAACACAACCAAACAACTATTAAATTTTGAAAGGTGTGTGTGTTGGACAGAAGGGGGGATTGAGATCTAGTGTGCGGGGAACAGGGGAGAGAGGAGGCATGTGGTTCAACAGTGGAGGAAAGTGCGGCAATGTGGGACCGAACCACCAATGATGTACCCAGGATGCTAGTCTGGCGTCACTCTGGCTTTGCCAGGTCATTGCCCCCTCCTTGTTGGCCTCTATACCCATTTATTTTGTCACGTAACTCTTCATTATTGAATAGACAAATATTTTTATAAAAAAAAAATTTATTTACAAATAATAATTTTTTTTAATAATATTTTATTTTAAAATAAAAGATCAGTAATAATTATATTATTATGTAAAAAATTATATATATTTTTTATTTATATAACATTACTGATCTTATAAATATTTTTAAAATACTAAGGAATTGTTTAGAATGATTTAAATAAATATATTTTTGATTTTTTATGAAAAATATAAAAAAATAAAAAATAATATAACTTAAAAAAAGATAAAATAAAATAAAATAAATATGCCAAAGCCTAATTGTTTTATGCTGTGTTTGGTTGGGGGATTTGGAGAGGGATTTGGAAAAGAAAAGAGAAAAGGTGTGTGAAACTAGGTGAAATATAGACATGTTTTATTCACATTTCACCTACCTTTTTCATTTCCCTTTCCAAATCTCTCCTCAAATCCTCCAACCAAACACAGCATTAGTTATTTTATTATTTTGCCCCCGGTTACAATGTCCAACAACCAAGGGCTCCACCTGAATTAATGAAAGAACTCATGAAGTAGTTGAACATTATCTCAATGGGAGGATGGACTCTCCAATCCATTCGAATCGCTAGTGGGCCGATAAGTCCAAAACGTGGTGAGCTCATCCAAATAGTCGGACACTCTCATAAGGATTAGATCAGACGGTCTTATCTATCGATCTATTATATAAGAAAAATAAAATTTTTCCTCAAAAATTTTGAGAGTTTTAATATTTCGTATTAATTTTTTAAATTTTTTAATTTTAAATAATTAAAAAAATTATTATTGGTTAATTTTATTTGATAATTTTAAATCGGTAAAAGAAGGGGAAAAAAGTTATTTTACTCATATAAAGTAAATCTTATACTCGCATCTCATTTAGTGAGGAGTCTTGTGAGAGTTTCAATATCTTATACTAATTTTCCTAATTTAAATAATTAAGAAAATCTCTATTGATTAACTTTTATTTGATAATCTCAAATCGGGAAAAGAAAAAAAAATAAATTATTTTACTTATATAAAGTAAATCTTATACTCTCATCACATTTAGTGAGGAGTCTTGTGAGAGTTTCCTCATACTAATTTTCTTGATTTTCTTAATTTTAAACAATTAAGAAAATCTTTCTTGGTTAGCTTTTAATTAATAATCCCATATCGGGAAAATAAAGAAAAAAAACTGAGTTGTTTTACTTATATAAAGTGAATCTTATACTCCCATCCCATTTAATATTGTACTGTTGTGCATGTTTTAATTCAATATATTTTAAATTTTAAAAGTTTTAATTAATTAATTATGACCTAGCCGATTAGGTTAGATCATTTTTTATTTGATTGATTCATTGGTTTAACCAGGATTTTAGCGATTTTATCAAATATATTGATTAAATTCGAAATAAACTAATTTATATAAGTAAAATGAGATTTTTAGTGAAAATTTCTATGATCAATATCTCATATTCATTTTTTTGATTTTCTTAATTTTAAACAATTAAGAAAATCTCCATTGGCTAGTTTCAATTTAACTTTTATTTTATAATCCCACATAGACGTTTTGATTTTAAAAATAATTTTGTATGAGGTTTTGAAACTCTCATAATATTTAATTTTAAAATAATTATAATTTCACATAATAAAAAAAAAGAAGAGAAAACGTAAATTGTTTTATTTATATAAAATGAATCTTATAATCTCATTTAATATTATAGTATTGTATATGCTTGATTTCAAAATTGTTTAAATTTTAAAATAAAATTAAAAAATTTTAATTAATAATTTTGTTGTAAATTGGTTGGGTTTTTTACTTAGTCAATTAGGCTTAATCGTTTTCAATTTGACTGATTCACTAGTTTAACTGCGATTTTAACTATTTTATCAAAATATATTACTTAGATCTGTTTGATTTGAAATAAAACAAGATTGACCATATTAAAAATTGAACGATTGGGATTGTTTAATTAGAAATGAACTTCTTATCCAACAACTGTTAACTTTTATTTTTCAATCCCACATCAGGAAAATGAGGAAAAAAATGAGTTGTTTTACTATGTAAACCTTGTGTTCCTGTTTAATATTGTAGTGTTGTGTATATTTCAGTTCAAGACAATTTAAATTTTAAACTTAAAATAAAATTTAAAAGTTTTAATTAATTAATTTTTGTATAAATTGATTGGTTCTTCGACCTAGCAGATAGGGTGAACCATTTTCGGCTTGACTGATTCGTTGGTTTAACTACGATTTTAACGGTTTTATCAAAATATATTAGTTAAATTCGTTTGATTCGAAATAAATTAAAGATTGACCTAATTAAAGACTAAATGGCTAAGATTGCTTGATTCAAAATAAACTTTCCGCCCAACCAATTGTTAACTTTTAAACAATTAACAAAATCTCCATTGGCTAACGTCCATTTAATTTTTATTTTATATTCCCAAATCGAGAAAATAAGAAAAAAAATGAATTGTTTCACTTACATAAAGTGAATCTTATGCTCTCATTTATCTAAGCAAAATGAGATCTTTGGTCAGAAGCCTTATGACCAATATCTTATACTAATTTTTTGGGTTAATTACACTAATAGTCCCTATAGTTTGAGACTTGCGTCACTTTGGTCCCTGACTTTTCAATTGTGACACATTTGACCATGAATTTTGAATCTTGTTCCAAATAAGGACAATTGAAAATATTATTAGATTTTTCAAGGGTAAAATCATCAATTTGATAAAATATAAACTAATTTGACAAAAATAAATGTCAAAAAAATATTTTTAATTTTTTTAAAATTATTTTTATCCACCAATGATAAAATTATGTAAAATTAATAAAAATTACATGATTAATTTTTTTAAATTAATTTTACATGATCATCATCCAAACACATAATAAAAATTAATTTGGTAAAAAAAAATTAAATGTCTGAAAGATTTATCAATTTTACATAATTTTATTTTTAGTAGGTAGAAATAATTTTTAAAAATTCAAAAATATATTGTTTGACATTTTTTTTTGTCAAATTAGTTTATATTTTATCAAATTGACAATTTTACCCTTGAAAAATCTAATTATATATTCAATTGTCCTTATTTGAAATAATATTCAAAATTCAGGGTCAAATGTGTCACAATTGAAAAGTCAGGGATCAAAGTGACACAAGCCCCAAACTATAGGGACTATTTGTGTAATTTGCCCTAATTTTTTTGGTTTTCTTAATTTTAAACAATTAAGAAAATTCTCATTGGCTAGCTTCTATTTAACTTTTATTTTACAATCTCACATAGAGGTTTTGATTTTAAAAATAATTTTGTATGGAATTTTGAAACTCTCATAATATCTCCTTAAAAGTATTCTTTTATAAAATATATAGATATATCGATAATCTCAATGTCACTCTTACTGCTCCTTAATACAAAAATTATTAAAATTATAATAATTTTAAATTTGTATTTAAAACTTATAAATTATGAGATAGATTATTATAATTTTAAATTTATATTGTGTCGATTTTAAATTTAGTGAGGAGCCTTGTGAGATTTCAATATCTCATACGGATTTTCTTGATTTTTTTAATTTTAAACAATTAAGAAAATCTCCATTGACAAATTTTTATTTGATAATTTCACATCGAGAAAATAATGAAAAAATGAGTTGTTTTATTCATATAAAGTAAATCTTATACTCCAATTCCATTTAGTGAAAAGCATTGTGAAAAGCATTGTGAAAGTTTCAGTATCTCATACTAATTTTCTTGATTTTATTAATTTTGAACAATTAAGAAAATCTCCATTGGTTAACTTTTATTTGATGATAATCCCACATCGGTAAAATAAGGAGAAAAAATGGAGTATTCTTTTATAAAATATACAGATATATCGATAATCTCAATATCACTCTTACTGTTCCTTAATACAAAAATTATGGAATAATTGTGATAATTTTAAATTTGTATTTAAAACTTATAAATTATGAGATAGATTACATTATGTTGATTTTAAACTTAAATTAATAGATTACTTTCCATATTTAGTGACAGTTGAAATTTTAATAAAATAAAATTTTAAAGTTTTAATTAATTAGTTTTTGTGTAAACTATTTGGTCTTTTGACCTAACTAATTAAGCTAAACCGTTTTTTGTTTGAATGATTTGCTGGTTTAACCTTGATTTTAGTGATTTTACATGTTATCATGATTCTTTCTTACTCATTAAGTCTTTAAAATTTCTTTAATTATTTCCCTTTCAAAAACCAATATGATAATTTTTTAAAATTCATATATTTTTATTCTAAAACAGTGAAGTATTAGAACCATGTCATTTTTTTTTTTAATAACAAAGCATAATTTAAATTATTAATTGCCTCTATCTATACTATATATTATAGTAAATGGACATTTGAAACAAAACCTTTAAATTTATATATAAAATTTTATTTACGAGAGACAAAATATAAAAAAATAAATATAATTATCGTATTTTTAATAAATAATATATTATTTTATCAGGTGCATAGCACAGATGATATGCTAGTATATATAAGAAAAATGTGTTTTTAGTGAGAAAGCTTGTGAAAGTTTTAAAGTTTTATTTTCAAAATTGCTAATTTTTGTGATTTTAAAAATATTTAAAAATAATTCTATTGGCTAACAAAGTAATTATAGATTAAAAAAATAAAAAAAAAACTACCTAAAATTTTGAATTACAAGTTTCAAAAATCTCTTCTTTAATATTTATCTCTTTCTTAAATCTAGGGGTGTAACTCAGGCGGGTTCGGTCGGGTTGGGAGGTTGTCCAATCCCAGCCCAAGTTATGCTGAGACTTGTCAAAGTTCGCCCAAGCCCGAATTGTAATCTGAGGTTGTCTGCCCAAGCCCAAACCGAGTTAAACCCGAATTGCCCAAGTTGTAAATGAATTTCAGTTTTTTTTTTTTTTTGCAGCTACATTATTAAATTATTAAAATTTGACTCTATTTACAATTTTTTTTTTGTTTTTTATAGAAAATTATTAATACCATCAAAATAAATAATTTATATAATATAAGAGAAATGCCACTATAGTAGTCCTTACAATTTATGAGTGAAAATAAAAAGAAAAAAGTAAGATTTTATGTTATTTGTATATATAATATATATTCAATATGATTTAATAATATAAATTACTTTAATATCATGTAATGGCTAATAATTTATATGTATATTTAATATTTTTATATATTTATATATGTATAATTCGGGTTTCAAGTTGCTCGGTTGTTGACGTCTTTGCACAAGTCCACCCAAATTTAATTCGGGCTTCTGAATTTTTACCTAAGCCCGTACCAAATTTGAAAATATTTTGTCAAAGTCCTAAAAAAATTCGGGTTAGGCTCGGGTTGAACCCGCCCAAGTTGTACCCCTACCTAAATCTCATCTCATAACAAAATAATTATACATTAAAAAAAACACAAATCTCATTTCATAAAAAAATAATTATCTATTAAAAAAAATAGGGCAAAACACCAATAAATCCTAAATTAGTAAATGTTAAACCATTTAGTCCTGTGTTTATTTTGAAACACTAATAGATCCCATTCCAATGTTAAAGACGTTAAAGCCCATGCTTTGTGGAATACGTGTCTTGAAGTAAGGGGTAAATAACAGGCATTATTTGTTGTTGAATTTACCGAAGAGGCCAACATCGAAACGGAACGTCAATCTAGCGTGAGTGAATATGGGAGGTTAGTGTGAGTAAATATGGGAGGTAATTTCTAGATTGGGATCGTGATTCCGATGTTGAAGTGATTCCGAATCCGTGATTAGAGAGACTGTTTGTTAAGATTGGTGTTGTTGATGTGATTTCCTAATTTAACGTTTGATTACCGAGTAAAACCCTAGTTAGTGGAAAACCTCAATCGTGGGAATACGGTGTTGGGATCGTCAGAGTTGGGTCTGAACATCGTGAAGAACAGTATTTGGCGTAGAATACGACACATATAGAGCGTTGGCGCCGGTAATCGCCGCGGAAACAAATGGCGGCAGGTATGTAACTTCTGGACTGATGGTGTGTGCATGTTGTCGTTTTGTTTGATGTTGTTGTATGTGGACCACTGTACTTGTTCGGGATAAACATTGCTTTGATAGTTGTCTACTGGGATGGCCTTGTTGTGTGTTTTTATATGTTTGTGGTGGAGCCCTATTTTTTGGTGTGTTGGTGATGAGGGTGGGAAAAGGTGGGAATTGATTTTGATTGGGTGGGGTTTGATAACAGAATAATGGGCAATGTGGTGTTGTGTATATGTCAATGTTAAGTTAGTCGAAGTGGTGTTTGGAAAATCCTCGTGGTTTTTTTGGCCGATGTTGAAATGGCAATGTTGTAGGTAGACCATTATATTGGGTTGGGCAAACATTGCATTGGTTGAAGTACGGATTGTTTACTATTGAACTGTGGATAGCAGATTCGGTGGTTCTTGATAATAAGTCAATGATCATTGTGGTGTTGTTCACATGTAAATGTTAATTTACTGGAAGTGGTTTGGTGAAATTGGTAATTTGGTTTGTTTTAAAGTGTTGAAGTGTCAATGTCAACAATGGACCAGTGTTGTAATAACCCGACCCTCACACATGATTCCTGTTATATTTTCAGCCCTCGATTAGCATTCTTAAATGTTTATTTCAAAAGTCCATGAAAAAGTTTGAAGAAACAAGTGAAACTTATGTTTAAGATGACTATCTGTTCTTTAAGGAAATTATCTGTTCCCATTAGAAACATTAAGTTAGAAATTGGAAGCCTTAACAGCTTAATTATCTGAAATTGATAAGATATTTGTAATCAGCATGATTTTTAAGTAATATTAAGTACGTTCGTGAAATTTTAATTTTGGGACGATTAAACGATTCATTTTCGTCTTATTAGCCCTAGTAGAGATATATATTTATGTTGAACTTGGGTTTAAGGCAAAAACACTTAGTTTGAGAAGAAGGAGAGAAGGAGACAAGGAAGAAGGAAGAGAGCCTAAGGTCTAAAGTAAGTTTAATTTCTTAGTTTAATTCTCTTCTTAATTTCAAGTTGAAAGACCTTGATGTTGCATGATCTTGTATTGGTATGAAGTTTGTCAATGCTAGAAGATGAATAGGGGTGGCCTCATTTCTATCTTCTCATCTACCTTCTTCATTTCAAGTTGGGATTATTTTCATGAGCATAAGATTGTTTATCTATATTTTGTGTGTATGTGAAGATAAGAAACTTAAGAAATGGAAGTATGTGAAGTTAGGAGCCAAAAGATGACTTCACATTTTTGAACCTTCATTTATCCTAGGTAATTGAGTGAGGAGTAAGGGTTTAATTCACTTTAATTTGGATTACAATGATGTTATACAAGTTAATTGTGTTTTTTGAATCAAGATATACCATGTAAAAGGTTCAATTTAAGCCCTCTAAAATACCCCAAGAAAACCACATTTTTTAGCAAAATTTCGGACTGAATTGCAGAATCGCCGCACGTGCGGGGAGTCATGGCCGCACGTGCGGGAGCCCATCGCGCACGTGCGGGGGTTGTGGCCGCACGTGCGGGAGAAGAGGAAAAAATGGAGCTTCTGTTCTGCCTAAAAGGCACGTGCGGGGCGCACGTGCGGGACCAACCGCCGCACGTGCGGGAGTCCTAGCCGCACGTGCGGGACATGCAGAAAAAAGCGGGTTGCTCCGTTTTACGTGTAGAACCCTCTAAAAATGTCGAAATATGTATTCGGTGTCTTTTGATATGTATTAATTCATTCGAAATGAAGCGAAACGAAGTGAAACGAAATGTAATTTGATATGTAATTGAGATGAACTAAAGTGTAAGTTTTCAATGTGTGCAGGGCACACTACGAGTGGAACAGGCACGTCATCCCAACACTGTGAGTAGTAGTACTTCTGTAAATGATATGCAATTGTGTCAATATACCATAGCATGTAAAGCAATTGTCTAAATGTCTCAAGCATGTAATGTATAATGTTACTGTTTCATGTATGTTTAAATTAATGTGAATGTTAATGTTAATGCTAAAGTATGTAAACTAAAAGAATGTGCAAGGGCTTTATGCCATCTTTTCAAGGGCCTCGAGCCATTTTCAAGGGCCGTAGTGCCATCAAGCTATCACGGGCTTTATGCCATTTTCAAGGGCCGTAGTGCCAACATGTTATCAAGGGCTTTATGCCATAATCTCAAGGGCCGTAGTGCCATCATGCTATTAAGGGCTTTATGCCATACTTTCAAGGGCCATAGTGCCACTTTCAAAGGTTTAAAACCTCCAAGTTTATGTACAAAGTTAAGCCTGAAGTTGTTATGTGTATGTCGCAGAACCAGACTAAAGTGTTGCTATATTATCTAATTAAGTTGCGTAATGTTTCATTTGTGCACTACTATTCATTGAGCCTGGCTCACTCTCAATTTTGTCTGTTCTGTAGGTCACCCACCAGGTGGTCATTCCTAGCTCAGGACACCGCTTCTTTTGCTCAACCTTACGTATCCAGGCACTATACCAAGCCACTCATTTTGGTGAACTGTAAAGATATTAGTTACTTGTTTAGTGCCACCTAAGGTTGTTGTATATAACTCTCATGTTGTTTTGTGTACGCCCAATCATAGGGCTGGGACTGTAAATGCATGTGCATGTGACTAATGTTCAAGACTTTGGTTTTAATTATGTCTGTTGATGATGAAATGTTATGATGCATGAGATCCTGGCATAGTAGAAATCGCTCAATGGTGTTTGTTTGTATTTATATATGTTGAGTTATGCTTCCGATAAGGCCCCATAAGTTCACTCCCCAGATTAATACCATGTTACGAGTAGGTCATGCCCAAACTTTTAGGGGCAGGTTTGGGGCGTGACAAGTGTGTTGGGTTGGGGAAACATTGTATTAGTATTTCACTCCCATTATGGCCCCAGCCAGTTGTGTGTTTACTATGTTGGTGAGGGACCACTGCTTTTGTCAATGTTATTGTAAATTTCCAAGTTACTTGAATTAGATTGGGTTGTAGAATAGAATGGGGTGTGTTGAAGTGTTGTATGTGGGTTGTGGTGATGTGGGAATGTGGGGTTAAATATGAGTTGGTAGGCAGTTGGGTTACGAAATAAGTTACTAATGAATCTTGTATTGTTACTATGTCAAAGTTAATTGAAAATTAATTTTGCAAGTTGATTGTATTCATTTTTTATTGTTAAGGGTAATGTTGTATTTTAGTGCAGTTTCAGTTTATGTTTTTTTGGGTTTGATTCATGGGGAGATGTTGAAGCGTGATATGTGTTTAGGTCTAGTAAATAATGTATGCGAATGTTGTGTTGTATGGTTGTTGTTAGTCACGTTTTTTTGATGGTGCTAATTTAGTAATGTTAATGTTGTGCAGGAAGTGGAAGCCGGCAGCATGCGACACATAAGGCAGAATGCAGAACTCCACAATCATGATCTTCTATTCAAACGTTAACTCGATTAGCTGCAAGGAAACAGTCAAAATTGCCATGCAAGACAAGCAGGACAGGTACACGTCCTGTGAGAAGAGCTTTTGTCGACATGAAGAAGCTAATGTACCGGTCTAACATTGCCGGTGTTATGAAAACCGTGTTAGAGTTTGATTTCAGTGCTCGTCATGTCAAGCAATTACAGAAAATCCTGTTTTGGCTCATGATTGACGCGATCAGAGTATATAAATTGGATCCGGCTGCATATAAGAAGTGTGATGTTACGGTGTGCCGTGTAATTCAGACATACAATCCTATTTATGCGAAATTTTACATCGGGGGAATAGGGCTGCCAATCCGAAATAGTGACATCCGTTTATTATTTGGGTTGCAATGTGGGAGGGAGAAGTGAGATTTGTCGCATGTTGGTAAAGGACCGGCAGATTTTATACAAAGAAGATGCCGTAACGTCAGCCGGATTTCATCGAAGGTAATCAAAGATGCGCTAGTAGTGGCAATGCATGGGACGACGGAGCGAGACGAAGAAGATGTTGCAAAGCTGATGTGCCTGTACATATGTGCGAAATTATTTTTCGCAACAACAGGTGAGTCTATCGGTTGGGCGTTTGTGCGGGTTATCGATAAGTTGGAGACTTTACGGTTGTATGATTAGATAGCAACGATCCGAAACTCGCTGGTTTCTTCGTTGAATGAGGCACACAACAGGCCAGAACGAGTCACCGGGTGTGTCGTAGCGTTGCTGGTAAGATTTTGATGTATAACCCAGAAAAACCATTAAGCTTCCAAAACATTAAGAGTTTGATTTTGTACGAGTAGTTGACGTTGTGATTGACCATTTACTATTGTTTTTAATTTGTAGTTTCTGCTTTGCGAGCACACGGACATTATACAGCCAGATAGGCCGAATGTTGCACCACGGTTTTGTCGGTGGAACCTTGGAAAAATAATCGGGAAATTGAAAAGCGTGGAATTATCGGTGGAGGGTTCTTTTGAGGTATGACATTCAACTTACTGTTGGCATATGGTATACGTTTGGTTGGTTTGTACTTAATATATGGTACCATTTTTCTTTTTCCCGTCCAGGTTAATCTTGATAAACTTTTGGGGACTGTCATCGAAAGGTATTTTGTTGAGAAATCGACGGATGCAGAAGGCAGTGTGGAAGAAGGAGGAAAAGTGTTGGTAGTCGAGCCGGTGAGTACATGGAATGGGTTGTCTACTAATGCTCTTGATGCTGCTGTGAACGTTATTGAACTGAGTTTAGATTGTTGGGAGCCAAATTCACCCAATGGTGGTGAAGTTGAATGGACGTCCACCAACAAGAATGAAGAAACTCGCAACGAGGATGGTAATATATTGGCAGATGGGAGATCGTGCTCGGTTTTGTTCCCTGATCTACTAGACCTGGCAAGCACACAACCTGGGGGCTCACAAGGGGCTCCGTTTGTGAAGACACCAATGACGTAACCGAATAGTTAGGAAAGGCTATAAAGAGAATTAATGAATTGGAGATGGAAGTTTGTGTGAAGTCTGCCCGTTTGCGTGATGTAGATGTTAAAGTTACGGCGATGGAGAGATTGGTAGGTGCACATGCCACCAACCTATCATCGGCTTCGATAGTGTAATTGTTGCGAAAGATACTGAAATTTTAAGGCTAACGACACAAGTTCAAAAGCTAGAAGCAAGGATAACAATTTTGGAAGACCATGTGGATGAGTGTGAGGTGCACGAAGTAACGCAATCAGTGTTTAAGGAGAAAAACAAACAACGGGTGTCATGGGAAAATAATTCGGGCAAAAGTAACAAGTCTAAAAGTGTGCCAGTAACTGGTAGTGGTGAATGTTTGGCGAATGGTTGTGGAAGAAATGCAAATACCATGCCTGCCACGACAGATGACGTTACAGAAATGGACTGGGTTGGTAAATTGGCTGAGGAACAGTTTGTCAATAGAAACTGTGATATGTTATCGAAAGATAGTGACGTTGAGAATGTTGTTGTCAGTGAACAAGAGAACAACCTCGTCAACATTGAAAGCATTACGATGAACGGGACTGACAGGTTGGAAGACATCAGACCTAGCCCGGATATGACATCGTTGGTGAGGAGAGTTAAGAGCAAGTCACGACGTGAATTTCGATTAAGTGACTATGATTACCCCAATTTAGGTGGTCGTGGCAAACAGAAATGGAAGATGGGTAATAGGGAAACTGTTGGTCCTGAAGTAATATATGACGTTGAGGATGTTGAAGTTGGAAATAAAACATGGCAAGGATTTGGAATGAGCAGAAAACATGCTGTGTGGAACATGCTCGATCAAGATGAAATTATGCTTCTGAAAAGAGTGTACACATTTGACGGCGAGGGGTAACCATTATGAATATGAATGCATTTCTATGTAACTGTGTATGTGAAAGTGTGTAATTTTGTACATTTGGTAATGATGTGATGTTGTTTGCAGAGCTATAATATGGGATGGAGATGAAAGCGGTATACAAGTTCTGTTTGGTGATATCCGTGACCTAGTGCAGCGATTATCTATTCAAGGAAACGTAAGTATAGTGTTAACTGGAAACTATGTTCAAAACATAGTCCAAACATGACTTTGTTTTATGAGATGTTTGTGTAACAGAAATAACATCGTTGCTGATTGGTGTAGGTCATTGACGCGTACGCAACCATGTTGATGGAATTGCAGGAAAAAAGGTATTGAAAGACAAGACGCTGGGGACAGTTTGTATGTTTTTAGCAGCGTATGCTCGGTAAGTGTATGTAATGTAAGCGCGCATAATTAGACGTATACATTCCCACATCACCCAAAGTGTTAAGTGCATTTATTTTTTTCAGAATACCTGATTTTTTTGTACGACTAGCAAAATAAAACAGGATTTTATGAGGAATCCAAATGCACTGTCGCAGGGGAAATATTTGAATGTGTAAATCAAAGCTGCAGAAGGACACAGATACACGCATTACCCGGTGTATCATGCCAACCACTGGACTGTAATGGTGCATGACACGGTGAACGGGTCATGGAAACATTATAATTCTTCAAAACCAAGGTGAGGAATACGTGATGAACATTACAATGAATCACTAAAAGTGGTAAGTTTGTCAACGTAAAATTAATTTTTACCATACGTATTAATTTTTCCTCGTAAGTTAGTGACATGCCGGACCATGTGCATGTTTTACAGGAAAACAATCATTATGAAGTTTAGTTAGTTTGATGTAAATATGTATGCCACAAAAATGACGTATATTAAATTTGATTTCGTAGAAACAGTGGGTGGAAGAATATTATACAAAATTTGTCTGGCCACGGTTGGCACTCGGTACTGTTAGAATGCCAAACTTTGACAAACCCCTTGTTTCAGTCATTGATTGTCCACAACAGAGCCCGGAAACGTAAGTTGTAATAGTGGGTTGGTTATTTATTAATTTTTTTTAATTAAAAAAGAAATTAACTTCTTACAATCACGAGGATGTTGATATGGTTGGTTGTCTGTTTGCAAATCAGATTGTGCAATCTTCGTCTGCTACATCATCAGGTAGTACGTGCATGGTTGCAATATTGGCGCCACGATGGAAGAAACAACGCCACTAGAGTTACGCGCAGCAATGGTCAAGATGTTCTTAAACGACTCAGGCAGAGGACTTTGCAGTACAATACGTTGATGGAACTGACAGCGCTATCATCCTAGAAATAGTGGAAATTGCAAATAGATTCTGGTTTTACATTTTGATGGTTGATTATATTTTTGATGAAAGTCGTTGACAGATTTGTTTGTTTTGGTTCAATTATTTTGGAGTAGGCTACTTAGATTTTGTTTGTTTGCTTTGTCGCGTACATTATGCCTTGCTATTTATAAGCAAATATCGTGACGTTAAATAATTTACACATTCGCTCGGGCACAAATGTTTTGTGTACATAGTTTTGTTGGTTGTACTGGAGGGATGTGATTGGAACGTAATGTCGTTGAGATTTTGGGAACATGCAATTTGTTGGCTCTTCTATTGATTGTTGTGGTAATATTGTTGTGGATGTTGGTTATGTTTGTTCTTGTGGGTCAAAGTGACATGAGTGTTACATTGGACGCGTAAATGTGATGATAGACTAATTTTTAATGGTATTTGCCGATAATAATGTCGAGAGTGGGTGTGTTTTCAATTAATACGTATGTTGTTTTGTATGGATGTTGTCAAATGATGGTAGTGCATAATTTCATGATAGATTTAGCTAGGGAAGTGATGACTTTTGGGGTGTATTTTTGCACATACACAGATGATGTAATTGTGAGACGTGTACAACATGTACGTTCTGAAGGTTATTTTGGCGTA
Organism: Camellia japonica; assembly: GCA_030407325.1. Taxonomy (NCBI): domain Eukaryota; kingdom Viridiplantae; phylum Streptophyta; class Magnoliopsida; order Ericales; family Theaceae; genus Camellia; species Camellia japonica. Next base: position 13,201,854 of record JAPPVO010000003.1, read on the forward strand.
AAACGTTATCATCAACGTAAGCCATTCAATTAACATCAAAGTGGGTAAAGCTGCAGTATGGTTTTATTGCAGGTGGCTTTGAAAATTTTCATCATTCAACACAATTCTTTATTTTGTTAGGTGAAAGGTATGTAGTACCCCCCCTCACATCGGCATGAACTACAAACAACATTGATGTTCAATTGTATGTTGTTGCCAAATTAACCATTCTATATAGCATTTTTTTGGCCAGAAGGACATGTTATGTAACGTGTTAGAACAAGAAACTACACTGGTGTTACAGCAAGATGAATGTAAATGTAAAAAATATATAATGTTTTATAAACTTCCATTATTGTAGAGTAATACGGTAAAGTTCTGGGAGAGTTAACATAATTATGTAATAATGTGAATCAACTATTTCATCAACGTTCTGATATAAGACAAAGTTGACAACAAGTCTGCTACATCGCTTCCTTGCATGTTTTCCTGTTATGATGGCCCATTTTGCCACAGCGACCACACCGAATGTGTTGAACAACCTCGCCCTTTGATGGAATTCTTTTCCGCTTGGGCCTTCCAAGAGGACGTTTGTAAACGAGTGGTGCACTGAGATAGTCTGATGGTGTGAACTTGGGTTTCGCCACGGTGGGAATTGGGTGAATCGACCCTTCATACGCTGTCCTATACTTCACCACATGTGTAGAAACCCCATTTTTTACCGACCTTAAGACTCAGACGTCATCGATTGAGCGCTCGGTGATGGTGCATGTCGTGCTCGTTCTGAGGTTTCGGAATTTCGGCTGTGAGCCTTACCCCCAGACCTCGGGACTCTTTGGTGCTTTGCCTCGGTTTGCGAACCAGGTCTTGTTTTCTCTTCCCGAAGGGAGGGAGAGGTCTCGTAGACCATCTCTCAGTGGCCGTAGGCTACTTTTCGTGGTCGTAGACCACCGTTCCCGTTTGGAGACCAGTTTCCGGTTTTCGAAGCCGTCGGTCGTGCGCCTCGGTTCGGGACCGCTTAACTTTCTCCGTTTGCTCCGGTTTTTGGTACACACCTTGTTTCCTCTCTCTAGAGGGACACTGTGGGCCGGGAGACCACCTTCGTGGTCGCACGCCACTTTCGATGCTTAACAGTCAGTTTTCGGGGCACTCGGCTGCTCGTTTTGGCCCCTGAACCCTCGTTTTTCTCTTCCTGAAGGAAGGGAGAGGTCTCGTAGACCATCTCTCAGTGGCCGTAGGCTACTTTTCGTGGTCGTAGACCACTGTTCCCGTTTGGAGACCAGTTTCGGTTTTCGAGCCGTCGGCCGTGCGCCTCGGTTCGGGACCGCTTAACTTTCTCCGTTTGCTCCTATTTTTGGCACACACCTTGTTTCCTCTCTCTAGAGGGACACTGTGGCCCGGGAGACCACCTTCGTGGTCGCACGCCACTTTCGATGCTTAACAGTCAATTTTCGGGGCACTCGGCTGCGCGTTTTGGCCCCCGAACCTTCGTTTTGCATCCGTCTTGGTTCACTTTTGGCATGAACCCTATTTTCATTGTTTGGAATGTGGTACAAAGGTGGGAGACCACCTTTTCTCCCGCCAGTCGGTTTTCTTGTCAGGAAGCTGGTCTCCTTAGTTTTTGAGCCACTTTTGACTGGTCTCCACCATACCACTAGCTTGCTTTCAGCTTGGAGACCACCCTAGGAGGCTGCCGACCACCTTGGACCTTTTGAACTGGTTGGCCGACCAGGGCAAGTGGTCGGCTGACCACCTGAACTGGTCAGCCTACTCCCCCCTGTCTTGTCTCTGTGAGTTGTTGCCAACTGTGCCAGCTGGAAGGCATAGAATTGATCATCCATGCACGTGTATGGAGGATCTTCAAGCTTGGTTTTAAGCTTCTAGGAGAAGCTTTGAACCTCTTTGGCTATAAAGGAGGGCCTCTCCCTCATTAGCAAAGGTTCAGAAAATTGTTTAAGGCTTATGCATACGCTTCTCCCTATATCTCTCTATTAGGTGTTCTAAAGCCCCTTGTTCTTGCACCATTGCATATCACCTCTTAGCCTAACAGCTCCAACATCAACCTAAGCACCTTGGAGCTGGTTTTCAGAGGTTGAAGGTGTACTATTTTGGTCCAGAAGCTGCTGGTCCAGAAGCTGCTGGTCCCTTTGGCTACAAGGGTAACACTCTCTTTCCCTTTTCTTAGCATTGTTTTGCTTCATCTTTTAGCCATACTTGCAAGCATATTTGGACTTTGTCATAAACTGAAAAAAGTCTTATTTTGAGCTTCTTAACATGTTTGTTTGAGACCATTTTTCTGTTGGGGGCCATCTATCCCCTTGCATGCTTCATTTCTCTTTGTTTTGAGCCATGCATTAGGGCCTTTGTGTTGAGCTTTGTTGGTCCTTTTGACCACTGAAATCCAGCAGATTTTCAGTGGTTATTATGTGTTTTTGAGCACCAAAATCAGAAAGGGGTGACCCTCTCACCCCTTATCTTGTTTACTAGCATTTTTGCATAACAAAGGAGCCTATACTTGCATGCTTCCTAGCCTCATTTCAGGCCTTTTCAGTGAGTTTTAGGGCCTGCATAACCTCTGTCCAGTGGTTTTTTCATATTGGGTGTCCATCTTGCATGTGTAGAACAACCCTCTTCATGGCCTATCAAAGGAGCATCTCATTCTTGCATGCATAGACCATATTTCAGGTTTTTGGGTTTATTTGGCATGTCATACCTCTGAATTTTCTGGTTTAGTGACCTCTTGAATGCTCCATATACTTGTAGTGTAAACCCTCTTCACTAGCTTGTATTGCATGCTATTTTGGTCCTTGATTCTAGCACTTTTTGGCCATGCTTAAACTGATTTTGTGCATGTTTTGGACTGCCTTAGCTCTGTTTTATGCCTCATGGTCGAATGATGCTTGCTATGCATGGTTGTAGTTCAATCCATGCCTAGCTTTGAGTTTTGTAGCCTCTTGCATGCTTGAATAGAGGTGTTTGCTATGTTGGCATCATTGTGCATATTTCAGAGCATACATGTGCCATGTTCCCATGTTTTCCACTCTTTAAGTGCATTTGAGAGTTGTGCTTGTTTGCCTCATGTTTGGACCATTGCATGAGCTTCATTTCATGCTTTTGAGCCACCATTTTAGCCATTTTCCCACTGTCTTGGACCTGCATAGGGACTTTTGGGGCTGGTTTGGTCATTTGAGCATTGCTTTGTACCTCTAGTGTAATCCACTTCACTAGTTTCGGTATTCGGGCCATCTAGCATGCATTGTGTGAGTATTTGCATGATTCGGGACCATTGTGTTCATGTTTCAGAGCTGGAAAATGTGTGTTTGTATGCCATATTTCATCCCTTGCCATGCTTTGATAGAGTTGCATTTGTGCCTTAGGTTCGGTCCCTTGCATTTGTGCATTTGCATGTGTTTTGTTGCCTAATTTCATTGTGTTTGGCCACTGATTTGGTGTGGCTGAGGCTCACCCATCTTGGTTTAAGTCCATCTTGCATTGTGTATGCCATTCTAGTCATAGTTGCGCATGCCATGTAGTTCGTTCATCGAGTATGCCATTTGATATTCGCATTGTGTATGCTAATCATATGTGTCATATTGTTGCATAAGGTGTCTTGCATCGAGTATGCCATGTAGTTCATAGCATTGTGTATGCTAGTGCATGTTTGCATGTCATTCTCTGCATGTTTGCATCATTTAGTGCATTGCATTTAGGTTGCATAGTCGAGTCGCATCGTGCATGCCATGTATATTGCATTGTGTTTGGATAGGGTTTAGTCCAAACACGGGAAACGAGGGACGTTTCGTACTCCAAGTGACGAAACGTGCCTCGATTCTCGGTCGCCGACACTCCGGATTACCCATGATGGAGTTTAGGCCTTGTTGTGTTTATGTGTGCATCCATTTCATATTGAGTCGTGCAATTCGACCCTCGGCCATCATGCATCGGATGCGTGATTGGTGGCACGAGGATCGAGGACTACACTCCCTAGAGCTTATGCAATGACGGGGAGAGTGGTCATGCATACATATGTTGAAAATACTTTGCCATGCCCCTTTCTTGCTCTCTGTTGCAGCAAACCGGAAACCACAGCAAAAACTGGTCAGCAGCCTTCTGGAGCTTTGTACAGTATTCCGGGACCAGTTGCAAACAGAGGCAAATCGGGGCATCGCGATGGATTTCCCGACAAGGCGACTCGAGCATGCATGCATCCTATCATTCGGAACAGAGCTGAGGCAGTCCTTTTATTTAATTTGCATGCTAGCTTATTTATCTTAGTTAATTTGTTAATTAATTAGGGTTTGTAATAATTAGCTGTAATTCATTATTCATTCGGTTGTGTATTATTTATTGACCCTCCGAGAGAAGGCAATGTTGTAATAAGTGTACGTGTGTGATGTATGTCTTCCAACCCCACGTCTTTCTCCCTTTTATTTACTAGCTTATGATGATTAGTTTAGGGTATGATTCAATTAGCATCCTTATGTTCGTATGTTTGCATCCATTCATCTGTTTTGCATGCACCGGGCTCGGCGCATCATGCTAACTGCATTGTATTTCAATTCCAAGTTGAATACATGTATCGATTGTTGCATCTCATATGCCATTTTAGAATAGCCGAGCCTATCTTAGTTGTATCCTGCATGTGTTGCATTAGGCATCTCAGCATAGTTAGGATCATGCATTGATTTCTAACATAGCTTCTGTTTTGACTTGGAGTACTCGGTAAGTGTTTACGCTTTAGCATCCTTGCATGTGTGTGAGTGACTGCCATGATAGCATGCTTACCATGAGGCTATGTGCTTATGTGACATAACTGCCTGAATGCCTGTGGGTGAAGGTTGGATTATCTGAATTGGAACAATTCATTGAATGCGAGTTTTAAGCCCACTTGAGAGTGGCAAAATCATGTTTTCTAAGCCCACTTGAGGGTGGCAAAATCTGCATTTTAGCCTACTTGCGAGTAGCAAACTGCTTTCAAATAAACAAACATGAAATGTTTTGTTCCAACTCAAACGATCCAGTCTATACTTGTATGTTGTGTGCATCACATAGTAATTCTAGGCTAATAACCGGAATAAGAGCACATAATGTTTTCAAAACTCGATATCATGGTTAGTAGAGGCCGATCTTTGATCGGGTGAGCGAGGGTGCTCACGAAGTGACCTTCCCCAATCGTACCCAAGTTCCCGAGCCGAGGCAACTATGGTGATGACGGACACGTGGCCTTAGGCATGAGTCAGGGTTTCCTAAATTCCCCTAAAATAAAATATTTAGGTGGCGACTCTGTATCTGGCAAAGCAGTCCATGTTTGCCACTTCTTTCTAAAAATCTGTTTTTCAAAACGATTTGTCGGATTTGGACTCTTTGATATTCATTGGTCTTGCATTGTACTCTACGAGATTAGATACAGGACCGTGACATTGAGTCCTGAACTGTAGTGAGCCCAATGAACAAAACGGGATTCCCTCCTGGGACGTTCGAGAACGTCTACAATTTCTGGCGACTCTGCTGGGGAGTTAGAGAACTTGACTTGAACTCATGATATCTTGTTTTGATTACACTTATGTGTTTCTTTGCATTGCATTTGCATTGGTGCGCCTAGGACACAGTGTTTGCCGTCTGCTATTCCTGAACGGTTTGCCGGAGGCTCACTTTGAGAAGCGTGCCATAAGGTTGACCGGTTACGGGCTCTGCCACGATGGGAACACAAATCCCGATTTTTACCGGGGCACCCTTTTTGACCATTCGACCTAGTGCATATCGGAATCCATAGTGACCATTCCAAACTAGGACAGGTTGCTTACTTGATTGTAGGCTGTTTGAAACCGCTGCGTGCGTAGTGAAACCCTAGCTCCTGACAAAATAGAACAGGGAAACCTTACCCCTCCATAGGGGTATTTTGGCTCTCACTTGTTTGCTATGTGCTTTTAGAGTGCGTCTCTACAGGAATGCATGTATCAGTTTACAAGTTTGGGTATCAGGCCTGCGGGCACCAGTTCAGTATTTTGGGAATCAGTTATCTGCGGCTATCAGATTCAGTGTTGGGGGCAGTGATTTGGGAACGATGATAAGTGTTTGAGAACAGTCTATTCAGCTTATCAACTGTGTGTTGTGTGTTTATTTACGCTGTTATGCTGTCCGTTTGTCTGGTTATTTATTTCCTTATTATTGCTTTATTTATCTTTTTGCTAGGTAGTTTAGCACAATTGCTTCAGACCAAGCAGATATTCCCCAAGCACTCGAGACTAGAGGTCGCCGACTCAATCAATCTGAGGATCTGGTCGACGGACAACCAGTGTTTTATTCCTTACCCCCGGTTATCAGACGGAGGTCGAGAAGACGCAGTGCATCCAAGTAGAGGTTGCCAGAACAGTGGTCTATCCCATCAGTGGACAGTCAAGCTGAGGCTTCAGTTTTTACCACAGAGATAGATATACCAGTCAGTCAGCTGGAATAGCAGAACATGGCAAGGATGGAGGAAATGGTGCGCCAACTCCAAGAAAGTATGAAACTTATGCAAGAGGACGCTGCTCGTCAAGCGGAATTTGCCAAACAGCAGGCTTTGGTTATGACCCAGCAGGCAGAGCTAATTACCCGGCTACAGCAGCAAGCTGGAGCATCAGCCTCACATCAAGCTCCTCCCCCACCAAGGGTCCCACTACTCGGGGAGACACCAAATGTCCAGAATATCCAGGAGGATACAGACATCCCGACAGGGCCGGCTCCGCCCCCGATTCTACCTCAACTATCCAAGGCACCTACGCCTATCAATTAACCAGACTCTCCCTTTGAGTTCGAGGTAAACCCTACAACATTATAGTTGAGCAAGCTTGAAAAGTTGTTCAAGAAATCCCAAGGGGTAAAGTCCATCCCAGACATTGAGGACGGGTATACTGACGCGGCTGTGACGCTGCCAGATCAATTCAAGATGCCATAAATCGACCGCTTTGACGGGTCCGGGGATCCCATGGTACATCTCCGTTTGTTTTCGGACATACTAAGGCCGATGGGCCTCACCAGACTACAGAAGCTTTCATTGTTTGGCCAGACCCTGTCGGGTGTGACGGCCATCTGGTACGCAAAACTGGAAGACGATGTCAAGAGGAATTGAGATGAGATGGCCGAGGCTTTTGTCGCTCAGTACTCCTATAACACGTAAATCGAGATTACAACCCGTGATCTCGAGACAACAAGGCAGGAGCCTAAGGAGAGCTTCTCTGAATTCGTAGCCCGGTGGAGGGCCAAGGCCTCAATGATGACCACTAGGCCCACTGACAAAGATCAGATTCGGATGATTGTGCGCAATCTCCAGCCCAAGCTTATGCAGAAAATGATCGTGCTCCCCTTCCCTACCTTTTCAGATCTGCATGAGATGGGAGTACAGATCAAGGATGCCTTGAAGCAGGGCTTGATTGATAATGACAAAGAGCAACCCAGGAGAACCTTCAACCGCAACAACAATGCAGGCACAAGCAGTGCTGCAACTGCTAGAGCTTCGAAAGTAAGCATGGTCACCACCACCCCTCCAAGAACCCCGGTAGCTACACCATTCTCCGGTGCATCCGGGAGTAACACATAAACAACCAAATTCCAACCTCGAGGCCAAGAACCTTCACTCCATTATATATGCCCCTGTCCAAAGCTCTAGGGGTATTAATCAGGAAAGGGCACTTGAAGCCCCTGGAGCCGAGGCCATTGCCGGATCCACTTCCTCCCTCTCATAACCCGGCGAAATATTGCGCCTTTGACCAACAACATGGTCATGATACCGACCATTATTTTAGATTGCGTCACGAGATTCAGGATCTCGTTGACAACAGGGTGATTGTGCCTCCAGAAAAACCCAACGTCACAACTAACCCTCTCCCACCACACAACCAAGCTCCACCTCCTAAACGGATCAACTTTATCCAGACTGGGGTCATATCATACGACCCCAGCATATATATCCCCCGTCCCACCTACCCAAGCCGGAGGTGTTCCTTCCCGACAGCATTGACCTGTGCATGTTGGACATCTGCCGAGCCCAACCTGAACCAATGGTGGTGACCATCGAAGGTGGAATAGGGATGATTTCGAAGGAAAGTGGGGTCGTTGATTCAGAATCTAAGGAAATTGGGAGCTGTGCTGAGGAGGTATATGATCCGAGTGGCTACATTGCGTCAGTGGGCCAGGCTAGGCCAAACTTTGAATTGCCGGTGGGGGCAGAAATTTGTGTACTACGGGGACGGATTTGATCAGAGGCAGGATGACTTGGCAACTCTGGAAGAGGACTTTGCTAACCTCCAGTTTTTCAACGAACAAGACCCGGGGGACAGTGCAGTCAACTGGTTCATTTTGAGAGTCAGCAGAGGTCACAGGGTGGCTTGACGACCACCAGATATTGTTGAAGAATCTCAGCTGGAAAAGGGCCCGTCAGGGCAAGGACATCAATTGTGACCGGAAGGGCCGGAAGTCAGAATGCATCGCCAGAGAGCGCCGGTGCCAAGAATTTCGCTCGGGATTTGGGCATTTTGAATACAGGAAATTTTGAACAGCAGGCTGCATTGACGCAGTTAGAACCAGAAGGAATTGAAGACTCTGAGAGAGCTAGAAAAGCCAAGGCCCCTGTGGGGACTGAAAGTGCTATGTGCACAAGAACAGAGGATGCTGCGAGCATGTGGACAGAAGGTACCGTGAGTACAAGGACAGTGGTAACGGAGCCGGACAGGTGTCTGTCGGCTGCCGATGGAATGTGGTGGGAAGACGATGATTTATGTCTTGCCCACATAGATGAGGACTGGGGAAGCAATCAACCGAATGATACTTGGTACATTGGTGAAGTAGACCATATGACTAGGAGTGGGCGGTATTTCAAGCCCCCACACCTAGACTAACCAGAGGCGTCCGGGAAGGACAAGGAGGTGGAGAAACAGAAAGAGAAGCAACTTGAAGAAGAGGCCGTGCTGAAACAGTTGAAAAAGATACAAGCAGACATCTCCATCTGGGGACTGCTTATGGCTTCACGTGTTCACAGACAGGCTGTTCTATCAGCTATAGACAAGGCCAAACTCTCAATAGACACCATGCCTGAACAGCTGGTGGGACTGGTCTTTCCGAGAGGAGGTTCCCCGACGTTGACCTTTTCTGACAAAGAACTGCCGCCTGAGGGCGCGAATCATAACAAATCGCTCTATATCTCTGTGGAGTGTAGAAGCAAATGGATACCGGTAGTTCTTGTCGACACGGGATCCGCTATTAATGTGTGCTCGTCGAGGACGGCATATGCAATCGGTTAAAGCCCGCGGACTTCGTGCCAACTGCCCAGGTGATTCGGGCGTATGATAACACAAGCAGGGAGGTGATGGGGACTGTCGAAATTCAGACCCAGGTTGGTCCAGGACAACACGAGATCGATTTCCATGTCTTGGACGTTCCCGCAACCTTCAATCTACTTTTGAGGCGGCCGTGGCTGCACCAGGTAAAGGCAGTCTCTTCCACCTTGCACCAGATGTTGAAATACCCCCACGGGAAAGGGGTGGCTATTGTTTTCGGGAATTCGTCAATCCATCCACCGCCAGAAGTGTCTACACCAGTCTTGGAAATCGAGCATGGCACAGAGGATGTGTTCTTGTCGGGGTTTACTCTGGCTAAGGCTCGAGTCGTGCAAAACATCTTGGCTGTTGATGAGGGGGTGTATGTCAGCGCACAATCAATATACCTCATGAACAAGCTTCAACACATCCCCGGGATGGGATTGGAAAAGAGTGGCCGGAAAGGCATCGCAGTATCGGCCGAAGTGCCGCACAACCCGCATACCTTTGGCTTGGGTTATATGCCCACCAAAGAGGACTGGGTAAGGAAAGGCAAGGAGATGGCCGGGAGAGCCAGAGCAAAGAAGGCGGGGAAGCCATTTGAGTTGATGCACCGACCCATCCAGGGTACCTTAAACGGACGCTTCGTCTGGGAGGGGGAGGACTTTCCATTTTGTGGCTTCCCAGAGCCATGGTTGAATGCGGAGAAGAAGCGCGTGCCAAGTTTCGAGATCTTCTTTGACCTGCAGTTATCCGAGGATGATGTTGCCAAGGAGTAGACAGACCCATCAGCTGAGGTTGAGCAATGTAAAAATGTGGATTCCGAGAGCGCTGAAATTGAAATGAGGGTAGCACTAGCTTGTCTACTTTCAGATCCTCCGATCGTACAGAAGTGCTTGGGGGATAACTTCTCGGTGTCCACGATTGGGAATGAAACAGCTGCAGGCCTACCGTCAAACATTTTGGATGCATCCATCGCACCCTCTCTCATCTGGCAGTACGAGGAGGGATTTTTGTCAAGCAGCACCGGTCAGGTAGTGAGCCGGAATCTGATTCCACCGAGCCTGTAGAGTCGGAATCAGGTTCCAGCTCGACTGAGTCTGAGTCCGGTATTCCTGGGGGTGATAACCTGATATCACAGTCCTGTCTAGGTCGTCTTTTTCTTTCTCTTTTGAGTCTGTTGTAACAGAAGAATCGGACGATTTGGAAATGCTTAATGAGAATGGAATGGATGTGGTTTCTGAGTACTTTTCTGTGCCCTTGATTTATTGTATTAATCAGGACTTTCAAAACTTTGATGAAAATGACGGGGAAGAAATTCCTCCGGTTTTGCAACGCTTAATTGATTAAGAGTAGGAAAGATTTGTTAAACCTTTAGTTGATGAAATCACTATTGTTAATGTTGGTATTGAGGAGGACCTGCGGCTGGTCCAGATCGGGTCCACATTGTCTTCGGAGGAACGCGAGCGCTTAGTCGCTTTATTAAAATATTTCAAAGATGTTTTCGCGTGGTCCTACGAAGACATGCCTGGAATCGATCCTGAGATTGTACAGCACCGGATCCCTCTTGACCCAGAGGCCTGACCCGTTAAACAGAAACTCAGAAGGATCCGCCCGGACTGGGCCCTCAAGATTAAAGAAGAGGTCACCAAGCAAATTGACGCAGGTTTCCTGCTGGTATCCGAATACCCAATTTGGTTGGCCAACATTGTTCCGGTGCCGAAGAAGGATGGCAGGATCCGAGTATGCGTGGATTTCAGGGATTTGAACAGAGCCAGTCCGAAGGACGACTTTCCCTTGCCGCATATTGATGAGTCAGTGGACTTCACAGCGGGGCATGCTTTACTTTCGTTCATGGATGGATTCTCGGGCTATAACCAAATAGTGATGGCACCTGAAGACCGGGAGAAGACTGTCTTCACCACCCCGTAGGGGACTTACTGTTACAGGGTGATGCCATTTGGATTGAAGAATGCTGGAGCTACATATCAACGGGCCGCGACCACGATATTACATGACATGATCCACAAAGAGGTTGAGGTGTACGTGGACGACATGATTGTTAAGTCCAAAGAAAGAGAAGGCCACTACACCGCCTTGCAAAAGTTCTTCCAAAGATTAGAGAATTTCGGTTGCAGCTGAATCCTCAAAAGTGTACGTTCGGTGTTATAGCGGGGAAAATGCTGGGGTTTCTAATTACACAGAGAGGTATCGAAGTCAACCCTTCCAAAATCAAGGCCATCGTAGAAATGCCACCACCGATGACTGAAAAGGAGGTGCGAGGCTTTCTAGGTAAAGTGCAATTCATAAGACAGTTTATCTCAAAATTAACCTTAACTTATGAACCACTTTTTGGTCTCCTGAAGAAAGGAAAGAAGTTCCAATGGGACGGTCGATGCCAAGCTGCTTTTGAACAGATCAAGGAATACTTACAGAACCCACCCGTGTTGTCACCACCTGAGCCAGGGAAACCATTGATTTTGTACGTTTCAATGACTGAAACTACGATGGGCTGCATGCTTGTGCAGGAATCAAAGGATAAGGTGGAGAGGGCTATCTACTATTTGAGCAAGAAGATGCTGGAGTATGAAACCCGCTACACACCGTTGGAAAAGGCTTGCTTAGCCTTGATATGGGCTACCAGGAAGCTGCGGCACTACCTGTTAGCTCACTCTGTAATGTTGGTTTCAAGATTAGATCCCATCAAATATCTCTTCGAGAAACCGGCACTTATGGGTAGGCTAGCTCATTGGTTGCTGTTGCTTTCCGAATTTGATCTGAAATATGTGATGCGCAAGTCAGTCAAGGGAAAAGCGGTAGCGGAGTTCTTAGCCGATCATCCAGTGGAAGGAGGTGAAGCAGTTGAGTACTTATTCCCAGATGAGGCCATTTTGTATATCGACGATGAGTTTTGGACAATGTATTTTGACGGAACGTCAAACCAGTACGGGTATGGAATAGGGGTGTTGCTGATAGCACCCGACAAGTCCCGTATCCCTCTAGCATTTCAACTCCGGTTCAAAGTCTCGAACAACGAAGCAGAGTATGAAGCATGCATTGTTGGTTTAGAAGCCGCCCTAGAACTAGGGGCAAAACGGTTGGACGTCATCGGGGACTCGAACCTGGTTGTATCTCAAGCTAAAGGAGACTGGAAAGTCAAAGAAGAAAAGATGATAATGTATCACCAGACCTTGGACTTGTTAATTCCTCGGTTTGAGAAACTAAACTTTGCTCATCTGTTAAGAGAGAACAACAGGTTCGCAGATGCACTAGCAACTCTATCTTCCATGATAGACATTCTTTTTGGAGTTTGGATGCGTCCAATCATCATTGACCAGAAGTTTGCGCCAGCCTACGAGTCAATTGCTGCCATAGAAAAGGTTCAAGATGAGAACCCCTGGTATTACGATGTCTGGAACTTCTTGGAGAAAGAGGCGTACCCACCAGGGGCAAATGCCAAGGATAAGAGGGCAATCAGAAGAATGGCTACTCAGTTCATCATCTGTGGGGGTAAACTGTACAAGAGAGGTCATCTAGGAATGCATAAACTGTGTGTCGACGTCGAAGAATCAAGCGCCTGATGGAGGCCATCCATGGAGGAGAGTGCGGAGTGCACATGAACGGAGTGATGCTAGCCCATAAGATCCTCAGACAAGGTTACTACTGGTCCACCATGGAGGAGGATTGTATCGGCTTTGTGCGGCGATGCCACAAATGTCAGATCCATGCAAATCGCATGAATATCCCACCGTCGAAGCTGTACAATATGACTTCGCCATGGCCATTTTCAGTTTGGGGAATCGATGTGATCGGGGCTGTCACTTCGAAGCGGTCTAATGGGCATGAGTTCATTCTGGTCGCGATAGACTATTTCACAAAATGGGTTGAGGCCCAATCTTACGCGGTGTTGAAGGCTTCACACGTTGCAAAGTTCATCAGAAATAACAGCATCTGTCGCTACGGGGTCCCGAACGAGATCATTTCAGATAACAGTTCCCACTTCAAGAAGGAAGTGATTGACTTGTTGGAAAAATACAACGTGGCTTTTCATAAGTCATCCACATATCGACCGCAGACCAACGGAACGGTTGAGGCCGCCAACAAGAATATCAAACACATACTGCAGTAGATGGTGGAACCTACCGGGACTGGCCAGATAAGCTGCCATTCGCTCTGTGGGGCTATCGGACTTCAATTAGAACTTCTAGCTGACCTGTGATAGGTCTACTAGAGCACTCAGTAGATAAAGGCCAACGGTGTTCCCCCTATCGGAGAACAAAGTGGTCCAGGAGGAACATCAAAAACCCTCGAGCGTACTGCTCTATCTCTTCGAGAGTCTCGGGCACAATCTCCCTGAAATGTGTGGAAAACCAAGTGTACCTGACTCTGCCCGAAGATCAGTCAATCGGTGGACGAGTGTAACAACCCTCGTCGCTGATTATCGAAAAACTACTGATTACTGTTAAACTGAGACTGATTATGAGAAGTAATTGAACTGATTAAAATACTAGACTGACTGACTGAGATCTGAAACTGAATCGATTGACTGTATCTGTTTAATTGCATGTTTATCTGTTTGACTGTTTAATTATCTGTTCAGTTTTTATGTTTAAACTGTTAATTGAAGGCCTTATCGGCGGCCGAATCCAAAATTGATTGATGTTCCATGATCAGTAGAAATAATGTGATTTTATGGTGTATTTATTTGAAAATTTATTTGGTATGATTAAACTAGAGTAAAATATGTTAAATTGCATAGGTTGGCTTTAATTACAATCATGCTATCTAGTGGCCACTATCTAAGACCACATTTGAGACTTGTATACACTTAGACCAACATTTCATCAGCTTCATTCCCTTGTTATTGCCGATCTAGAGAGAGAGGAAGTGAGGGAGTTGTGTTTTCTTCTGGATTTGCTTTTGATTTGCTTGGAGACTTAGAGATTTTGTTAGAGAATTGCTATATTGAGCTTCTAGGCTGAACTACAAGACTTAAGGTAGAGTTCTTGCCCTCTTGCTTTTGATTTAAGTCACTCCTTGCATGTTTGAGAGGAATATTGTAGATTAGAGCCAAGATATGGCTTGTAATGTTGTGTTGTAGCTAGAATCATGCATGCATGTTTGTATTGATGAATTTTGAGTTAATTTCATGGCAAATTGTCGTATGCATGCTCATAATTAAGCTTAAGTCCATATTTTCAACTTGTTTTGAAAAGAATGAGCTCATTAGAGCATGTTTTGAAGCATGAAAGTTGTTTAAAACTCATGCATGTCATGGTTGTAGCATGTTCATGAAATTTGGTTTGAATTTGGATTTAATTAAACACCCTTGGGCCTTGATTTACCAAATTGATCTTTGAAATATGTAATATCATGTGTTTACAAGTGTTTTCCAGGTTTTTGGCCCAAGAGGATCGATTTTAAGGCATTTGAACTTGTTTTTGAGCTTGAGGTTCAAATCTGGAATTTCCAGATTTTGGACCCACGCTCAAGCGAGGAAGTCTACGTTCGAGCGTACACTCTGTGATCGTGCCTTCTGCTCGAGCGAAAAAAGTTACGCTCGAGCGTGAAATGGGTGCATCCAGTACTTTGCATGAGTTCACAGTCCGCTCGAGCGAGGAAACTCACGCTTGAGCGAGGACTTGTGTCTCACGCTCGAGCGAGGGTCGAGCGCCCATCGAGCGTAAATTTTGAGCATCCAGTATTTTTACTGTAGCACACAGTCCGCTCGAGCGACGGAATTCATGCTCGAGCGAGGGTCGAGCGCCCATCGAGCGTAAATTTTGAGCATCCAGTATTTTTACTGTAGCACACAGTCCGCTCGAGCGTAGAAAGCCACGCTCGAGCGAGACCCCTGTTTTCTGAAAATTTTGTAAAATGTTTCTAAGTGCATCTTTGCATCCTCTTTCTATCCTAGGCATTCCTAGGGCATATTTAAGGCATCTTAAAGAGGATATAGATGTAGAACCACACCGAGGCAAATTAGGGACTAAGTTATTATCTTTCCCAACTGTGTAGCTTAGTGTGTGTTCAATCTGTAAACTGTGTAGGGTTGGCTTTCCAAGGAGACGCTCTAGTTCACTGTAGCCCAGAACTCTGTGAGTAACAATTGTGTAAAGATATGTTCAAAATGATTATCTTCTGAACCACTGAACTGTACTGTTTTCTGAACTGTTTACTGTTTACTAAATGAATGTATGTCCTATATTCTGAA
>JAPPVO010000003.1:13217439-13374171 GCA_030407325.1 Camellia japonica
CACTCTTAATTATAATCATTAATCTATATAAAAAATATTAAATTAATTATTTATCTACCATTCCAAACATATCCAATTTAATACATACTTTTCAATTCCTAAATTAACAAAAAAAAAAAGTTTAAAAATACTAAAGTTTCAAGAATAATGAGTAGAGTTAAGATAATATATAATAAGAGTTTACAAATTTAGGTTATAAAGATGATAAGGTTAATTAATTAAGGTTAATAATTTATTATATTTATTAATATCATTATATTATTAGATTATATAAATAAATACAATATATGTTGAAGCGGTCGGTTTCGGTTTAGATTGGTGCACAAGGTATTTAAACTGATACCGAATCGAAAATCCAAAAATTCAAATTTAAAAACCATACAAACCAATTCTTATTAAAAAACAGACCAAATATAGCTAGTTTGGTACACTTCAATCGGTTTTGTCGGTTGTTTCGATTTTTCTTACCTTCCTAATTTAATATACGAAATGTTTTTAGTTTTGGATTTTTTGATTTAATGGACTGATTTAACAATGATATTAAAATTGTCGTCATATTTGACTTTTGAAAAAATAGAAAGTAATTTAATGAAAATAAAAACAACTATCCATTACATGATCATTATCCAAACGCATAATAAAAATTAATTGATAAATAAATAAATGTGTAAAAGATTTATTAATTTTACATAATTTTATCTTGGATAAATTACAAATACACCCCCAGACATTTGATTAAAATACAAATCGCCCCCTGTGATTTTAAAAATTACATTTCACTCCCTGAGGTTTCTAATTTCATAACAAAACGCCCATTTTATTAATAAATCATTAAGTCAATTAACATTTTTTAATGATGTTAAAAAATATGTTTCAATTAATAATTTAGATAATTTTATTATTGTATAGGAGAACAATTATGAATTTCATTTTTTTAGTTAATTATGTTAAATAAAAAATTCTAATAAGGGAGTATTTGTAATTTTTCAAACTACAGGGGGCAATATATATTTTAAGCAAATCTCAGGAGATATATTTGTAATTTACCTATTTATCTTTGGTGGGTATAAATAATTTTTAAAATTTTAAAAATATTGTATTGACATTTATTTTTGCCAAATTAGTTATATTTTATTAAATTGACGACTTTTCTCTTGAAATTGAGTAATGATATATTTAATTGTCATTATTTGAAACAAGATTCAAAATTTAGGATCAAATGTGTTACAAGTGAAAAATCATGGACTAAAATGACACAAATTCTAAACTATAAGAAGCTTAAAATTATAAGAACCGTTAGTATAATTTACCCTTTTATATATGACAAGTTTATCCATCAAGTTTCTCAATTTGTTTTGTAAAGTTCCAAATTGCAGCAAAGCTTTGAAGATACTAAAGAATATTATAATTAGATCATATATATAGTCGATCAAATATATGCGTATCCAATTGGGATTGGATAATTGGATCGGGTTGGATATTTTGAATCGGACACCTGATCTGCAAATCAGGCAGATCCAGCCTAAACGATCCAAGTCTAGTAGCTCCATTCAAATTCAAATAGAGAATTATTTTTTGACGAAGAAATTGCAACAATTATTAACATATCTTAATGCAGCCAAAAAATAATAATAAATAATCAATAAACTGTTTGATCCAGCCGGTAATCATAATTATTGACAAGCTAGGAGCAGAAATGTGTGTGTCGGTAATTTCACAATAAAAGACAATTTTATTCCAACAATATCAATATCACTCCCTTCTCTTTTCTTTTTGTTTTTTATTGACAGAACAACATCACTCCTTGAACACCCTTTGCCCATCCACTAATACACAATCCTATTGGCTATCACCAATACACAAATTCACAGTGCAACATAAATTAACAAAACAAAATTTAAAGAGTAAACATCATAAAATAATTTTATAAAAAAAATAAAATAAAAGAAGTATGTGCTTAGTGCATTGCCAAAAATTTCCTCAAACGTGAATGAAGAAAATGAGGCTGTACATGAGCAACCGACCTGGATGAGATGCCAGTTTGGAAGGGTTCCATTGCAGGACTTGACAGTGTTCAATTAAATCGATGGAAGATGCTGAATCTGCAACTTTTTCGACGATTATCCACTTGAATTCAAAGCAGAAACCCAAAGACGCATTTAGAACCTCATTGTATGGATTGGATGAAACTGATAAATGTGATTTAAGGTGTTGGTCTCATAAAATCGCTATGTGACTACTTGGATACAAGAAAATGAAGCAAGCTGAAGAAGAATTCGAAAGTGGGGTCTGAAGATTAGGACATGGTTCAGGAGACACTGCCTCAGAAAAACCTGACACGTTGGAACATACCCATGAAGGAGAAGGATCAAAAGCAATGGAAAAGGAAATATTTGATAGGCAAATTGAAGTGAAAGGAGACTCATCAATTCCTGAAAACTTCCCCGCGGTAGTGATGTTCGTGCCAACTATGTCCTTAAAAGTGATGCCCTTGACAACAGGAAGTGCATAAGGATCAAATTTGTCATCCGGGTGCGATTCACATTGACCTGTAGCCTCAATAGCAATATCAACATTTACCATTTCCACATCTGACATGAGAATATCTTTTATGTAACCACCCCGACCTCTTGATGTCTTCGCTTCTATGCCAATGAATGAATTGGATATGTGAAGATGCTCGATAAGTATGTTAGAGATGCCACCGGACATCTCACTGCCAAAAGCCAGACCAGAGCCAGAAAAAGACTGAAGGCGAACATCCCTGATGTGGACATCTGTGGTTGGTCTGCCATAGGCAATTCCATACTCGTCCCATCCACTCTTGAGCGCAATGGCATCGTAACCCATACTAATGTTGCTATTCTCGATGCACACATGGTCACAAGAATCTGATAAATTTCATTTCATCTTTTGTTAGAAAAAGATAATCTATATTATATGATCTCAACAATCTTGCACTCAATATTAAGAAAGATACTGCATAAGTTTACACCAATATATAGAAGAGGCAAAAATAATGGTTCAGTGATATTATGAGTAGCATTGTTGTAGATGAGACACGATTATTGGGGGTGGTTTATAAAAGAAAGGAAAGAAAACGAAACCAATATCTCATGTGAAACATTTTGTGTACTTATAGCGGGTTGGTTTTTTGAATGTTTGCATTCATCTTATATTTAAGCCAAAATATCAATAATTAGGAAAATTATTAATACATAACAGTCCTATCCCCAGTGAAAGCCTATAAAAAAAAAAAAAATTCTGTGTGAAAGATGCAACCAAGAACTAAGATAAATAAAGAAATATTTTCGTACGAACCTGGGATTATTCCACTAGTGTAAGGAGAAGTGGGAGGAGAATGGACGGTTATGTTTTGAACTAGCACGTAACTGCATCATATCCACTAGTTATTATCAATCAAGCTAAACTTTATAACGCTTAAAGTTAAGAATCCATTAGAGACAAACTAGTCGTTAGAGGTGGTTAACCAAGATACCTGCAATATACTGGATGGATGTTCCATGCAGGTGAATTTAAAAAGGTTATATTTGATATAACAATATCACTAGAGCTAATAAATTCGACGAGAGGTGGACGGCTGTTGTTTAAGGAATGAGAACTGAACTGGTCCCACCACATAGAACCCTCGCCATCAATAGTTCCGTTGCCACCTGGTGCAATCAACGGACGCATGTAAAAAAGAAAAATTACGAACTACCAAAACGGAAAGAGTAGGCAGAAAAAGAAGAAATGAGGAGATACACTTACCTGTTATCACCACATCAGTTAAATTATATCCAGTAATCAAGCTGCGATATCTTCCACCTGGCAGTTCAATCCCCCGGCCATAAGATGGTAAAGGTTCAACGATTTCCCAGTGAGATAAATTCTGCAATGTGAAAAAAATAAAGGATAACCTAAACTCACCTTTATTTGAAGGATGCGAGTATTGATATGATCAACTAATTCAGATTACAAATCCATTAGCTAGAAAAGATATGCTAAATTGCAAAATATGACAGTGAATTGCCAACTTTTTTTACACTGGCTTGGCCAAATTGTTATTAAATAGGAGCATGAGAAAATTATGGAGCACAACAAGATTGGTTTTGGAAAGTTCTAGGCTGTTGTTATCTTGGCCTCTTTCCAACTGCACATTAATTCTCTCGTAACAAGAAAAATCACACCTATTGAATGAGTATTATATCCTTATCTTGCCCCATTAGTTGTTGGCTTTCTGTTAATATCCATATTTCTTGTTTAGTCAAGCACAAGTCCTTAAATTTTCTTCAAGTAACTGAAAAAAAAAATTACCAGTTGGGCTACTATATTTTTGGCAATTGGAATAAAGACACGATTTTGTAGCAAAAGCATTGAAGATGGAGGTCAAGAACCAACAAGGGCTAAAAGCCTAAAAGAAAGAAAAAAAATTCTGATTTTACCACAAGCAAAATGAATGGAAGATAAAAGACCAATTTCGGCAGAAGAAAATTGTCCAGTTTGTCTCTAATCGATACCCTGCCAAACTAAAAACAGAAAATAAACAAATAGTATCATTTCCGTGCAGCAAATTGACATGTCGTCTTTCTATCCATTAAATAGGTTTAAATAGGAGTATGCTAGAATCTAATTCAAGTGATGGTAAAACAAAACAAATCATGCATAGAATTCCAAATTGTTCCACATCCCCATAAAAATATACACATTGACGCAGGGATTGGTTATGTGTGAGATCAACATTATACATGATTGTTTTTGTCCCATATTTGGCAAAAATAAACAGGTAGATAACATGCAACCCCAAATGCAAGTCAAGGGTTTTTTGGTTTTTAGAAAAATGATCATGCACTGCTGCCACTTTTGTACATAGCATATAACACCCGTAAACAAATACTGAGAAAGAAAGTGGCAAGTATGGTTCCAAGCCAAGCACTTAACGCAATAGTTTCCATGGCTACCACAGCATAACTAAGGGACTCTTAGTTGTATCACAAGAAGAATGCAATTTTCTTTTATTTCTAATGAAATGGATAAAATTAAGTCCAAAATAAGAACCTGCGATCCCAGAACTACAGCTTCTCTTGCCAGGAAAAGTGTAAGGTGGCTCGTAAGATTGAAGCTTCCAGTAAGCCACCTGCCCTTCGGAACATAGAGCTGAGCACCACCCTTGTCAGCAAATGACTTTAGGTAGAAAATAGCATTTTGGAAAGCAACTGTGTTCAACGTCTTCCCATCCCCAACGGCCCCGAATTCCAAAATGGACACACTGTGAGGTCTGGGTTCCAAAGGCCCGTTGAATTCACATTGTCCTTCATTTTGAGCCCCAAGGGTTCCAACAGCATCACTTAATGCCAGAAGCAAAAGTAGTGCCACCTGAAAAGAAGAGGGAACAAAAGATAAAGGTAAAGAGCATTGTAAAACAGAAATTCAACTTGCAGTTGCTAGCAGTCCCTACAATCTCTCTTTTTGGCTGAAACTGTTATACCATTTCAATATTTATAGATTAACAATTAAAAAAGAATCCTAACTAATTACATATTGAAAAAAAAAAAAAAAATTAAATAGGAAAAATATTGAAGGCCAATTCAACTAGCAAAATCACTAAAACTGATAGTCATACTAAAACTGTGCAAAGTTTTCAACAATTTCAGGAAAATTTATTAACCTCACTGTGATATGGGACAAAAACTATATTATTATTCTCACACTATATATACTATACTATATTAACAATTTCACATAATATATACTATACTATATTATTCTCACACTCACATCAAAGGAAAAAGAAATCAATATGAGCCAACAATGATGAAAACTTTAACCAGAAAATAAAAGAACATACAACTCTCATAGTCTGTAATTCAGAGCTGTGTACATCATCTAGCCACAAGCAAACCAATAGATACTATATTATAAAAATAAGTTCAACAAAATCAACAGATATTCAGTACAATTTGGGTCCTTAGAAGGAAATCCATCCTGGAATCCGAGAAAGAAATCCATCCAAACAAAAGCCATCTTAAGTGAGGCCTTCTTCTGTCCTGTTACGAGTTTTACCTGCTTGCACATGAAGAACAAGGGAGCTGTAACTCGAAGTATCAGAATTATTTATTTATTTTTTTTTTTTTTTAAATGTTGAAATCTTGAAATAAAGAGTAAATCTGAGAGTTTGTGCAGCCAATTGATTTCAAAGAAATAAAATGAAAATTAGAAGAAAAAAAAAAAACACCTCAAACATAGTTCCATACCATCATATACATTCAGAAAAAAGAAAACAAAACCTAAATCCATTTCCATGAAAGAACACATTGCATCTCATTCTTTGGTTAGTGAACTTCAAGGGCAAAAACAATGTAGTAGAACCAAGTAGAAAAATGAATAAACACTACAACAAATGTAAAGATCAAGTTGATTTTGACCCAGAATATATATATATATCAGAAACCCAGCAAATTAGTACAATACAACATGACTACATAAGATGGGATTTTCTAATTAACATTGCAACGCACTCTAAAACTCAAATTCACGGCAAAGAATCACCCAATCCATCAAAATCAACAATTGGGCAGCATTAAAAAAATAAAATAAAATAAAATAAAATGAATTGAATGGAATGGAATGGAATTAGAAATGAAAAGTCAGATGACAACATATATTTCAGATACCCAGATGCTGATTTGACAATTAATCACAATAAACCATAACTACAAATGAAGAGAAAGAAAGAGCAAAAACATTAAAAGCAGAAAAAGAAACGTACTTACTAGCCTTTTCATCATCATGATGAATGTGTTGTTTTTCTTGGGTCTGAGTCAGGACCACCCACGAGCAAACAGGAGAGTGAATAACAACAGTGACTCGACCTGAAGGCAGAGAAGAAGAAGAGGGAAAAATGGTACTAGTTCAATTAATTACTATGCGAACAGATGGTGAGAGAAAGCGACAGCCCAAGAAAAAAAGAAACAAAGACACTATACATATATATAGCCCTCTATATACATGTATAATATGAAGCAAATCATACATAATTACCATAAATCAGCTCAATAAAATCGCTATTCCAAACTGGGATTGCCGACACTGAATTGTGAATTGGCCAAAGACGGCCGATAAGAGATGAGAAAGAGATGGGATCAACAAGGCGGTGGGGTGGGGTGGGGTGGGGTGGGGTGTGTGATTTGTGTGACTTTTAGAGAGAGAATCTATTTTTTTTTAAAGATAGTTTAGAGAGAGGATCTTTAATTCCGATTTATTTATTATTAATTAGTACGGAAATAAATAAATAAATAAATTATTTTTTTAAGTAATCAAATACTGTAAATAAAAAGTTATTTGAAAAGTGTTGAATTAGTACATTTTTTTATTTTTTTAAAAAAATATAAAATATAAATTAAATTTAAAATAATATAATATAATAAAAAGATAATATAATTTAAATAAAATAATTATAATTTAAATAAAATAATATGTTAAAATAACATTCATTATTTTAACACAACCAAACAACTATTAAATTTTGAAAGGTGTGTTGTGTTGGGACAGAAGGGGGGATTGAGATCTAGTGTGCGGGGGAACAGGGGGAGAGAGGAGGCATGTGGTTCAACAGTGGAGGAAAGTGCGGCAATGTGGGACCGAACCACCAATGATGTACCCAGGATGCTAGTCTGGCGTCACTCTGGCTTTGCCAGGTCATTGCCCCCTCCTTGTTGGCCTCTATACCCATTTATTTTGTCACGTAACTCTTCATTATTGAATAGACAAATATTTTTATAAAAAAAAATTTATTTACAAATAATAATTTTTTTAATAATATTTTATTTTAAAATAAAAGATCAGTAATAAATTATATTATTATGTATAAAAAATTATATATATTTTTTATTTATATAACATTACTGATCTTATAAATATTTTTAAAATACTAAGGAATTGTTTAGAATGATTTAAATAAATATATTTTTGATTTTTTATGAAAAATATAAAAAAATAAAAAATAATATAACTTAAAAAAAGATAAAATAAAATAAAATAAATATGCCAAAGCCTAATTGTTTTATGCTGTGTTTGGTTGGGGGATTTGGAGAGGGATTTGGAAAAGAAAAGAGAAAAGGTGTGTGAAACTAGGTGAAATATAGACATGTTTTATTCACATTTCACCTACCTTTTTCATTTCCCTTTCCAAATCTCTCCTCAAATCCTCCAACCAAACACAGCATTAGTTATTTTATTATTTTGCCCCCGGTTACAATGTCCAACAACCAAGGGCTCCACCTGAATTAATGAAAGAACTCATGAAGTAGTTGAACATTATCTCAATGGGAGGATGGACTCTCCAATCCATTCGAATCGCTAGTGGGCCGATAAGTCCAAAACGTGGTGAGCTCATCCAAATAGTCGGACACTCTCATAAGGATTAGATCAGACGGTCTTATCTATCGATCTATTATATAAGAAAAATAAAATTTTTCCTCAAAAATTTTTGAGAGTTTTAATATTTCGTATTAATTTTTTAAATTTTTTTAATTTTAAATAATTAAAAAAATTATTATTGGTTAATTTTTATTTGATAATTTTAAATCGGTAAAAGAAGGGGAAAAAAGTTATTTTACTCATATAAAGTAAATCTTATACTCGCATCTCATTTAGTGAGGAGTCTTGTGAGAGTTTCAATATCTTATACTAATTTTCCTAATTTAAATAATTAAGAAAATCTCTATTGATTAACTTTTATTTGATAATCTCAAATCGGGAAAAGAAAAAAAAATAAATTATTTTACTTATATAAAGTAAATCTTATACTCTCATCACATTTAGTGAGGAGTCTTGTGAGAGTTTCCTCATACTAATTTTCTTGATTTTCTTAATTTTAAACAATTAAGAAAATCTTTCTTGGTTAGCTTTTAATTAATAATCCCATATCGGGAAAATAAAGAAAAAAAACTGAGTTGTTTTACTTATATAAAGTGAATCTTATACTCCCATCCCATTTAATATTGTACTGTTGTGCATGTTTTAATTCAATATATTTTAAATTTTAAAAGTTTTAATTAATTAATTATGACCTAGCCGATTAGGTTAGATCATTTTTTATTTGATTGATTCATTGGTTTAACCAGGATTTTAGCGATTTTATCAAATATATTGATTAAATTCGAAATAAACTAATTTATATAAGTAAAATGAGATTTTTAGTGAAAATTCTTATGATCAATATCTCATACTCATTTTTTTGATTTTCTTAATTTTAAACAATTAAGAAAATCTCCATTGGCTAGTTTCAATTTAACTTTTATTTTATAATCCCACATAGACGTTTTGATTTTAAAAATAATTTTGTATGAGGTTTTGAAACTCTCATAATATTTAATTTTAAAATAATTACAATTTCACATAATAAAAAAAAAAGAAGAGAAAACGTAAATTGTTTTATTTATATAAAATGAATCTTATAATCTCATTTAATATTATAGTATTGTATATGCTTGAGTTCAAAATTGTTTAAATTTTAAAATAAAATTAAAAAATTTTAATTAATAATTTTGTTGTAAATTGGTTGGGTTTTTTACTTAGTCGATTAGGCTTAATCGTTTTCGATTTGACTGATTCACTGGTTTAACTGCGATTTTAACTATTTTATCAAAATATATTACTTAGATCTGTTTGATTTGAAATAAAACAAGATTGACCATATTAAAAATTGAACGATTGGGATTATTTAATTAGAAATGAACTTATTATCCAACAACTGTTAACTTTTATTTTTCAATCCCACATCAGGAAAATGAGAAAAAAATGAGTTGTTTTACTATATAAACCTTGTGTTCCTGTTTAATATTGTAGTGTTGTGTATATTTCAGTTCAAGACAATTTAAATTTTAAACTTAAAATAAAATTTAAAAGTTTTAATTAATTAATTTTTGTATAAATTGATTGGTTCTTCGACCTAGCGGATAGGGTGAACCATTTTCGGCTTGACTGATTCGTTGGTTTAACTACGATTTTAACGGTTTTATCAAAATATATTAGTTAAATTCGTTTGATTCGAAATAAATTAAAGATTGACCTAATTAAAAACTAAATGGCTAAGATTGCTTGATTCAAAATAAACTTTCCGCCCAACAAATTGTTAACTTTTAAACAATTAACAAAATCTCCATTGGCTAACGTCCATTTAATTTTTATTTTATATTCCCAAATCGAGAAAATAAGAAAAAAATGAATTGTTTCACTTACATAAAGTGAATCTTATGCTCTCATTTATCTAAGCAAAATGAGATCTTTGGTCAGAAGCCTTATGACCAATATCTTATACTAATTTTTTGGGTTAATTACACTAATAGTCCCTATAGTTTGAGACTTGCGTCACTTTGGTCCCTGACTTTTCAATTGTGACACATTTGACCATGAATTTTGAATCTTGTTCCAAATAAGGACAATTGAAAATATTATTAGATTTTTCAAGGGTAAAATCATCAATTTGATAAAATATAAACTAATTTGACAAAAATAAATGTCAAAAAAATATTTTTAATTTTTTTAAAATTATTTTTATCCACCAATGATAAAATTATGTAAAATTAATAAAAATTACATGATTAATTTTTTTAAATTAATTTTACATGATCATCATCCAAACACATAATAAAAATTAATTTGGTAAAAAAAATTAAATGTCTGAAAGATTTATCAATTTTACATAATTTTATTTTTAGTAGGTAGAAATAATTTTTAAAAATTCAAAAATATATTGTTTGACATTTTTTTTTGTCAAATTAGTTTATATTTTATCAAATTGACAATTTTACCCTTGAAAAATCTAATTATATATTCAATTGTCCTTATTTGAAATAATATTCAAAATTCAGGGTCAAATGTGTCACAATTGAAAAGTCAGGGATCAAAGTGACACAAGCCCCAAACTATAGGGACTATTTGTGTAATTTGCCCTAATTTTTTTGGTTTTCTTAATTTTAAACAATTAAGAAAATTCTCATTGGCTAGCTTCTATTTAACTTTTATTTTACAATCTCACATAGAGGTTTTGATTTTAAAAATAATTTTGTATGGAATTTTGAAACTCTCATAATATCTCTCCTTAAAAGTATTCTTTTATAAAATATATAGATATATCGATAATCTCAATGTCACTCTTACTGCTCCTTAATACAAAAATTATTAAATAATTATAATAATTTTAAATTTGTATTTAAAACTTATAAATTATGAGATAGATTATTATAATTTTAAATTTATATTGTGTCGATTTTAAATTTAGTGAGGAGCCTTGTGAGATTTCAATATCTCATACGGATTTTCTTGATTTTTTTAATTTTAAACAATTAAGAAAATCTCCATTGACAAATTTTTATTTGATAATTTCACATCGAGAAAACAATGAAAAAATGAGTTGTTTTATTCATATAAAGTAAATCTTATACTCCAATTCCATTTAGTGAAAAGCATTGTGAAAAGCATTGTGAAAGTTTCAGTATCTCATACTAATTTTCTTGATTTTATTAATTTTGAACAATTAAGAAAATCTCCATTGGTTAACTTTTATTTGATGATAATCCCACATCGGTAAAATAAGGAGAAAAAATGGAGTATTCTTTTATAAAATATACAGATATATCGATAATCTCAATATCACTCTTACTGTTCCTTAATACAAAAATTATGGAATAATTGTGATAATTTTAAATTTGTATTTAAAACTTATAAATTATGAGATAGATTACATTATGTTGATTTTAAACTTAAATTAATAGATTACTTTCCATATTTAGTGACAGTTGAAATTTTAATAAAATAAAATTTTAAAGTTTTAATTAATTAGTTTTTGTGTAAACTATTTGGTCTTTTGACCTAACTAATTAAGCTAAACCGTTTTTTGTTTGAATGATTTGCTGGTTTAACCTTGATTTTAGTGATTTTACATGTTATCATGATTCTTTCTTACTCATTAAGTCTTTAAAATTTCTTTAATTATTTCCCTTTCAAAAACCAATATGATAATTTTTTAAAATTCATATATTTTTATTCTAAAACAGTGAAGTATTAGAACCATGTCATTTTTTTTTTTAATAACAAAGCATAATTTAAATTATTAATTGCCTCTATCTATACTATATATTATAGTAAATGGACATTTGAAACAAAACCTTTAAATTTATATATAAAATTTTATTTACGAGAGACAAAATATAAAAAAATAAATATAATTATCGTATTTTTAATAAATAATATATTATTTTATCAGGTGCATAGCACAGATGATATGCTAGTATATTATATAAGAAAAATGTAGTTTTTAGTGAGAAAGCTTGTGAAAGTTTTAAAGTTTTATTTTCAAAATTGCTAATTTTTGTGATTTTAAAAATATTTAAAAATAATTCTATTGGCTAACAAAGTAATTATAGATTAAAAAAATAAAAGAAAAAACTACCTAAAATTTTGAATTACAAGTTTCAAAAATCTCTTCTTTAATATTTATCTCTTTCTTAAATCTAGGGGTGTAACTCAGGCGGGTTCGGTCGGGTTGGGAGGTTGTCCAATCCCAGCCCAAGTTATGCTGAGACCTGTCAAAGTCCGCCCAAGCCCGAATTGTAATCTGAGGTTGTCTGCCCAAGCCCAAACCGAGTTAAACCCGAATTGCCCAAGTTGCCCGAATTGCCCAAGTTGTAAATGAATTTCAGTTTTTTTTTTTTTTGCAGCTACATTATTAAATTATTAAAATTTGACTCTATTTACAATTTTTTTTTTTTTGTTTTTTATAGAAAATTATTAATACCATCAAAATAAATAATTTATATAATATAAGAGAAATGCCACTATAGTAGTCCTTACAATTTATGAGTGAAAATAAAAAGAAAAAAGTAAGATTTTATGTTATTTGTATATATAATATATATTCAATATGATTTAATAATATAAATTACTTTAATATCATGTAATGGCTAATAATTTATATGTATATTTAATATTTTTATATATTTATATATGTATAATTCGGGTTTCAAGTTGCTCGGGTTGTTTGACGTCTTTGCACAAGTCCGCCCAAATTTAATTCGGGCTTCTGAATTTTTACCTAAGCCCGTACCAAATTTGAAAATATTTTGTCAAAGTCCTAAAAAAATTCGGGTTAGGCTCGGGTTGAACCCGCCCAAGTTGTACCCCTACCTAAATCTCATCTCATAACAAAATAATTATACATTAAAAAAAACACAAATCTCATTTCATAAAAAAATAATTATCTATTAAAAAAAATGGGGCAAAACACCAATAAATCCTAAATTAGTAAATGTTAAACCATTTAGTCCTATGTTTATTTTGAAACACTAATAGATCCCATTCCAATATTAAAGACGTTAAAGCCCATGCTTTGTGGAATACGTGTCTTGAAGCAAGGGTAAATAACGGGCATTATTTGTTGTTGAATTTACCAAAGAGGCCAACATCGAAATGGAACGTCAATCTAGTGTGAGTGAATATGGGAGGTTAGTGTGAGTGAAAATGGGAGGTAATCTCTGGAGTGGGATCGTGATTCCGATGTTCAAGCGATTCTGAATCCGTGATTACAGAGACTGTTTGTTAAGATTGGTGTTGTTGATGTGATTTCCTAATTTAATGTTCGATTGCCGAGTAAAACCCTAGTTAGTGGAAAACCTCAATCGTGGGAATACGGTGTTGGGATGGTCAGAGTTGGGCCTGAACAACGTGAAGAACAGTATTTGGCGTAGAATACGACACATATAGAGCGTTAGCGCCGGTAATCGCCGCGGAAACAAATGGCGGCAGGTATGTAACTTCTGGTCTGATGGTGTGTGCATGTTGTCGTTTTGTTTGATGTTGTTGTATGTGGACCACTGTACTTGTTCGGGATAAACATTGCTTTGATAGTTGTCTACTGGGATGGCCTTGTTGTGTGTTTTTATATGTTTGTGGTGGAGCCCTGTTTTTTGGTGTGTTGGTGATGAGGGTGGGAGAAGGTGGGAATTGATTTTGATTGGGTGGGGTTTGATAACAGAATAATGGGCAACGTGGTGTTGTGTATATGTCAATGTTAAGTTAGTCGAAGTGGTGTTTGGAAAATCCTCGTGGTTTTTTTTGCCGATGTTGAAATGGCAATGTTGTAGGTAGACCATTATATTGGGTTGGGCAAACATTGCATTGGTCGAAGTACGGATTGTTTACTATTGAACTGTGGATAGCAGATTCGGTGGTTCTTGATAATAAGTCAATGATCATTGTGGTGTTGTTCACATGTAAATGTTAATTTACTGGAAGTGGTTTGGTGAAATTGGTAATTTGGTTTGTTTTAAAGTGTTGAAGTGTCAATGTCAACAGTGGACTAGTGTGTTGGGTTGGGGAAACATTGTATTAGTATTTCACTCCCATTATGGCCCCAGCCAGTTGTGTGTTTACTATGTTGGTGAGGGACCACTGCTTTTGTCAATGTTATTGTAAATTTCCAAGTTACTTGAATTACATTGGGTTGTAGAATATAATGGGGTGTGTCGAAGTGCTGTATGTGGGTTGTGGTGACGTGGTAATGTGGGGTTAAATATGAGTTGGTAGGCACTTGGGTTACGAAATAAGTTACTAATGAATCTTGTATTGTTACTATGTCAAAGTTAATTGAAAATTAATTTTGCAAGTTGATTGTATTCATTTTTTATTAATAAGGGTGATGTTGTATTTTACTGCAGTTTTAGTTTGTGTTTTTTTGGGTTTGTTTCGTGGGGGGATGTTGAAGCGTGATATGTGTTTAGGTCTTGTAAATGATATATGTGAATGTTGTGTTGTATGGTTATTGTTAGTCAGGTTTTTTTGATGGTGCTATTTTAGTAATGTTAATGTTGTGCAGGAAGTGGAAGCCGGCAGCGTGCGACACGTAAGGCAGAATGCAGAACTCCACAATCACGATCTTCTATTCAAACGTCAACCCGATTAGCTGCGAGGAGACAGTCAAAATTGCCATTCAAGACAAGCAGGACAGGTACACGTCCTGTGAGAAGAGCTTTTGTCGACATGAAGAAGCTAATGTACCGGTCTAACATTGCCGGTGTTATGAAAACCGTGTTAGAGTTTGATTTCAGTGCTCGTCATGTCAAGCAATTACAGAAAACCCTGTTTTGGCTCATGATTGACGCGATCCGAGTGCATAAATTGGATCCGGCTGCATATAAGAAGTGTGATGCGACGGTGTGCCGTGTAATTCAGACATACAACCCTATTGATGAGAAATTTTACATCGGGGGAATAGGGCTGCCAATCCGAAATAGTGACATCCGTTTATTATTTGGGTTGCAATGTGGAAGGGAGAAGTGAGATTTGTCGCATGTTGGTAAAGGACCGGCAGATTTTATACAAAGAAGATGCCGTAACGTTAGCCGGATTTCATCGAAGGTAATCAAAGATGCGCTAGTAGTGGCAATGCATGGGACGACAGAGCGAGACGAAGAAGATGTTGCAAAGCTGATGTACCTGTACATATGTGCAAAATTATTTTTCGCAACAACAGGTGAGTCTATCGGTTGGGCGTTTGTGTGGGTTATCGATAAGTTGGAGACTTTACGGTTGTATGATTAGACAGCAACGATCTAAAACCCACTGGTTTCTTCGTTGAATGAGGCACACAACAGGCCAGAACGAGTCACCGGGTGTGTCGTAGCGTTGCTGGTAAGATTTTGATGTATAACCCAGAAAAACCATTAAGCTTCCAAAACATTAAGAGTTTGATTTTGTACGAGTAGTTGACGTTGTGACTGACCATTTACTATTGTTTTTAATTTGTAGTTTCTGCTTTGCGAGCACACGGACATTATACAGCCAGATAGGCCGAATGTTGCACCACGGTTTTGTCGGTGGAACCTTGGAAAAATAATCGGGAAATTGAAAAGCGTGGAATTATCGGTGGAGGGTTCTTTTAAGGTATGACATTCAACTTACTGTTGGCATATGGTATACGTTTGGTTGGTTTGTACTTAATATATGGTACCATTTTTCTTTTTCCCGTCCAGGTTAATCTTGATAAACTTTTGGGGACTGTCATCGAAAGGTATTTTGTTGAGAAATCGACGGATGCAGAAGGCAGTGTGGAAGAAGGAGGAAAAGTGTTGGTAGTCGAGCCGGTGAGTACGTGGAATGGGTTGTCTACTAATGCTCCTGATGCTGCTGTGAACGTTGTTGAACTGAGTTTAGATTGTTGGCAGCCAAATTCACCCAATGGTGGTGAAGTTGAATGGACGTCCACCAACAAGAATGAAGAAACTCGCAACGAGGATGGTAATATATTGGCAGATGGGAGATCGTGCTCGGTTTTGTTCCCTGATCTACTAGACCTGGCAAGCACACAACCTGGGGGCTCACAAGGGGCTCCGTTTGTGAAGACACCAATGACGTAACCGAATAGTTAGGAAAGGCTATAAAGAGAATTAATGAATTGGAGATGGAAGTTTGTGTGAAGTATGCCCGTTTGCGTGATGTAGATGTTAAAGTTACGGCGATGGAGAGATTGGTAGGTGCACATGCCACCAACCTATCATCGGCTTCGATAGTGTAATTGTTGCGAAAGATACTGAAATTTTAAGGCTAACGACACAAGTTCAAAAGCTAAAAGCAAGGATAACAATTTTGGAAGACCATGTGGATGAGTGTGACGTGCACGAAGTAACGCAATCAGTGTTTAAGGAGAAAAACAAACAACGGGCGTCATGGGAAAATAATTCGAGCAAAAGTAACAAGTCTAAAAGTGTGTCAGTAACTGGTAGTGGTGAATGTTTGGCGAATGGTTGTGGAAGAAATGCAAATACCATGCCTGCCACGACAGATGACGTTACAGAAATGGACTGGGTTGGTAAATTGGCTGAGGAACAGTTTGTCAATAGAAACTGTGATATGTTATCGAAAGATAGTGACGTTGAGAATGTTGTTGTCAGTGAACAAGAGAACAACCTCGTCAACATTGAAAGCATTACGATGAACGAGACTGACAGGTTAGAAGACATCAGACCTAGCCCGGATATGACATCGTTGGTGAGGAGAGTTAAGAGCAAGTCACGACGTGAATTTCGATTAAGTGACTATGATTACCCCAATTTAGGTGGTCGTGGCAAACAGAAATGGAAGATGGATAATAGGGAAACTGTTGGTCCTGAAGTAATATATGACGTTGAGGATGTTGAAGTTGGAAATAAAACATGGCAAGGATTTGGAATGAGCAGAAAACATGTTGTGTGGAACATGCTCGATCAAGATGAAATTATGCTTCTGAAAAGAGTGTACACATTTGACGACGACGGGTAACCATTATGAATATGAATGCATTTCTATGTAACTGTGTATGTGAAAGTGTGTAATTTTGTACATTTGGTAATGATGTGATGTTGTTTGCAGAGCTATAATATGGGATGGAGGTGAAAGCGGGATACAAGTTCTGTTCGGTGATATCCGTGACCTAGTGCAGAGATCATCTATTCAAGGAACGTAAGTATAGTGTTAACACACTGAAAACTATGTTGAAAACGTAGCCCAAACATGACTTTGTTTTATGAGATGTTTGTGTAACAGAAATAACATCACGGCTGATTGGTGTAGGTAATTGATGCGTACGCAGCCATGTTGATGGAATTGCAGGAAAAAGGTATTGAAAGAGAAGACGCTGGGGACAGTTCATATGTTTTTAGCAGCGTATGCTCGGTAAGTGTATGTAATGTAAGCGCGCATAATTAGACGTATACATTCCCACATCACCCAAAGTGTTAAGTGCATTTATTTTTTTCAGAATACCTGATTTTTTTGTACGACTGGCAAAATAAAACAGGATTTTATGAGGAATCCAAGTGCACTGTCGCGGGGGAAATATTTGAATGTGCAAATCAAAGCTGCAAAAGGACACAGATACACGCATTACCTTGTGTATCATGCCAAACACTGGACTGTAATGGTGCATGACACGGTGAGCGGGTC
Organism: Camellia japonica; assembly: GCA_030407325.1. Classification (NCBI taxonomy): domain Eukaryota; kingdom Viridiplantae; phylum Streptophyta; class Magnoliopsida; order Ericales; family Theaceae; genus Camellia; species Camellia japonica. Next base: position 13,235,419 of record JAPPVO010000003.1, read on the forward strand.
ATGGAAACATTATAATTCTTCGAAACCAAGGCGAGGAATACGTGATGAACATTACAATGAATCACTGAAAGTGGTAAGTTTGTCAACGTAAAATTAATTTTTACCATACGTATTAATTTTTCCTCGTAAGTTAGTGACATGCCGGACCATGTACATGTTTTACAGGAAAACAATCATTATGAAGTTTAGTTAATTTGATGTAAATATGTATGCCACAAAAATGACGTATATTAAATTTGATTTCGTAGAAACAGTGGGTGGAAGAATATTATACAAAATTTGTCTGGCCACGGTTGGCACTCGGTACTGTTAGAATGCCAAACTTTGACAAACCCCTTGTTTCAGTCATTGATTGTCCACAACAGAGCCCGGAAATGTAAGTTGTAATAGTGGGTTGGTTATTTATTAATTTTTTTTAATTAAAAAAGAAATTAACTTCTTACAATCACAGGGATGTTGATATGGTTGGTTGTCTGTTTGCAGATCAGATTGTGCAATCTTCGTCTGCTACATCATCAGGTAGTACGTGCATGGTTGCAATATTGGCGCCACGATGGAAGAAACAACGCCACTAGAGTTACGCGCAGCAATGGTCAAGATGTTCTTAAACGACTCAGGCAGAGGACTTTGCAGTACAATACGTTGATGGAACTGACAGCGCTATCATCCCAGCAATAGTGGAAATTGCAAATAGATTCTGGTTTTACATTTTGATGGTTGATTATATTTTTGATGAAAGTTGTTGACAGATTTGTTTGTTTTGGTTCAATTACTTTGAAGTAGGCTACTTAAATTTTGTTTGTTTGCTTCGCCGCGTACATTATGCCTTGCTTTTTATAAACAAATGTCGCGACGTTGAATAATTTACACATCCGCTCGGGCTTAAATGTTTTGTGTACATGGTTTTGTTGGCTCTGCTGGAGAATGTGATTGGAACGTTATGTCGTTGAGATTTTGGGAACATGCAATTTGTTGGCTATTCTATTGATTGTTGTGGTAATATTGTTGTGGATGTTGGTTATGTTTGTTCTTGTGGGTCAAAGTGACATGAGTGTTACATTGGACGCGTAAATGTGATAATAGACTAATTTTTAATGGTATTTGGCGATAATAATGTCGGGAGTGGGTGTGTTTTCAATTAATACGTATGTTGTTTTGTATGGATGTTGTCAAATGATGGTAGTGCATAATTTCATGACAGATTTAGCTAAGGAAATGATGACTTTTGGGGTTTTTTTTTGCACGTACACAGATGATGTAATTGTGAGACGTGTACAACATGTACGTTCTGAAGGTTGTTTTGGCGTGAAACGTTATCATCAACGTAAGCCATTTAATTAAAATCAAAGTGGGTAAAGCTGCAGTATGGTTTTATTACAGGTGGCTTTGAAAATTTTCATCATTCAACACAATTCTTTATTTTGTTAGGTGAAAGGTATGTAGTACCCCCCTCACATCGGCATGAACTACAAACAACATTGATGTTCAATTGTATGTTGTTGCCAAATTACCCATTCTATACAGCATTTTTTTGGCCAGAAGGACATGTTATGTAACGTGTTAGAACAAGAAACTACACTGGTGTTACAGCAAGATGAACGTAAATGTAAAAAATATATAATGTTTTATAAACTTCCATTATTGTAGAGTAATACGGTAAAGTTCTGGGAGAGTTAACATAATTATGTAATAATGTGAATCAAATATTTCATCAACGTTCTGATATAAGACAAAGTTGACAACGAGTCTGCTACATCGCTTCCTTGCATGTTTTCCTGTTATGATGGCCCATTTTGCCACAGCGACCACACCGAATGTGTTGAACAACCTCGCCCTTTGATGGAATTCTTTTCCGCTTGGGCCTTCCAAGAGGACGTTTGTAAACGAGTGGTGTACTGAGATAGTCTGATGGTGTGAACTTGGGTTTCGCCACGGTGGGAATTGGGTGAATCGACCCTTCATACGCTGTCCTATACTTCACCACATGTGTAGACACCCCATTTTTGACCGACCTTAAGACTCATACGTCATCGATTGAGCGCTCGGTGATGGTGCATGTCGTGCTCGTTCTGAGGTTTCGGAATTTAGGCTGAGAGCCTTACCCCCGGACCTCGGGACTCTTTGGTGCTTTGCCTCGGTTTGCGAACCAGGTCTTGTTTTCTCTTCCCGAAGGGAGGGAGAGGTCTCGTAGACCATCTCTCAGTGGCCGTAGGCTAGTTTTCGTGGTCGTAGACCACCGTTCCCGTTTGGAGACCAGTTTTCGGTTTTCGGAGCCGTCGGTCGTGCGCCTCGGTTCGGGACTGCTTAACTTTCTCCGTTTGCTCCGGTTTTTGGTACACACCTTGTTTCCTCTCTCTAGAGGGACACTGTGGGCCGGGAGACCACCTTCGTGGTCGCACGCCACTTTCGATGCTTAACAGTCAGTTTTCGGGGCACTCGGCTGCTCGTTTTGGCCCCTGAACCCTCGTTTTTCTCTTCCCGAAGGGAGGGAGAGGTCTCGTAGACCATCTCTCAGTGGCCGTAGGCTACTTTTCGTGGTCGTAGACCACCGTTCCCGTTTGGAGACCAGTTTCCGGTTTTCGAAGCCGTCGGTCGTGCGCCTCGGTTCGGGACCGCTTAACTTTCTCCGTTTGCTCCGGTTTTTGGTACACACCTTGTTTCCTCCTCTCTAGAGGGACACTGTGGGCCGGGAGACCACCTTCGTGGTCGCACGCCACTTTCGATGCTTAACAGTCAGTTTTCGGGGCACTCGGCTGCTCGTTTTGGCCCCTGAACCCTCGTTTTTCTCTTCCTGAAGGAAGGGAGAGGTCTCGTAGACCATCTCTCAGTGGCCGTAGGCTACTTTTCGTGGTCGTAGACCACTGTTCCCGTTTGGAGACCAGTTTTCGGTTTTCGAGCCGTCGGCCGTGCGCCTCGGTTCGGGACCGCTTAACTTTCTCCGTTTGCTCCTATTTTTGGCACACACCTTGTTTCCTCTCTCTAGAGGGACACTGTGGCCCGGGAGACCACCTTCGTGGTCGCACGCCACTTTCGATGCTTAACAGTCAATTTTCGGGGCACTCGGCTGCGCGTTTTGGCCCCCGAACCTTCGTTTTGCATCCGTCTTGGTTCACTTTTGGCATGAACCCTATTTTCATTGTTTGGAATGTGGTACAAAGGTGGGAGACCACCTTTTCTCCCGCCAGTCGGTTTTCTTGTCAGGAAGCTGGTCTCCTTAGTTTTTGAGCCACTTTTGACTGGTCTCCACCATACCACTAGCTTGCTTTCAGCTTGGAGACCACCCTAGGAGGCTGCCGACCACCTTGGACCTTTTGAACTGGTTGGCCGACCAGGGCAAGTGGTCGGCTGACCACCTGAACTGGTCAGCCTACTCCCCCCTGTCTTGTCTCTGTGAGTTGTTGCCAACTGTGCCAGCTGGAAGGCATAGAATTGATCATCCATGCACGTGTATGGAGGATCTTCAAGCTTGGTTTTAAGCTTCTAGGAGAAGCTTTGAACCTCTTTGGCTATAAAGGAGGGCCTCTCCCTCATTAGCAAAGGTTCAGAAAATTGTTTAAGGCTTATGCATACGCTTCTCCCTATATCTCTCTATTAGGTGTTCTAAAGCCCCTTGTTCTTGCACCATTGCATATCACCTCTTAGCCTAACAGCTCCAACATCAACCTAAGCACCTTGGAGCTGGTTTTCAGAGGTTGAAGGTGTACTATTTTGGTCCAGAAGCTGCTGGTCCAGAAGCTGCTGGTCCCTTTGGCTACAAGGGTAACACTCTCTTTCCCTTTTCTTAGCATTGTTTTGCTTCATCTTTTAGCCATACTTGCAAGCATATTTGGACTTTGTCATAAACTGAAAAAAGTCTTATTTTGAGCTTCTTAACATGTTTGTTTGAGACCATTTTTCTGTTGGGGGCCATCTATCCCCTTGCATGCTTCATTTCTCTTTGTTTTGAGCCATGCATTAGGGCCTTTGTGTTGAGCTTTGTTGGTCCTTTTGACCACTGAAATCCAGCAGATTTTCAGTGGTTATTATGTGTTTTTGAGCACCAAAATCAGAAAGGGGTGACCCTCTCACCCCTTATCTTGTTTACTAGATTTTTAGCATATCAAAGGAGCCTACACTTGCATGCTTCCTAGCCTCATTTCAGGCCCTTTTCAGTGAGTTTTAGGGCCTGCATAACCTTTGTCCAGAGGTGATTTTATCATATTGGGTGTCCATCTTGCATGTATAGAACAACCCTCTTCATGGCCTATCAAAGGAGCATCTCATTCTTGCATGCATAGACCATATTTCAATGGGTTTTTGGGGTTTATTTGGCATGTCATACCTCTAAATTTTTCTGGTTTAGTGACCTCTTGAATGCTCCATATACTTGTAGTGTAAACCCTCTTCACTAGCTTGTATTGCATGCTATTTTGGTCCTTGATTCTAGCACTTTTTGGCCATGCTTTAAACTGATTTTGTGCATGTTTTGGACTGCCTTAGCTCTGTTTTTATGCCTCATGGTCGAATGATGCTTGCTATGCATGGTTGTAGTTCAATATCCATGCCTAGCTTTGAGTTTTGTAGCCTCTTGCATGCTTGAATAGAGGTGTTTGCTAGTCTTGGCATCATTGTGCATGTTATTTCAGACCTCATACTTGTGCCATGTTCCCATGTTTTCCACTCTTTAAGTGCATTTGAGAGTTGTGCTTGTTTGCCTCATGTTTAGACCATTGCATGAGCTTCATTTCCATGCCTTTTGAGCCACCATTTTAGTCCATATTTGCTGCTGTCTTGGTCTGCATAGGGACTTTTTGGGAGTGGTTTGGTCATTTGAGCATCGCTTTGCATACCTCTAGTGTAATCCACTTCACTAGTTTCGGTATTCGGGCCATCTAGCATGCATTATGTGAGTTATTTGCATGATTCGGGACCATTGTGTTTCATGTTTCAAAGCTAGAAAATGTGTGTTTGTATGCCATATTTCATCCCTTGCCATGCTTTGATAGAGTTGCATTTGGTGCCTTAGGTTCGGTCCCTTGCATTTGTGCATATTCGCATGTGTTTTGTTGCCTAATTTCATTGTGTTTGGCCACTGATTTGGGTGTGGTTGAGGCTCACCCATCTTGGTTTAAGTCCATCTTGCATTTTGTATGCCATTCTAGTCATAGTATTGCGCATGCCATGTAGTTCGTTACATCGAGTATGCCATTTGATATTCGCATTGTGTATGCTAATCATATGTTGTCATATTGTTGCATAAGGTGTCTTGCATCGAGTATGCCATGTAGTTCATAGCATTGTGTATGCTAGTAGCATGTTTGCATGTCATTCTCTGCATGTTTACATCATTTAGTCGCATTGCATTTAGGTTGCATAGTTCGAGTCGCATCGTGCATGCCATGTATATTGCATTGTGCTTGGAATAGGGTTTAGTCCAAACACGGGAAACGAGGGACGTTTCGTACTCCAAGTGACGAAACGTGCCTCGATTCTCGGTCGCCGACACTCCGGATTACCCATGATGGAGTTTAGGCCTTGTTGTGTTTATGTGTGTATCCATTTCATATTGAGTCGTGCAATTCGACTCCCCGGCCATCATGCATCGGGATGCGTAATTGGTGACACAAGGATCGAGGACTACACTCCCTAGAGCTTATGCAATGACGGGGAGGGTGGTCATGCATACATATGTTGAAAATACTTTGCCATGCCCCTTTCTTGCTCTCTGTTGCAGCAAACCGGAAACCAACAGCAAAAATTGGTCAAGCAGCCTTCTGGAGCTTTGTACAGTATTCCGGGACTAGTCGCAAACAGAGGCAAATCGGGGCATCGCGATGGATTTCCCAACATGGCGGCCCGAGCATGCATGCATCCCTATCATTTGGAACAGAGCTGAGGCAGTCCGTTTTTATTTAAATTTGCATGCTAGCTTATTTATCTTAGTTAATTTGTTAATTAATTACGGTTATGTAATAATTAGTAGTAATTCATTATTCTTTCGGTTGTGTATTATTTATTGACCCTCCGAGAGAGGGCAATGTTGTAATAAGTGTGCATGTGTGTGATGTATGTCTTCCAACCCCACGTCTTTCTCCCTTTTATTTACTAGCTTATGATGGTTAGTTTAGGGCATGTTTCAATTAGCATCCTTATGTTCGTATGTTTGCATCCATTCATCTGTTTTGCATGCACCGGGCTCGGCGCATCATGCTAACTGCATTGTATTTCAATTCCAAGTTGAATACATGTATCGATTGTTGCATCTCATATGCCATTTTAGAATAGCCGAGCCTATCTTAGTTGTATCCTGCATGTGTTGCATTAGGCATCTCAGCATAGTTAGGATCATGCATTGATTTCTAACATAGCTTCTGTTTTGACTCGGAGTACTCGGTAAGTGTTTACGCTTTAGCATCCTTGCATGTGTGTGAGTGACTGCCATGATAGCATGCTTACCATGAGGCTATGTGCTTATGTGACATAACTGCCTGAATGCCTGTGGGTGAAGGTTGGATTATCTGAATTGGAACAATTCATTGAATGCGAGTTTTAAGCCCACTTGAGAGTGGCAAAATCATGTTTTCTAAGCCCACTTGAGGGTGGCAAAATCCGCATTTTAGCCTACTTGCGAGTAGCAAACTGCTTTCAAATAAACAAACATGAAATGTTTTGTTCCAACTCAAACGATCCAGTCTATACTTGTATGTTGTGTGCATCACATAGTAATTCTAGGCTAATAACCGGAATAAGAGCACATAATGTTTTCAAAACTCGATATCATGGTTAGTAGAGGCCGATCTTTGATCGGGTGAGCGGGGTGCTCACGAAGTGACCTTCCCCAATCGTACCCAAGTTCCCGAGCCGAGGCAACTTTGGTGATGACGGACACGTGGCCTTAGGCACGAGTCAGGGTTTCCTAAATTCCCCTAAAATAAAATATTTAGGTGGCGACTCTGTATCTGGCAAAGCAGTCCATGTTTGCCACTTCTTTCTAAAAATCTGTTTTTCAAAACGATTTGTCGGATTTGGACTTTTTGATGATTCATCGGTCTTGCATTGTACTCTGCGAGATTAGATACAGGACCGTGACATTGAGTCCTGAACTGTAGTGAGCCCAATGAACAAAACGGGATTCCCTCCTGGGACGTTCGAGAACGTCTACAATTTCTGGCGACTCTGCTGGGGAGTTAGAGAACTTGACTTGAACTCATGATATCTTGTTTTGATTACACTTATGTGTTTCTTTGCATTGCATTTGCATTGGTGCGCCTAGGACACAGTGTTTGCCGTCTGCTATTCCTGAACGGTTTGCCGGAGGCTCACTTTGAGAAGCGTGCCATAAGGTTGACCGGTTACGGGCTCTGCCACGATGGGAACACAAATCCTGATTTTTACTGGGGCACCCTTTTTGACCATTCGACCTAGTGCATATCGGAATCCATAGTGACCATTCCAAACTAGAACAGGTTGCTTACCTGATTGTAGGCTGTTTGAAACCGCTGCGTGCGTAGTGAAACCCTAGCTCCTGACAAAATAGAACAGGGAAACCTTACCCCTCCATAGGGGTGTTTTGGCTCTCACTTGTTTGCTATGTGCTTTTAGAGTGCGTCTCTACAGGAATGCATGTATCAGTTTACAAGTTTGGGTATCAGGCCTGCGGGCACCAGTTCAGTATTTTGGGAATCAATTATCTGCGGCTATCAGATTCAGTGTTGGGGGCAGTGATTTGGGAACGATGATAAGTATTTGAGAACAGTCTATTCAGCTTATCAACTGTGTGTTGTGTGTTTATTTACGCTGTTATGCTGTCCGTTTGTCTGGTTATTTATTTCCTTATTATTGCTTTATTTATCTTTTTGCTAGGTAGTTTAGCACAATTGCTTCAGACCAAGCAGATATTCCCCAAGCACTCGAGACTAGAGGTCGCCGACTCAATCAATCTGAGGATCTGGTCGACGGACAACCAGTGTTTTATTCCTTACCCCCGGTTATCAGACGGAGGTCGAGAAGACGCAGTGTATCCGAGTAGAGGTTGCCAGAACAGTGGTCTATCCCATCAGTGGACAATCAAGCTGAGGCTTCAGTTTTTACCACAGAGATAGATATACCAGTCAGTCAGCTGGAACAGCAGAACATGGTAAGGATGGAGGAAATGGTGCGCCAACTCCAAGAAAGTATGAAACTTATGCAAGAGGACGCTGCTCGTCAAACGGAATTTGCCAAACAGCAGGCTTTGGTTATGACCCAGCAGGCAGAGCTAATTACCCGGCTACAGCAGCAAGCTGGAGCATCAGCCTCACATCAAGCTCCTCCCCCACCAAGGGTCCCACTACCCGGGGAGACACCAAATGTCCAGAATATCCAGGAGGATACAGACATCCCGACAGGGCCGGCTCCGCCCCCGATTCTACCTCAACTATCCAAGGCACCTACGCCTATCAATTAACCAGACTCTCCATTTGAGTTCGAGGTAAACCCTACAACATTATAGTTGAGCAAGCTTGAAAAGTTGTTCAAGAAATCCCAAGGGGTAAAGTCCATCCCAGACATTGAGGACGGGTATACTGACGCGGCTGTGACGCTGCCAGATCAATTTAAGATGCCATAAATCGACTGCTTTGACGGGTCCGGGGATCCCATGGTACATCTCCGTTTGTTTTCGGACATACTAAGGCCGATGGGCCTCACCAGACTGCAGAAGCTTTCATTGTTTGGCCAGACCCTGTCGGGTGTGACGGCCATCTGGTACGCAAAACTGGAAGACGATGTCAAGAGGAATTGAGATGAGATGGCCGAGGCTTTTGTCGCTCAGTACTCCTATAACACGTAAATCGAGATTACAACCCGTCATCTCGAGACAACAAGGCAGGAGCCTAAGGAGAGCTTCTCTGAATTCGTAGCCCGGTGGTAGAGGGCCAAGGCCTCAATGATGACCACTAGGCCCACTGACAAAGATCAGATTCGGATGATTGTGCGCAATCTCCAGCCCAAGCTTATGCAGAAAATGATCGTGCTCCCCTTCCCTACCTTTTCAGATCTGCATGAGATGGGAGTACAGATCAAGGATGACTTGAAGCAGGGCTTGATTGATAATGACAAAGAACAACCCAGGAGAACCTTCAACCGCAACAACAATGCAGGCACAAGCAGTGCTGCAACTGCTAGAGCTTCGAAAGTAAGCATGGTCACCACCACCCCTCCAAGAACCCCGGTAGCTACACCATTCTCCGGTGCATCCGGGAGTAACACATAAACAACCAAATTCCAACCTCGAGGCCAAGAACCTTCACTCCATTATATATGCCCCTGTCCAAAGCTCTAGGGTATTAATCAGGAAAGGGCACTTGAAGCCCCTGGAGCCGAGGCCATTGCCGGATCCACTTCCTCCCTCTCATAACCCGGCGAAATATTGCGCATTTGACCAACAACATGGTCATGATACCGACCATTATTTTAGATTGCGTCACAAGATTCAAGATCTCGTTGACAATAGGGTGATTGTGCCTCCAGAAAAACCCAACGTCACAACTAACCCTCTCCCACCACACAACCAAGCTCCACCTTCTAAACGGATCAACTTTATCCAGACTGGGGTCATATCATACGACCCCAGCATATATATCACCCCGTCCCACCTACCCAAGCCGGAGGTGTTCCTTCCCGACAGCATTGACCTGTGCATGTTGGACATCTGCCGAGCCCAACCTGAACCAATGGTGGTGACCATCGAAGGTGGAACAGGGATGATTTCGAAGGAAAGTGGGGTCGTTGATTCAGAATCTAAGGAAATTGGGAGCTGTGCTGAGGAGGTATATGATCCGAGTGGCTACATTGCGTCAGTGGGCTAGGCTAGGCCAAACTTTGAATTGCCGGTGGGGGCAGAAATTTATGTACTACGGGGGGACGGATTTGATCAGAGGCAGGATGACTTGGCAACTCTGGAAGGGGACTTTGCTAACCTCCAGTTTTTCAACGAACAAGACCCGGGGGACAGTGCAGTCAACTGGTTCAATTTTGAGGAGTCAGCAGAGGTCACAGGGTGGCTTGACGACCAACCAGATATTGTTGAAGAATCTCAGCTGGAAAAGGACCCGTCAATGGCAAGGACATCAATTGTGACCGGAAGGGCCGGAAGTCAGAATGCATCGCCAGAGAGCGCCGGTGCCAAGAATTTCGCTCGGGATTTGGGCATTTTGAATACAGGAAATTTTGAACAGCAGGCTGCATTGACGCAGTTAGAACCGGAAGGAATTGAAGACTCTGAGAGAGCTAGAAAAGCCAAGGCCCCTGTGGGGACTGAAAGTGCTATGTGCACAAGAACAGAGGATGCTGCGAGCATATGGACAGAAGGTACCGTGAGTATAAGGACAGTGGTAACGGAGCCGGACAGGTGTCTGTCGGCTGCCGATGGAATGTGGTGGGAAGACGATGATTTATGTCTTGCCCACATAGATGAGGACTGGGGAAGCAATCAACCGAATGATACCTGGTACATTGGTGAAGTAGACCATATGACTAAGAGTGGGCGGTATTTCAAGCCCCCACACCTAGACTAACCAGAGGCGTCCGGGAAGGACAAGGAGGTGGAGAAACAGAAAGAGAAGCAACTTGAAGAAGAGGCCGTACTGAAACAGTTGAAAAAGATACAAGCAGACATCTCCATCTGGGGACTGCTTATGGCTTCACGTGTTCACAGACAGGCTGTTCTATCAGCTATAGACAAGGCCAAACTCTCAATAGACATCCACGCCTGAACAGCTGGTGGGACTGGTCTTTCCGAGAGGAGGTTCCCCGACGTGTGACCTTTTCTGACAAAGAACTGCCGCCTGAGGGCGCGAATCATAACAAATCGCTCTATATCTCTGTGGAGTGTAGAAGCAAATGGATACCGGTAGTTCTTGTCGACACGAGATCCGCTATTAATGTGTGCTCGTCGAGGATGGCATATGTAATCGGGTTAAAGCCCGCGGACTTCGTGCCAACTGCCCAGGTGATTCGGGCGTATGATAACACAAGCAGAGAGGTGATGGGGACTGTCGAAATTCAGACCCAGGTTGGTCCAGGACAACACGAGATCGATTTCCATGTCTTGGACGTTCCCACAACCTTCAATCTACTTTTGGGGCGGCCGTGGCTTCACCAGGTAAAGGCAGTCTCTTCCACCTTGCACCAGATGTTGAAATAACCCCACGGGAAGGGGTGGCTATTGTTTTCGGAATTCGTCAATCCATCCACCGCCAGAAGTGTCTACACCAGTCTTGGAAATCGAGCATGGCACGGAGGATGTGTTCTTATCGGGGTTTACTCTGGCTAAGGCTCGAGTCGTGCAAAACATCTTGGCTGTTGATGAGGGGGTGTATGTCAGCGCACAATCAATATACCTCATGAACAAGCTTCAACACATCCCCGGGATGGGATTGGGAAGAGTGGCCGGAAAGGCATCGCAGTATCGGCCGAAGTGCCGCACAACCCGCATACCTTTGGCTTGGGTTATATGCCCACCAAAGAGGACTGGGTAAGGAAAGGCAAGGAGATGGCCGGGAGAGCCAGAGCAAAGAAGGCGGGAAGCCATTTGAGTTGATGCACCGACCCATCCAGGGTACCTTAAACGGACGCTTCGTCTGGGAGGGGGAGGACTTTCCATTTTGTGGCTTTCTAGAGCCATGGTTGAATGCGGAGAAGAAGCGCGTGCCAAGTTTCGAGATCTTCTTCGACCTGCAGTTATCCGAGGATGATGTTGCCAAGGAGCAGACAGACCCATCAGCTGAGGTTGAGCAATGTAAAAATGTGGATTCCGAGAGCGCTGAAATTGAAATGAGGGTAGCACTAGCTTGTCTACTTTCAGATCCTCCGATCGTACAGAAGTGCTTGGGGGATAACTTCTCGGTGTCCACGATTGGGAATGAAACAGCTGCGGGCCTACCGTCAAACATTTTGGATGCATCCATCGCACCCTCTCTCATCTGGCAGTACGAGGAGGGATTTTTGTCAAGCAGCACGGATCAGGTAGTGAGCCGGAATCTGATTCCACCGAGCCTGTAGAGTCGGAATCAGGTTCCAGCTCGACTGAGTCTGAGTCCGGTATTCCTAGGGGTGATAACCTGGATATCACAGTCTTGTCTAGGTCGTCTTTTTCTTTCTCTTTTGAGTCTGTTATAACAGAAAATCGGACGATTTGGAAATGCTTAATGAGAATGGAATGGATGTGGTTTCTGAGTACTTTTCTGTGCCCTTGATTTATTGTATTAATCAGGACTTTCAAAACTTTGATGAAAATGACGGGGAAGAAATTCCTCCGGTTTTGCAACGCTTAATTGATTAAGAGCAGAAAAGATTTGTTAAACCTTTAGTTGATGAAATCACTATTGTTAATGTTGGTACTGAGGAGGACCCGCGGCTGCTCCAGATCGGGTCCACATTGTCTTCGGAGGAACGCGAGCGCTTAGTCGCTTTATTAAAAGATTTCAAAGATGTTTTCGCGTGGTCCTACGAAGACATACCTGGAATCGATCCTGAGATTATACAGCACCGGATCCCTCTTGACCCAGAGGCCCGACCCGTTAAACAGAAACTCAGAAGGATCCGCCCAAACTGGGCCCTCAAGATTAAAGAAGAGGTCACCAAGCAAATTGACGCAGGTTTCCTGCTGGTATCCGAATACCCAACTTGGTTGGCCAACATTGTTCCAGTGCCGAAGAAGGATGGCAGGATCCGGGTATGCGTGGATTTCAGGGATTTGAACAGAGCCAGTCCGAAGGACGACTTTCCCTTGCCGCATATTGATGAGTCAGTGGACTTCACAGCGGGGCATGCTTTACTTTCGTTCATGGATGGATTCTCGGGCTATAACCAAATAGTGATGGCACCTGAAGACCGGGAGAAGACTGTCTTCACCACCCCGTAGGGGACTTACTGTTACAGGGTGATGCCATTTGGATTGAAGAATGCTGGAGCTACATATCAACGGGCCGCGACCACGATATTACATGACATGATCCACAAAGAGGTTGAGGTGTACGTGGACGACATGATTGTTAAGTCCAAAGAAAGAGAAGGCCACTACACCGCCTTGCAAAAGTTCTTCCAAAAGATTAGAGAATTTCGGTTGCAGCTGAATCCTCAAAAGTGTACGTTCGGTGTTATAGCGGGGAAAATGCTGGGGTTTCTAATTACACAGAGAGGTATCGAAGTCAACCCTTCCAAAATCAAGGCCATCGTAGAAATGCCACCACCGATGACTGAAAAGGAGGTGCGAGGCTTTCTAGGTAAAGTGCAATTCATAAGACAGTTTATCTCAAAATTAACCTTAACTTATGAACCACTTTTTGGTCTCCTGAAGAAAGGAAAGAAGTTCCAATGGGACGGCCGATGCCAAGCTGCTTTTGAACAGATCAAGGAATACTTACAGAAGCCACCCGTGTTGTCACCACCTGAGCCAGGGAAACCATTGATTTTGTACCTTTCAGTGACTGAAACTACGATGGGCTGCATGCTTGTGCAGGAATCAAAGGATAAGGTGGAGAGGGCTATCTACTATTTGAGCAAGAAGATGCTGGAGTATGAAACCCGCTACACACCGTTGGAAAAGGCTTGCTTAGCCTTGGTATGGGCTACCAGGAAGCTGCGGCACTACCTGTTAGCTCACTCTGTAATGTTGGTTTCAAGATTAGATCCCATCAAATATCTCTTCGAGAAACCGGCACTTATGGGTAGGCTAGCTCATTGGTTGCTGTTGCTTTCCGAATTTGATCTGAAATATGTGATGCGCAAGTCAGTCAAGGGAAAAGCGGTAGCGGAGTTCTTAGCCGATCATCCAGTGGAAGGAGGTGAAGCAGTTGAGTACTTATTCCCAGATGAGGCCATTTTGTATATCGACGATGAGTTTTGGACAATGTATTTTGACGGAACGTCAAACCAGTACGGGTATGGAATAGGGGTGTTGCTGATAGCACCCGACAAGTCCCGTATCCCTCTAGCATTTCAACTCCGGTTCAAAGTCTCGAACAACGAAGCAGAGTATGAAGCATGCATTGTTGGTTTAGAAGCCGCCCTAGAACTAGGGGCAAAACGGTTGGACGTCATCGGGGACTCGAACCTGGTTGTATCTCAAGCTAAAGGAGACTGGAAAGTCAAAGAAGAAAAGATGATAATGTATCACCAGACCTTGGACTTGTTAATTCCTCGGTTTGAGAAACTAAACTTTGCTCATCTGTTAAGAGAGAACAACAGGTTCGCAGATGCACTAGCAACTCTATCTTCCATGATAGACATTCTTTTTGGAGTTTGGATGCGTCCAATCATCATTGACCAGAAGTTTGCGCCAGCCTACGAGTCAATTGCTGCCATAGAAAAGGTTCAAGATGAGAACCCCTGGTATTACGATGTCTGGAACTTCTTGGAGAAAGAGGCGTACCCACCAGGGGCAAATGCCAAGGATAAGAGGGCAATCAGAAGAATGGCTACTCAGTTCATCATCTGTGGGGGTAAACTGTACAAGAGAGGTCATCTAGGAATGCATAAACTGTGTGTCGACGTCGAAGAATCAAAGCGCCTGATGGAGGCCATCCATGGAGGAGAGTGCGGAGTGCACATGAACGGAGTGATGCTAGCCCATAAGATCCTCAGACAAGGTTACTACTGGTCCACCATGGAGGAGGATTGTATCGGCTTTGTGCGGCGATGCCACAAATGTCAGATCCATGCAAATCGCATGAATATCCCACCGTCGAAGCTGTACAATATGACTTCGCCATGGCCATTTTCAGTTTGGGGAATCGATGTGATCGGGGCTGTCACTTCGAAGCGGTCTAATGGGCATGAGTTCATTCTGGTCGCGATAGACTATTTCACAAAATGGGTTGAGGCCCAATCTTACGCGGTGTTGAAGGCTTCACACGTTGCAAAGTTCATCAGAAATAACAGCATCTGTCGCTACGGGGTCCCGAACGAGATCATTTCAGATAACAGTTCCCACTTCAAGAAGGAAGTGATTGACTTGTTGGAAAAATACAACGTGGCTTTTCATAAGTCATCCACATATCGACCGCAGACCAACGGAACGGTTGAGGCCGCCAACAAGAATATCAAACACATACTGCAGTAGATGGTGAAACCTACCGGGACTGGCCAGATAAGCTGCCATTCGCTCTGTGGGGCTATCGGACTTCAATTAGAACTTCTAGCTGACCTGTGATAGGTCTACTAGAGCACTCAGTAGATAAAGGCCAACGGTGTTCCCCCTATCGGAGAACAAAGTGGTCCCGAGGAGGAACATCAAAAACCCTCGAGCGTACTGCTCTATCTCTTCGAGAGTCTCGGGCACAATCTCCCTGAAATGTGTGGAAAACCAAGTGTACCTGACTCTGCCCGAAGATCAGTCAATCGGTGGACGAGTGTAACAACCCTCGTCGCTGATTATCGAAAAACTACTGATTACTGTTAAACTGAGACTGATTATGAGAAGTAATTGAACTGATTAAAATACTAGACTGACTGACTGAGATCTGAAACTGAATCGATTGACTGTATCTGTTTAATTGCATGTTTATCTGTTTGACTGTTTAATTATCTGTTCAGTTTTTATGTTTAAACTGTTAATTGAAGGCCTTATCGGCGGCCGAATCCAAAATTGATTGATGTTCCATGATCAGTAGAAATAATGTGATTTTATGGTGTATTTATTTGAAAATTTATTTGGTATGATTAAACTAGAGTAAAATATGTTAAATTGCATAGGTTGGCTTTAATTACAATCATGCTATCTAGTGGCCACTATCTAAGACCACATTTGAGACTTGTATACACTTAGACCAACATTTCATCAGCTTCATTCCCTTGTTATTGCCGATCTAGAGAGAGAGGAAGTGAGGGAGTTGTGTTTTCTTCTGGATTTGCTTTTGATTTGCTTGGAGACTTAGAGATTTTGTTAGAGAATTGCTATATTGAGCTTCTAGGCTGAACTACAAGACTTAAGGTAGAGTTCTTGCCCTCTTGCTTTTGATTTAAGTCACTCCTTGCATGTTTGAGAGGAATATTGTAGATTAGAGCCAAGATATGGCTTGTAATGTTGTGTTGTAGCTAGAATCATGCATGCATGTTTGTATTGATGAATTTTGAGTTAATTTCATGGCAAATTGTCGTATGCATGCTCATAATTAAGCTTAAGTCCATATTTTCAACTTGTTTTGAAAAGAATGAGCTCATTAGAGCATGTTTTGAAGCATGAAAGTTGTTTAAAACTCATGCATGTCATGGTTGTAGCATGTTCATGAAATTTGGTTTGAATTTGGATTTAATTAAACACCCTTGGGCCTTGATTTACCAAATTGATCTTTGAAATATGTAATATCATGTGTTACAAGTGTTTTCCAGGTTTTTGGCCCAAGAGGATCGATTTTAAGGCATTTGAACTTGTTTTTGAGCTTGAGGTTCAAATCTGGAATTTCCAGATTTTGGACCCACGCTCAAGCGAGGAAGTCTACGTTCGAGCGTACACTCTGTGATCGTGCCTTCTGCTCGAGCGAAAAAAGTTACGCTCGAGCGTGAAATGGGTGCATCCAGTACTTTGCATGAGTTCACAGTCCGCTCGAGCGAGGAAACTCACGCTTGAGCGAGGACTTGTGTCTCACGCTCGAGCGAGGGTCGAGCGCCCATCGAGCGTAAATTTTGAGCATCCAGTATTTTTACTGTAGCACACAGTCCGCTCGAGCGACGGAATTCATGCTCGAGCGAGGGTCGAGCGCCCATCGAGCGTAAATTTTGAGCATCCAGTATTTTTACTGTAGCACACAGTCCGCTCGAGCGACGGAATTCACGCTCGAGCGGAGCCCTTTTCTGCATGTCCGCTCGAGCGTAGAAAGCCACGCTCGAGCGAGACCCCTGTTTTCTGAAAATTTTGTAAAATGTTTCTAAGTGCATCTTTGCATCCTCTTTCCATCCTAGGCATTCCTAGGGCATATTTAAGGCATCTTAAAGAGGATATAGATGTAGAACCACACCGAGGCAAATTAGGGATTAAGTTATTATCTTTCCCAACTGTGTAGCTTAGTGTGTGTTCAATCTGTAAACTGTGTAGGGTTGGCTTTCCAAGGAGACGCTCTAGTTCACTGTAGCCCAGAACTCTGTGAGTAACAATTGTGTAAAGATATGTTCAAAATGATTATCTTCTGAACCACTGAACTGTACTGTTTTCTGAACTGTTTACTGTTTACTAAATGAATGTATGTCCTATATTCTGAACTGTACTGTGGCATCCTTAGCACCTACTGTTTACTGTTACTGTTACAGAGATCTCTGTCGGTTCCCTCGTTGGAACCACTACTGTTTACTGATTGATGGCCATCATTTACTGCTCGGTCTTTTAAGACCTACTGCTTACTGTTATGCTAATGGATGTACCACATATGACTGTTTACTGTACTGAACAACTGATATACTGATTTAATGAACTGTTTTCATTACCGTAAGGACATTCATTCTTAACCCCTTTACGCTTTATGTTATTCACTGGGCTTTAGCTCACTGCTCATATATATATGTAGGTGTACAGGCACCGGACCAATGCTAGAGGCGTCGGGGTAAACTCCAGTTTTGTCAAGCCAACCAATGTGCCTCACTGCGAGGTTCCAAGCCTGCCATGCTATGGCTTAGGGGTGTTTTTATTTCCCCGTCTGTCTCTGTACCGTTTTGTAACACTGTATAGATTGTACTGTACTGTTTTAATAGGGTTTTAGTCCCTGCTCTGACTGGTTGTATATATTGCACATACTGTTTGTCTCTGACTGCATATACGTATGAAAAATCTTTTGGCATACAGACTGTCACAGCTCATTGGACATTGTTTATTTACTGTATTGGTTTCCGCCATGCCCCTGTACTCTGTTTTACTGTATTACTGTTAAGCAGGCCTTCGGTAATCTCGGATTACTGGCCGGTTACGGTGCTAAACCCATAGGGGAGGGTTTGGGTCGTGACAGCGAGCTCCCAACAGATAGATCCAGGCAGCCTCCCACTCGCCCATATCCTCGTCGTAAGGGACCGGTTGGCCGGCCACATCAAGGCCAGTCAGCATCGCAAAGTCAAACGGGGTCATCGTCATATCCCCGGTAGCTGAAAAGTGGAATGAGTTGGTGGTGTCCCACCATCTCTCCACGAGTGCCCCCATCAGCGTCCTGCTCGCAGGGTAGCGAGATATCCCCGCGCAGAAGGTCCGAACCTGCCTCATCAACCAGATCACGAACGGTCTCTAGGAGCTCTGTATACCACTCCCTAGCGATGATCGAGCCATAGCCCCGTGTAACACGGGAAGATACCTACATTCAGAATGAACAGATGTATTCAGTTTCAAAATGAAAGTACGAGCTGTGTGCAAATCAAATCAGATACAATGTTGTGGACTGCGTGTTCAGTATGAGCTGCGTGCAAATGCAATGAATGAGCTGCGTGTTCAACATAAAGTATATGAGCTGTGTGTTCAGAATTGAAGTATGTGAGCTGCGTGTTCAGAATTGAAATATGTGAGCTGCGTGTTCAGAAATGAAGTAAATGAACTGTGTATTCAGTATGAGTTGCGGGCAAATGAAGTAAACGGACTGTGTGTTCAGTATGAGCTACGTGTTCAGAAGTGAAAAGTTTGAGCTGTGTGTTCAGATTATAAAAAGTTTGGGCTGTGTGTTCAACTTTCAAAAACTGTGGGCTGTGTGTTCACCATCAAAAGTTTGGGCTGTGTGTTCAACTTTCAAAAACTGTGGGCTGTGTGTTCACCGTCAAGAGTTTGAGCTGCGTGTTCAGATTTCAAAACTGTGGGCTGTGTGTTCACCTCAAGAGTTTGAGCTGCGTGTTCAGATTTCAAAACTGTGGGCTGTGTGTTCACCTCAAGAGTTTGAGCTGCGTGTTCAGATTTCAAAACTGTGGGCTGTGTGTTCACCTTAAGAATTTGAATTATGTGTTCAAAATTTCAAAAGATGTGAGCTACGTGTTCACCACAAAAGTTTGAGCTGCGTGTTCAAATTTCAAAAACGTGCGCTGCGTGTTCACCACCAAAGTTTGAGCTGTGTGTTCAAATTTCAAAAGATGTGAGCTGCGTGTTCACCAAAGTATGAGCTGCGTGTTTAGAAATTCAAAAGTTTGAGCTATGTGTTCAAAAAGGCAAAAGTGTACTGTGTTATGAGCTGTGTGCTGATCAAAACAGAATGCTGTGTTATGGACCGTGTGTTCAGATTGAGTAGTGTTGTAAGCCGTGTGCAAATTAAAAGAACGCTGTGTTATCCACCATGTGTTCAGAATAAGCCGTGTGCCTCAAATGAGCCGTGTGCCCTAAATGAGCCGTGTGCCCGAAAAGAGCTGTGTGCTCGAAATGAACTGTGTGTTCAAAATGAGCTGTGTGCCCAAATGAGCTGTGTGCCCCAAATGTGCTATGTGCCCGAGATCTGCTGTGTGCCCGAAATGAGCTGTGTGCCCCAAATGTGCTGTGTGCCCGAGATCTGCTGTGTGCCCGAGATCTACTGCGTGCCCGAAATGAGCTGTGTGCCCAAAAGAGCCGTGTGCCCAGATAAACAGAGTGTTGTGTTTCGAGCTGCGTGCTGAATGAGCAGAATATTGTGTTGTGAGCCGCGTGCCAAACAAACAAAGTGTTGTGTTGTGAGCTATGTGCCAAATGAATGGAATGCTATGTCGTAAGCTGTGTGCCAAGTCTTGCATGGTGCATGTATTTTATCGCGCTATTTTGCGCATTGCACTGTTTTGTGCAGTTTATCACTCGCGCTTTCTTGCGCATCGCACTGTTTTGTGCATTCCCTCTGCGTCGCACTGTCTTGTGCATTCACTTTTACTTGCACTGTCTTGTGCACTTTGTTTTTTTTGTATCATTCGCATTGTTTTGTGCACTCCCTGGTCTAGGAGACCTTAAATCCTCTGGTCTAGGAGACCTTAAATCCTGCATCTTCATTCGCAATGTCTAGTGCACTCTCCGGTCTAGGAGACCTTAAATCCTCTAAAGGTGCAATTCCTTTGGTTTTTGTCGTGCCCGAACGACTTCCGGTGGTCTGGTATAGCCACCTGCTTGTATTTGCGATGAGTTCCTAGGAGACCAACTGAGACGGTGGAAACTAGAGTTCGAATGGCTCATGCCTAGAACGCAAAGGTTCGGGATTTCCGAGACTAAAGTCTGGTTTAAATACCCAGGGGTATATCCTCGGCTTGAAATCTGTATGGCAACCCCATAGATTGAGATAGCATGTATATGCGCCTCAATTCTGGATACTGAACCAACCTAGTCTGTCACCTTGTTGGAGAATAGGGAAAGCTGCGACCATAGTCAGGGAGAAAAGTAGTACCTGCGGTTCAACCGAAAAGAAGGGGAAGGTCCCCAGCAGCATGAGGTAGGTCATTGCCAATTGCCCCTGTAAGGTACCTTCGCTTCCTAACTACTACATCATCTAGTTTGTCTATTGCATTGCATATCAAATATGTTGCATGCCTGTATTGCATATCCATTGTATTGCCTGCGTCTTTCTATGTTAAGCTTGGTCTGGCATGTGCCCATATTTCTCGCGTTAAAGCATGGTTATGTGATTATGTGTACGCGCCTATTCCACTGAGGGAATTGTGGTTTGAGGGTGACGGCACCATTTCTGTGTTAGACGTGGTTTGTTTGTGTCCATGCCTTTCCTAGGCAAAATGTGGTTTGGTTGCGTGCTTTATTCTATTCACCCATTGCATCCACCGCATCATATTGCATCCAGCATTTAGGATCACGATCTTTCCTCAGCAGATCATTCCTCAGTTATATCATGCCACCCAATTACTTGTATTTTGTGTTCTGTCTACAAAACACGTAGTTCTGCATGTGTACGCGCCTATTCCACTGAGGGAATTGTGGTCTGAGGGTGTCGGCACCTTTTCTATGGTAGACATAGTTTGATTTCGCATCTCCATCCCTTTATGATATTTGTGTGGTTTTGTACTGCTTATGGTTTGATTGATTCAATTGCATATTGCATTGCATTTTACATGCATTTCATATCGCGCTGTTTTGCGTATTGCGCTATCCTGCGCACATCATATGCACTTGTTAAGTGCATTGCATTGCGCTATTTTGCGTACCTTACCTGCACTCGTTAGTGCATCGCATTGTTATGCGTCACACTTAGGTTGCATTGTCTTGCACACCCCTCACTTGCGTTGTCACGCACTTTTCACTTGCATTGCTATGCACGTTTCTAACGATGTTGTACCTGTTAAGTTTCTCTTCTCTTTCAGGCACGATATTGTATGTACGGTTCATTTGAAGCTGGCGCGACTAGACGAACCGGACAGGTATTATATTCTCCGCGTGAGACGTAGCGAGAATTGTATAATTCTCTTACATCCTTTCTGCATGGAATGTAGTTAGATTTGTGTTCGCCTGTTTAAAACTGTTGCATTTATTGTGTATACTTGCTTCATTACAACGCGCTTTGCATGATCATAAGTTATGTTCGGCTTTGTGCATATTATTTTGCATTTTGCCCCTGCCTGCGGGCACATCTCTTGCTTATCTCGCCTGTTTGTCTAAGTCTTCGGCCTTGTCAAAAATGGGTCGTCTCTAGGCTTTGACATTCACTCCTGTCACTTATGACTTTCAAGTTTTGTCAAAGAGGGGCAACTGTAAACACCCCATTTTTGACCGACCTTAAGACTCAGACGTCATCGATTGAGCGCTCGGTGATGGTGCATGTTGTGCTCGTTCTGAGGTTTCGGAGTTTTGGTTGAGAGCCTTACCCCCGGACCTCGAGACCCTTTTGTGCTTTGCCTCGGTTTGTGAACCAGGTCTTGTTTTCTCTTCCCGAAGGGAGGGAGAGGTCTCGTAGACCATCTCTCAGTGGCCGTAGGCTACTTTTCGTGGTCGTAGACCACTGTTCCCGTTTTGAGACCAGTTTCCGATTTTCGGAGCCGTCGGCCGTACGCCTCGGTTCAGGACTGCTTAACTTTCTCCGTTTGCTCCGGTTTTTGGCACACACCTTGTTTCCTCTCTCTAGAGGGACACTGTGGCCCGGGAGACCACCTTCGTGGTCGCACGCCACTTTCGATGCTTAACAGTCAGTTTTCGGGGCACCCGACTGCGCGTTTTGGTCCCCAAACCCTCGTTTTGCATCCGTCTTGGTTCATTTTTGGCATGGACCCTATTTTCATTGTTTGGAAGGTGGTACAAGGGTGGGAGACCACCTTTTCTCTTGGAGACCACCTTTTCTCCCGCCGGCCAGTTTTCTTGTCAAGAAGCTGGTTTCCTTGGTTTTTGAGCCACTTTTGACTGGTCTCCACCATACCACTAGCTTGCTTTCAGCTTGGAGACCACCCTAGGAGGCTGCCGACCACCTTAGACCTTTTGAACTGGTCGGCCTACTCCCCCATGTCTTGTCTCTGTGAGTTGTTGCCAACTGTGCCAGCTGGAAGGCACAGAATTGATCCTCCATGCACGTGTATGGAGGATCTTCAAGCTTGGTTTTAAGCTTCTAGGAGAAGCTTTGAACCTCTTTGGCTATAAAGGAGGGCCTCTCCCTCATTAGCAAAGGTTCAGAAAATTGTTTAAGGCTTATGCATACACTTCTCCCTATATCTCTCTATTAGGTGTTCTAAAGCCCCTTGTTCTTGCACCATTGCATATCACCTCTTAGCCTAACACCTCCAACATCAACCTAAGCACCTTGGAGCTGGTTTTCAGAGGTTGAAGGTGTGCTATTTTGGTCCAGAAGCTGCTGGTCCCTTTGGCTACAAGGGTAACACTCTTTCCCTTTTCTTAGCATTGTTTTGCTTCATCTTTTAACCATACTTGTAAGCATATTTGGACTTTGTCATAAACTGAAAAAAGTCTTATTTTGAGCTTCTTAACATGTTTGTTTAAGACCATTTTTCTGTTGGGGGCCATCTACCCCCTTGCATGCTTCATTTACCTTTGTTTTGAGCCATGCATTAGGGCCTTTGTGTTGAGCTTTGTTGGCCCTTTTGACCACTGAAATCCAGTGGATTTTTAGTGGTTATTATGTGTTTTTGAGCACCAAAATCAAAGAGGGGTGACCCTCTCACCCCTTGCCTTGCTTACTAGCATTTTTAGCATATCAAAGGAGCTTATACTTGCATGCTTCCTAGCCTCATTTCAGGCCATTTTCAGTGAGTTTTAGGGCCTAGATAACCTTTGTCCAGAGGTGGTTTTTTCATATTGGGTGTCCATCTTGCATGTATAGAACAACCCTCTTCATGGCCTAACAAAGGAGCATCTCATTCTTGCATGCATAGACTATATTTCAGTGGGTTTTTGGGGTTTATTTGGCATGTCATACCTCTGAATTTTGCTGGTTTAGTGACCTCTTGAATGCTCCATATACTTGTAGTGTAAACCCTCTTCACTAACTTGTATTGCATGCTATTTTGGTCTTTGATTCTAGCACTTTTTGGCCATGCTTTAAACTGATTTTGTGCATGTTTTGGACTGTCTTAGCTCTGTTTTTATGCCTCATGGTCGAATGATGCTTGCTATGCATGGTTGTAGTTCAATATCCATGCCTAGCTTTGAATTTTGTAGCCTCTTGCATGCTTGAATAGAGGTGTTTGCATGTCTTGGCATCATTGTGCATGTTATTTCAGACCTCATACTTGTGCCATGTTCCCATGCTTTCCACTCCTTAAGTGCATTTGAGAGTTGTGCTTGTTTGCTTTATGTTTGGACCATTGCATGAGCTTCATTTCCATGCCTTTTGAGCCACCATTTTAGTCCATATTTGCTACTGTCTTGGTCTGCATAGGGACTGTTTGGGGGTGGTTTGGTCATTTGAGCATCGCTTTGCATACCTCTAGTGTAATCCACTTCACTAGTTTTGGTATTCGGGCCATCTAGCATGCATTGTGTGAGTTATTTGCATGATTCGGGACCATTGTGTATCATGTTTCAGAGCTGGAAAATGTGTGTTTGTATGCCATATTTCATCCTTGCCATGCTTTGATAGAGTTGCATTTGGTGCCTTAGGTTCGGTCCCTTGCATTTGTGCATATTCGCATGTGTTTTGTTGCCTAATTTCATTGTGTTTGGCCACTGATTTGGGTGTGGCTAGGCTCACCCATCTTGGTTTAAGTCCATCTTGCATTGTGTATGCCATTCTAGTCATAGCATTGCGCATGCCATGTAGTTCGTTGCATCGAGTATGCCACTTGATATTTGCATTGTGTATGCTAATCATATGTTGTCATATTGTTGCATAAGGTATCTTGCATTAAGTATGCCATGTAGTTCATAGCATTGTGTATGCTAGTAGCATGTTTGCATGTCATTCTTTGCATGTTTGCATCATTTAGTCGCATTGCATTTAGGTTGCATAGTCCCAGTCGCATCGTGCATGCCATGTATATTGCATTGTGTTTGGAATAGGGTTTAGTCCAAACATGGGAAACGAGGGACGTTTCGTACTCCAAGTGACGAAACGTGCCTCAATTCTCGGTCACCGACACTCCGGATTACCCATGATGGAGTTTAGGCCTTGTTGTGTTTATGTGTGCATCTATTTCATATTGAGTCGTGCAATTCGACTCCCCGGCCATCATGCATCGGGATGCGTGATTGGTGGCATGAGGATCGAGGACTACACTCCCTAGAGCTTATGCAATGACGGGGAGAGTGGTCATGCATACATATGTTGAAAATACTTTGCCATGCCCCTTTCTTGCTCTCTGTTGCAGCAAACCGGAAACCAGCAGCAAAAACTGGTCAAGCAGCCTTCTGGAGCTTTGTACAGTATTCCGGGACCAGTCGCAAACAGAGGCAAATCGGGGCATCGCGATGGATTTCCCGACAAGGCGGCCCGAGCATGCATGCATCCCTATCATTCGGAACAGAGCTGAGGCAGTCCGTTTTTATTTAAATTTGCATGCTAGCTTATTTATCTTAGTTAAGTTGTTAATTAATTAGGGTTATGTAATAATTAGCTGTAATTCGTTATTCTTTCGGTTGTGTATTATTTATTCGGACCCTCCGAGAGAGGGCAATGTTGTAATAAGTGTGCGTGTGTGTGATGTATGTCTTTCAACCTCACGTCTTTCTCCCTTTTATTTACTAGCTTATGATGGTTAGTTTAGGGCATGTTTCAATTAGCATCCTTATGTTCGTATGTTTGCATCCATTCATCTGTTTTGCATGCACCGGGCTCGGTGCATCATGCTAACTGCATTGTATTTCAATTCCAAGTTGAATACATGTATCGATTGTTGCATCTCATATGCCATTTTAGAATAGTCGAGCCTATCTTAGTTGCATCCTGCATGTGTTGCATTAGGCATCTCAGCATAGTTAGGATCATGCATTGATTTCTAACATAGCTTCTGTTTTGGCTCGGAATACTTGGTAAGTGTTTACGCTTTAGCATCCTTGCATGTGTGTGAGTGACTGTCATGATAGCATGCTTACCATGAGGCTATGTGCTTATGTGACATAACTGCCTGAATGCTTGTGGGTGAAGGTTGGATTATCTGAATTGGAACAATTCATTGAATGCGAGTTTTAAGCCCACTTGAGAGTGGCAAAATCATGTTTTCTAAGCCCACTTGAGGGTGGCAAAATCCGCATTTTAGCCTACTTGCGAGTAGCAAACTGCTTTCAAATAAACAAACATAAAATGTTTTGTTCCAACTCAAACGATCCAGTCTATACTTGTATGTTGTGTGCATCACATAGTAATTCTAGGCTAATAACTGGAATAAGAGCACATAATGTTTTCAAAACTTGATATCATGATTAGTAGAGGCCGATCTTTGATCGGCCGAGCGGGGGTGCTCACGAAGTGACCTTTCCCAATCGTACCCAAGTTCCCGAGCCGAGGCAACTTTGGTGATGACGGACACGTGGCCTTAGGCACGAGTCAGGGTTTCCTAAATTCCCCAAAATAAAATATTTAGGTGGCGACTCTGTATCTAGCAAAGCAGTCCATGTTTGGTACTTTTTCTAAAAATCTGTTTTTCAAAACGATTTGCCGGATTTGGACTCTTTGATGATTCATCGGTCTTGCATTGCACTCTGCGAGATTAGATACAGGACCGTGACATTGAGTCCTGAACTGTAGTGAGCCCAATGAACAAAACGGAATTCCCTCCCGGGACGTTCGGGGACATCTACAACGTGATAAAACGGTTCAATGTAATCGTACACATTCTTACCATTATTCCGAAGAGCAACAACCGCGTGGGGACATGGGAAACCATTTAGTTGCCATTGAAAACAAGAACATGAATGATTGCCAATGTCAACTAACACTGATGGATGGGACCGAACCTTAAAAATATTGTCATCCGACTGGCTGACAATCCAGTGCCTGCTATCTTTAAACTCAGACATCAAATGCTTTTCCATTTTCGGACAAAGTTCACCAACCCAGACGCTGGATTTTACTTTACGCTTTGACATTTTTTCCATGATCTTCTCCCTTATTGCATCCACCAATTGAGTAATGGGCAGCTGGCGAGCTTCTGAATCCAATTGTTGAACGACTCTGCGGTGTTAGACCACATCTCACCGTATCGGCGACCCCTGTGAAAGGGAAACAATTAGTGATGTACATGCCCTTCAATAAGTAATACACGGATAAGTGGAAGACACAAATATGAAGATAATGAAGATAAAAAAATACCTAAAGTACGCGTTGGCCCAATGTTGGGGATGCAGGTCTTGCAAAAAATTACCAACCACTACTGGGCTGCATTGTTTTAAAATTTTAATTTTTTGGTTGAATGACGTTACTGTAGGTGCATAAGCACAATCTCGTAACTTCCGCATTAGACCAACTTTCTGATCAACGTTAACATACTTCATCCGGTCACGAAGATTCATCTGAAGATGTAGCAAACAAAATGCATGGTGTGCCGCAGGGAAGACAACGGGCATTGATTGTATTAAACCCAAATTACGATCAGACACGAAAGTTAAATTCCTAGCTCCGTCTACAACTTCGGCCAAATGACGCAAGAACCATTCCCAGTTTGATGAGTTTTTAGAATCGACAATAGCAAATGCGACAGGGAATAAACCTGCATAACATCATGTCAGTACCATGCTATGCAATCAAGTGGTTGCTATATAAATGCAATATAAAATTATACAAATTGCAAACTGTAAGTCACATGGTATGGTGAGAGACAAATGTGTAACATAGTCCTGGAGATAGTACAAATAACTATTACAAATTGTCATCCATACCTTGGTTTCCATCCTTGGCGGTGGCTGCGAGCAACGTCCCCTTGAACCTTCCCTTAAAAAACGTACCATCCAAAAATAGACATGAACGACAACCATTGAACCCGTTGATGCATGCACGAAAAGCTATGAATTACCTCACAAACCTCCCAGTTTGCTGATCGAAATCCAAATTAATGTAGCTATGTGGGTTGTTTTCCATAACAGCATCACCATACCACCTAAGTTGGTTGAACGACATAGCGTGGTCGCCAAATACTTGGTTTCTTGCTTTTTCCACCCCTAACCATACAACCCGATAACTAATATCCAAGCCATAACCATCCTTCATGTCGAACACCACATCCGTCGGTCGTGTCAATGGTTGTTCACGCACACGTCTTGCGATCACATCGGACACCAAATCTGACCCAGTCCGCGGATTACGGTATGTTCGTACAGCAGCCCCACAGGAATGTACACTAATAAATCTCTTCAAACACATAATACCATTCGAAGGAAACACCCGTGCGTGAACCAACCACCCGCACGCAGTTGACGTTACAAATTTGCATATAGCAGTAACACGTACAACGTCGTTTTTGACATACTTGAACTGAAACCCACATTCCACTGCATACTTGCACAATACCGTTCGGAATTCATGTGCACCACCCAAAAAAATTTGGCCGACATGTGTAATACCGAATGCCCACCCAGCAGACAAGTACGTCTTCGTTCAGTGAGGACAATATGTCGCCAACAAATCCGTTCGGTCTACCATATCCGCCGTCCGCATATCCACGGTCTCACACTCCCTATCATCATGTGACACTGAAACACCACATTGAGTAGCAGACCCATTACCCCGCACTTGAATTATCACGTCAATATGTTCAAGCCCGAAAGACTTTGCAAGTAACAACATGTTTCGCACATCATCGTCAGAGTCAACCTTAAACTTATTATGTCCTGGAATAGTAAACAATAAATAAACCAATTCCTGCTCCATGATATCAAACTTGTCGCAAATAGCATCAATTAAATGTTTGAAAGTGAATGCTTGATGAATGCGGAACACTGCGTTGGTCTGACCGAACGTACATAACAACAACACTGCAAACTCCATACCTGCCAAAAATAACCTGCAATAACAGACACATTACACCCAAAAAAATTAACCACCCATTCACAATAATAGACCACCACCCATTCACAATATAGAAAAAAAGATTGTCATACGTTAAAAACTACCTTCTTCAATACAACAACACTTCTAACTCCTCCATAAACTTAACAAATTGCCAAATTAACATTTGGAAATTGAGAAGC
Source organism: Camellia japonica (assembly GCA_030407325.1). Classification (NCBI taxonomy): domain Eukaryota; kingdom Viridiplantae; phylum Streptophyta; class Magnoliopsida; order Ericales; family Theaceae; genus Camellia; species Camellia japonica. The sequence goes on from JAPPVO010000003.1 coordinate 13,263,917, forward strand.
TAAATATCGGCAACATAAAATTGGTGACAAATAATAAAAATAGCACAACCCCGCAAATGTATTCAAACATACAAAATTAAATATATATGTATGCATATAGACAAGTAGAACAGATACATCACACTTCACTACCAACCAAAATAACTTATGCTCAGTTTTGGAATGTATTCGATGCAACAAATTGCACTGTCATATGTTTTAACACTGCATCAACATATGCTAATAAACTCCTATTCCATCAAGATTAACATTAACACGGAGAAACTCTCACACACACAATCGCGATCGGAACATCGCACCATACATATGACCCACAAACCAACATCAAAACACACATTACCAAAACACCAATTCCCCCAAAATACACCCACCCGAACTGTTCATGATGAAGGGAAGTTACAATAACACATCCCCACCGACACACCGTCTATACATGCCATCAACAATTCAATACCGAAAATACACTTCACAAAAGAACAAATCCCCCGCAAATACCCCCAAAAAAAATTCCAAACACCCCTATACAAAACGCAGATACGGCAATGCGAGAAACAATAATAATGAAGCATATAAAACAACATAAAACCACAAACGAACATCATACATACAATAGTCCAACAAAACACACCCAAAGACCATCAGAAAATCCATCGCAAACATAATAACACAAACACTAACATCACTCGAACCTGGACGAACGTCAATCGAATAAAAAACTGCAAGGATCAAACCGCAGCACGCAAACAACACACCAAGAAACGAACCACCATAGACCCAAAAACAACGTTCTCAGCAAGAACACCAGAACGGAAACATCCTACACTTCCATACGAGTCCACGCCATCCACGAAATTCCCTCATAATAAAAAGGAATGTTACAGAATATCCTTAATAAACAAACACCAGGAAAACATCAAAAACAAAACAAAATATGGGCAAAAAGGTAAACATGATATATAATAAATTTAAAAACAATATTATACCAAAAATAATCAGGACTAAATGGTTTAATAAAAAACATTCAGGACTAATTAGTGTAACATCTACTAAAATAGGATTTATGAGTAATTTTTCCAAAAAAATATATATAAATTAAAAAGACCGTAAAATCATAATTACTAATTTTTATAATATTAAAAATAATACTATTGACTATCAAATAATTATACATTACAAATAAATAAATAACAACCTAAAATTGCTAATGCGACTTTTGTCCCTTTGTCAAAATTTATACCATTGGTGCTCTTTGGGAACAAATTTTTTGGGTTTTTTTTTTATATTTTTTTCACTAAAAGAAAAATTGATTACAAAACCAAAAAAAATAAATCCAAACAAAATATTACATCAAATCCCATAATCATTTCACTTTTTCTCTCACAAATATCACATCTAATCACAAAAAAATCTAACTATCTTCCCTAACACAAAATTTTTTTATTCAATAATATCCTATAACTAAAAAAAACCTACAAAAAAAAAAAAAAAAAAAAAACCACTTCCCAAACACCAACACTGATTCAATCCAAGGTTGAAAAGGTATCACTCTCTATTTGGTCCATTACAGACCCTCTCTCTCTCTCTCACACACACACTCTCATCTCTTTCAAATTGTGAACACACACCCTCTCTCTCTCTCTCTACCTCCATCGGAGCCCATTCCCGTGCTATCCTGTCGGAGCCCAACCCTTGCTGGCGACCGAACCCCAAACTCCCTATTACTCTCTTCATCTTCTCTTTTCCTTCCTCCCTCTCTCTGCCATCCCAATAGCCCCAAACCCCCTTCAATATTGATAAAATGAGCCACTGCAAAAGGGGAAAAGAAGTAAAAACAGCAAGTGATTCAGAGATGGTAGTCGAAAAGGAAGTTCTCACTGACAGAACCGGACCGAAGCCTGTCCCCGGTCAGAGCGTCACCGTCCATTGCATCAGCTACAGTTACCCCTCTCTCTCTCTCTCTCTCTCTCAAGCCAATATGTATGTATATATATGCATTTGTGTGTATTATATATATATATACACATATGATTATGGATATGGATATGATTATATATACAGAGATCTGTACATAGATCTTCTAATTCATCATCTAAACTTATATGTATGATTATGTATGTCCTCACTGCACCGTCCATGTTTTTTGTTCAATTAGGACAAAAAAAACTTACATAGAATCAAAACCCTCATTTTGAATTTTGGAGAACAAATAAAACAAAACTGCTGCTTTAGATATAAAAATAAAATTAAAACATTGACACTTATAAAATTTTATTTTGACGAGATTGTTTTATTTTATTTTATTTTTTGTGGCTTTTTACTATTTACGAAAAGACTTATATAAAATAAATAGAGAGAATGTGTTGATTTTTTGTGTTACTTTTTCGCTTTTTAGCAAATTTTCCTATTCCCAAACAAATTTAACCAAAATAGGTAGGAGTTAAATTAATCTAAATTTAACAAATTTCATGGACTCACAATCCTATATTTGATTGCAAATTATATTAACAAATAAAATAAAATAAAATAAAATGGTTATGAATACATAATGGTTGGGGATCATAAAATAAATTAAAATGGTTATGAATATATAATAAATGGCTATGTCACAAATTTTTCACTAATTCATGGGATTATTAATCATTTTATTATTATTTCTGTTAATCAAACAAGGCCTTATTACGTTATTAAAACTAGATTTTGGTAAGATTTATTAGTTTGTATAGCATTTTGATAACATTCGAATTTGATTTACAATTAACCTCTACAATTTTTCGTATTTTGAAAATAATGCATGATAATTTCATTTGGAATGCTATTAAATGTCATTCTTAATATACACAACCAACCAATCATTAATTACTGTTTTACTCCACAAAGGAAAAATTGGTAGAAATACTGTTCAGGTGAGCAAACAATGGAGAAAATGGAAACCTGGGCTTTGATTTTTCTATCTTTGGATATCTTTTGTTTCAATAATGTTTCAATAATGTTTATTTTGATGTCTTTTGTTTCAATGATCTTTAATTTCCAGCATGTTTCAATAATCTTTAATTTCAATAATCTTTCAATAATTTTTAATAATCTTCAATAATTTTGTGTCTCAATAATATTGATAACATGTTTGTCCAATTTAATTGCTTTATTGATGTTTACAGTTTGTGATTAAAACATTGTGTCTGAAGCATTGTGGACTTTCTTAAGACCTTTCATGTCGAAACAAGGTAGGAAATTTATCATTATTCGGATTTATTAAAATCAAATTGGGGTGAGTGGGTGGGTGGGGTAGGGGGAGCAAGAAATCAACTATATTATGTCTTTTTTGTAAAACATTTTGTCTTAGTTAAATCTAAACCACATTCATTTTTCTATTTCAACGAATAGGCCCTTAACAGAATTATAGAATTCATGAGTTAATTTTTTAAATTAATTGATTTTTAAATTCATACTGTCGTATCATATTGTTTGATTTCTTAAATTCATACTTTGGTTTGAATTTGTGGTATTATATACTGTTCAAGTTTTAATTAATCTCATTAGCAAAAATCTTTGTATTTTCATTGTTCTCTGATTGATTGTTGAGAGTTTCATTAGCAAAAGTCTTTGTGGAAATATAGAATTCTCTGATTGGTTGTTTGGTGTTTCATTGTTCTAGATTAGTTTAATTGGATATCTTTATCTATTCAGATTCAAATTATCCATATAACAAAACAATGGTGTTTTTGAATTGGGGATGAGACATTTGTCTGTGTGTCAAAATGTGGATCATCAGATTGATTCAATCTAAGGGCTACAAACATCTTACTCTCATTTGTCCTATTTGGACATTTCAATGGTTTAGATCAGTTTTTCTGAAGTTTAAATGGTCCATATTTAGCTTTTGGTTCCTACCCTCAGATTTCTCATGCCTCACATCTCTCAGACATTTTCTTTCTCTCTCTCTGATTTTGATTTCAAAATTTGAAACTCCATTCTCTCTCACACCTCTTTCTCTTCCCACCACACATCTTTCCATCAAGCTTTCTCTCCCTAGAAGTTTAAGTAATCTCCGGTGGCGATTTCCTCCGATAGAATATAGTCCCGCTATGAGGGGGTGATTTGTACCATCTGGCTCAATGTTTGCCTCCTCTCTCTCTACACAACCAAGGTAGAAGGCTAAATCCTCACCTTTTTTTTACTCCCCCTTTTGTTATTGTTCCATTGGGTTTGTTATTGTTCAATCTTTGCCTCCTCTCTCTCTAATCTAGACAGCACTCTGTTGGTTTTTGTTTTTTGTTTTTAAGAAGAGGGTATGTGAATCTAGGGCTTTTATTTGGGCTTTGGATTTTGGATTTTGGATTTTGACATGATAATCAATCTTTGCCTCTTCTCTCTCTCTCTCACTTTTTTCCCTCTTTTATTTGGGTTTATTTTTCTTTTTTCTTTTTTCTTTTTTTGTTACAGCACAAAAACTAATCTTTTTATTAGATGTAGTTTCTAAAAAATATCTCTGTCTTGTTTGGTTGCTGAGAAAGTGGCGAAAAAAGTAAAGCAAGTTAAATTTTGGTTACTGTTATTTCTAGGTTTTGTTGAAGGTCTATTATGATTGTATTTTGTCAAAATTAATATATATTTTTTATTGGGTTTTGTTTTTGTACTCAAGAACAAGGGTGACAAGTGGTTTATTTCAATGACTGAAGCTGTTAAAGGAAGCATGTCGGACTGAGAACAGATTGAAATCTCGAGTCTTGACAACAGATGCGGTGGGTATTTCCCCATCACAAACCCCTAATCTCTCTCTACATTTGTGTAAATAATTTTCAATCATTATTCTAAATTATTGAATTGAGATAAGGGAATCGCAATGGTAAATCATTCATATGTATTTAAGAAGATTGGGTCAATTTTTATTTTCTTTTTTTTAGAAAAAAAAATTGTGTTAATTTTTTCAATTGTTTTTGGTATTGATTTAGTTATTTATTTATTTATCTATTTTATAGCTTTAATTGTGATTGATTCTTACAATTCGTATCTGGATCATTGCTTTCAATTTACTTAATAGGCTCACATTAGAGAGCTTGAGAAAAAAGTGGAACTTTTTAAGAATCTTTTGCATCCAAACATAGTGGTTGGTATTTAATTACATTTATGTGTTCTCATTGCCTAAAAATTTGGTAGGCTCACATTAATTTTATGTTTTTTATCAATTTAATTCTACATTGATTCATTTAACACTTTGTTTTTTTTTATTGACAAATAGTAACATTTTATCAACAATCCCATGATTCTTTGATTTTGAAGACCATTAAAGCCTTGATAGAGCTGACTGTATGTGTGTGTATGTTTTTTTTTTTTTTTTTTGACTTAAATGTACTATGTGATTTCTTTCTTTTTGTATGTTATTTGAGAGAGAATTTGTACAGCCATGACCATATCCATTTGTAAATGGGTCAAAGAAAGGTAGAGATTGTTTTTTTGGGTCCAACATTATCATCCAAATTCAAAAGAATATGTATAATTTAGAACAATATTTTGTATATTTTTGAGTAGAGGGATAATTCTTCTACTATCTCCACTTTTTTTTTTTTTTTTCCCGTCTCATATGCAAAATCAACAACCACCTCAAACTGAAATCCTATTGTTGAAGCATATCATACAGTCCAATCCTCTTGATTCCTGAACAATCCAATAATCACTTACTATGGTGAGTAGGCTTTAAAATGAAGTGCTAACCACCCTCTTCCCAACTTTGCTGATCTACTCTAGCCTTGCTCGATCTCCCCCCATAAAGCTCTAACTCCCTCTTCCCAATCCCTAACTCACTCCCCCTTCTCTCTCAGACACAATTTTTGTTCTTTGTAGTATCATTGTTTATATAATTTTGAATATTTTTTATGTGGTTCATGAAGTCTATTTGTATTTTGTTTTAACCATTCCCATTACTAATATAATTTTTCATCTATTTTTTTATTTATTTGTATTATAGGAGAATTTGTAATGTCCCTTGGTTCTTCGGTCGTAAAATGGTGAAGCTATGTTAAAGGTATGAAAATTAGGTATGGATTTTTTCTAAATCAATTTTTGAAATTTGATTTCTTCTTGCTTAAAGATTAACAATTTTTGGTGTTTCTAATATAATCACTATTTGTAAGAATATTTTTTATGTGATTCATTATTTTTTTGGATTTTTTTCTAAATAAATCTATTTTTGAAATTTGATTTCTTCTTGCTAAAGGTTAACAATTTTTGAGGTTTTTAATGTAATCACTATTTGTAATGATATTTTTTATGTGATTCATTATTTTGTTTCCTATGTATTTTTTTTTATCATTTGAATACTCATGAAATCTGTTTGTATATTTGAGGTTTATGTAATTTTAAAAGCATTATAGCAAGAAGAGGACTCATATGGCTGAAGTGATTCACAATCATTTTAGTAACTCCTGTACTGTTGTTTATTTCCTAACTACACTTTTTGTTATTTCAGTCAACAATTTTTGAGGTTTTTAATATTATCACTATTTGTAAGAATATTTTTTGTGATTCATTACTTTGTTTCCTATGTATTTTTTTTATCATTTGAATACTCATGAAATCTGTTTGTATATTTGAGGTTCATGTAATTTTAAAAGCATTATAACAAGAAGAGGACTCATATGGCCGAAGTGATTCACAATCATTTTAGTAACTCCTGTACTGTTGTTTATTTTCTAACTACACTTTTTGTTATTTCGATCAATAATTCCCAAGCCTACTTCACAATATTTCCTACACATTTAAATGACAACTTCTTAGTAATTAGCAATACATTTTATTGCTTTGCATTTTCACATTCAAAATCTGTTGTACATGGTTATCTAGAATGGAATCCCCTCTACATGATCTTTTGCGTTATTTTGCAGGAAATAATTGAAGTAATTCTGATGCTTAATTCAAAATCTGTTGCTTTTATGAGATCATCCAAATAATTGAAGGTATTCATTAACATCTACTTTTCATATTATGTTTAATCAATCATTATTTCTGTTGGTTGTTGATTTTGATGTTTTTTATTTTTTATTAGTTGATGCGCTTTTAAATTTCTTTAGCACATTAGCTTGTTTACTTTGGCTTTATTGAATGTCTATCTTTATGGATTTGGTAAGTTGTTGGTGAGGCAGAGGGGGTGTGCGGTAGGGAAAGGAAAGACAAAGAAGGTTGTGGCAATGCGATGGGGGAATAAATTTACAAAAAACAAAATATTTAGTTTTAGAGATTGCTCCATTTCATCAACGGTCCATTTCCAAGACTGATTTTGAAAATGTATTTGTCCTATGTAGCAATTTGGATGGTTTAGATTAATTTAATCCAATGGTCTATTTTTTAACACTTCACCCATCTCAGATTCTAGATATCTCTCAACCCCTCCTCAACTTTGCCCCTTCCTCCTATCCACCGCCTTATCAAAGTCTAATTTTTGTTGTTTTGGTTTTCTAATTTTTGCTTTCACTATTTTTGTGCCTTTTTCATTACATAATGAGCTTTTCATTTTGTTGTTTTTTCATTTTCCCATTATGCCAACTAATAGATCTCTAAAAACATTTCTATCTTCAACTCAAGCTGTGATGAGATCCTTAGGTGCCTTTATTTTCTAATTTGATTTTGATTTAGTGTTTGTTTACAATTCTATTTTGGGTTTGTTTTTAAACATATGTATTCCTAGCATTGTTGTTTAGATCATATAAAAGCTCCTTTATTCAGATTTGTATTTGTCTGCTTGCTTTTCTCTTCTTTTTTTCTTTCTTTTATTTATTCTTTGTGTTTGGACTTTGTTGTTAACCATTTAGAGTGAACTTCTTTTTTGGGTGAATATTTAGAGTGAACTTTGTTGCATTAATATCCTTAATTTGATTTTCTTGAGAAAATTGAATCTTTGAGGACTGTTTGAGGATTAAAAATGAAGTGTGAGGCTAATAGTGAGTTTAAGGACATATCAGATGTTGATAATTTATGCTTCTTTCTTTCTTATTTCTTCTTTTTTGGTGAGATGCTAAATTTTTTATTTTGTCACAACAGTTTTTTTTTTTTTTTTTAATTTTTTTTTTTAAAAGAGGTTCAACAACCTTCGAAGTGTTGAAATCGCAGTTTTTTTAGTCCTAGGATGGTTCTTGAATAAAATTCTTATCAATTGGTATGGTTCTTGAAGCATTTTTATTTATTATTTATTTATTTAACAATTAAAATATTAGTATGTTTCAAGACTACAAAGCACTTCATGCTTCATAATATTAGTATTGTTGTTAAAGTTTTATTTGATGTTACCGGTAGGTTGTGTTGTATCAAGTTTCTATTGTTATGCTTCTAATTATGTCAAAAGCTCCTCATGTTTGAATAATTGAATGCAACATTGTGGTCTTTTCTTAATTCTGACATTGATACATACTTAGGAACGTAGTAATAAGTGTAATATCAGTTTTGCCATGGCTTTTCTTAAATTTAGTGAGATGTCAAATTTGTTTCTGCATGCAGGAATTTTTTTTTTTTTTTTGGTTTTCATATTCGGGATTTTTCTTCCAATTAATAGCTGGATAAGTGAATATTGACCCAAGAGCACAACAAGATGGTGGATTTGATGGCCATGGATCTCATGGATTTTTTTAATTAGTTTAAATACGTTTGTAATTTCTAAGCTTATTTCTTTTAATGGGATTAAGTGAGAAATAGCGGATAATGTACTATTAATGATCCTGTAAGATCTTAGATTTTAAAGATTCAAGCAGTCTCATTACTTTCTAATGAAATCATGCATGATGTAGTCAATAATTTTTTTTCAAAATTAACTTTTTTTCAATGCCTATTTATTTAACATGCTTAATTATATGATTTCTTATATGGCTTTATGTAAACAAACTGTAAAGGTTCTTCAGATTAGGGAAGTCGAAGGAATTGAACCAATCTTTTATAATACTAATTCATAGATTGTAGTGATGGATGCATTTGGTAATTCTCGAAGGCATTTGGAAGCATTGTCATTTTTTCTAACACTACGTCAAAGGAAGTGCATGACTTCATATTGCTTTTCCTATTTAGTTCTATGATACTCCATTACAACTCAAGGCAATTTTTTTGAAGGGAATAAACCAGTTATCTACAGTACACCTTCATACTTGTGAAGGTGAGGAACCTTGACTAGATGTTCTATCTTTTTAGTTTTAATACAATAGTTTGTATTGTCTCTTAGCTTTTGTCGACAATAGTCAGTTTGGATCGTTTGGATTTTCTCAAGTGTTATATTTTTTTAAATGATTTTTTTTTAGCCTTCTATGAGGAATCACGTATTTTGATCACGAAAAAATTGTTCAGGTGTGAATGTGATAATAATTGCTAGTATTTAGTTTGATAATTGCAGGTAACTTGGGGAAGACATTGGTGCTTTTATTAGGAAGAGTTAGAAATTTTTTTATGTTCAATTTCTTTTAATTCATAATTATTGGTTTTCCTTTTTCTCATAAATATTTTGAATGAGTGTTCCTGTTATGATTTCTTTTAGCTGATTTTTTAAAGTTGAATTCTAGTGTTGGAATGATTGTGTTCCAAATGATTTATCAGTATTAGAAACGTTGTGATTGTGCTGCTTTTTTCTGTGTGTGTTAATGGTTGGTCTTTCATTCTTGACTAGATGATTAGTTTTTTTGTTTTTAATAAGCTATAATGATTATTCTTTTGTACCAAAATGTTCATTCACCATTCCTCTTATGCGTGAAGTATGTTATTTTGAATTGATTTGTTATAATTGAGTTCTATAGCGCAGTGAAATTGTTGTCATTCTGAATTGATTTATTTTAATTGAATTTTATAGTGCAATGAAATTGTTGTCATTCTGAATTGATTTGTTTTAATTGAGTTTTGTAGAGTGTGAGGTACCAAAAAAATTGTTGAGATTGCCTTTAGGCATGAGTTATAGATTTATATTTTTTTTTTACTTTACATATTACTATTTTGATTTGCAATATTACTAAACGTTATAAATTTTATATGTTTATTCTTTAATTTGCATTAAGGTTAGGGGGAGTTGTTATTTTTAATTGAGTTCCTATAGAGCGTGTCATACAAGTAAATCTGCTAAAAATTCTTTAAGAATAAAAAAAATGCTATGGAAATTTTAACATGATACGTATAAATTACAAAACTATTTTGATCTTTACACCGTGTCTTTAGGCATGAATATACACTAGTTTATTAATAAAATAAGTCATTTATTGTGATTGAAAGTTTAAACAAGCAATATATAATTTCTAAAATCACATAAAATAATTTATATTTTAAACAAAGTTTAACGATATATTTAGGCCTCGTTTGGGAACAGGCTAATTTAGTAACTTTTTGGCTATTTGGCTAAAAAGGTAGGTAAAAAAAATTTGTATGTTTGGGATGACTTTTTGGCTAATTACGAAAAGATGTGCAAAAAGTAGAGAGAAAAGGGAATCTTTGACTTTTTTGTATGTGTTGTTGGCTTTTTGGCTAATTTAGTAACTTTTTGACTAATTGGCTAAAATAGCCTCTTGCCAAACGAGGCCTTATAATTTATCTAATACCATCAAATAACTGCATGTTTATTCCGACAGTTTTCATAGAAAAGTCACCACCACCGCTAGCAAACGGGTAAAACTTGGAAACTGGAACAGTTAGCAACTTGAAAGAATTCCAGAATATTCAGTGTGTTTGATTTTAATTTTTTGAAAATTTAGTTTTTATTTTTTGTATTTTTTTATTTTTAGTGAATATTTTTAAAATTTTAAATAATTTTCTATATATATTTTTAGATGCACCTTACTTGGATATATATAAATAATAAAATATTTATGAAAAAAATATTTTAAAAAATTAATAAATACACGAAAATAGGAAAAATGTACAGAATTTTCATATATATATATATATTATATTTTTGATATTTAATTAATTTTTTAAAGATTTTTTTCACAAATATTATACTTTTTAAATATATTTGTGTTATGTATGTTTAAAAATTAAAAAAATTACTTACAAAATTAAAAAAATCAAGCTTATTGACGGCATTTCTCTGCCAATTTCTTTTAATTATTGCTCACTTCACAATTTAATCCCTCTTTCTCTCTCACCAACTATAATTAAATGTGCGTAGTGTTAAATTTAAAAAATATATTTTTTGAATTTTGATTGAAAAAATGCATTATATTGTTTTTTTTTAAGTAATAAATTATTGTTTTCTAAGTTGGAGGACTGGAGTTCATGTCTCAACATTATTTTAAATAGGTTAAGAAAATATTTTTGGGCATTAAAATGTCACGTTGGCCCAACACCATGGGCATGTGCAGCCTTTTGATTAAAAACCCATATAAAACGACTTCGTTTCAGGATTTAACCTAGGCCAAAAAAACAAACGAGCGCAAAGCGGTTAAACTGTTGCGAAGGGGTTTATCATCTCTTCCTCACCAAAACCCTAGCCCCCTCTAACCACCTTTTTCTTCCAGCAGAATCAGTAATCTCTCTCTCTCTCGGTAATGTCTTGGTTGATTTTCAACTCGAAGCTTTGAATGAACTCGAATCCTTTTCTTATTTTAATTTTTTTTTTTTTTTGGTTTTACAAAACTGGTTAATAATTCTAAGCTTCATTTTTTTTGGAATTGATTTGCCAACTCATGTTTGAGTCAAATTCTTATGGAAAAAGGAAATTGTAAAAATACAGTTTTTGCTATTACCTTTCAGGTTGCGTAAAAAGTTCACTATTTCTTTGATTTTCTTAATTCGGATCAAATGGAGGCATGTTTGGATGATTTGGTTGAATCTGGAACCTTGAATGGTGGACAGGATTTATTGAGGTAAAATTGTTTTCTTGCCTTTGAACACTTTTTTATCTCCATCATCAGTTTGTTGCTTGCTTGTATATGTTAATGTATCATTGTAATTGTAATGTAAACAAACATATAAACACTCTTAGTTCTTGTTGTGAACCTTTTTGTTGTTGTTCCTTTTATGAGATTTCGATTCATGAATTGTTTCGAAACTTAAATAGAAGAACACAAATTGGTTGTTTAAGCCAAGTATTTTACGAACTCTTACTCCAACCCATTCTTCCTCTTTTCTTATTTTCAATTTTTTTTTCTTCTGGGTTAAATAAACCTTGGGTTTATTGTTTGCATGTAATAGTGACAGAGGTGGGGGTGATAGCAATGCAATCATCTTGCCAAAAAAGAAAAGAAATAAAAAGAAAGACAAGAGTCAGGTATATGCTAGCACCTTTGCAGTGCTTTTTCTCGACCTCCAATTCTAGTATATCATGTATGAGTCGGTTTGTTTGAATATCTTTGTACAGGTGCATGAACAGCTTAAGACAAAGAATATTCCAAAGTTGACCAAATCCCAAAAAAGAAGGCTGAAGAAGATAGAGGTCTGTGTGCTTGTATAACTTCAGTCTGTTCTTGTTTAAATTTTGTGTTTATCAAACTTAGTGACTTTGTTTTCGTATGTGCAGGAGGAGAAGGAGAAAGCAATTCTCTTATCGAAAAGCATTGAGACCTTGGAGTATGCTCTACCAATTTAGTCTTGGTGTATTTGAATAGTTTGTTTCTCTTAGAGTTCATTTAATTCCATGAGTGGCATGGTATTTGATGGATATATTGGTTGGATTATATTTTCAGGAAATACAAAATTCCGGAGGATGCATACTCAGTGATGTGGTCTTCACGAAATATTGGTCAGGTTTGTATAGTTATTATGCTACTTGTTATTATTTAAGACAAAATACCCTTGGTTGTTTTTATGAATGGGCCTAACTAACTATTTGTAGGTTGAAACTGTGCATGAAAAACGTAGAAGAGCAGCACAGTTTTCGAAGTTGGGTTTAGCAGTGCCTCCGGGTGATCGGCCTTTCAAGGGTGGTGTCAGTCCTTTGTGTGAAAATGAGCCCGATTCTGGCCTAATCCAACCCAGGCAAGGCCTTGATGATAATTACTTTCTGCAACCGGTTATGGCAGAGAGAGAAGTCATATCTGACATTCCTGCTTCTTTGGGGCCTTCCAAAGATTCAGTTTGTAGCAGTAGATTTAGTGCAATTGATGAATCTGGTGCAACCTTGGCAGTTATGGAAGTTGCCAAAGAGAATAATGACACAAACATGCAAGAAGATGCCCAAGATTCTTTGCCCACATCATCCAACTGTGATAGAAGAAAAATTAGCAGGTCAATGGTACGCTTCATATGCAGATAGTAGAAACAAATATATTTATTGTTTATAGTCACACTCTGGTTATTGTTACTTGTAACTAATATTATATTCTTGTTGCCTAATGGGGACTGATGGATAGCATTGGGCTGATGGGAACCCAGAAATGCATATCAGCAATGCGAGCAACCCGGCAGATTGTCCTCTGCAGAGAGTTCCAACTGCTTCAGTTGTGGTTCATGTATCAAGACCAAAAGAGATTGAAAACAAAAGGAATGATCTTCCAATAGTCATGATGGAGCAGGAGATAATGGAAGCTATAAATGAAAACATTACTGTTATTATTTGTGGGGAGACTGGTTGTGGTAAGACCACTCAAGTTCCACAGGTAGCCTAGTTGTGTGCTTTCTGTAAACTGCATTCTGGATTTCAAGATTATTTTTTCACTATGGTGATGGTCTCAATTTGTGCTTCCTTGTCGGCATATTTCAGTTTCTTTATGAAGCAGGCTTTGGTTCAGACCAATCTAGTGTTTCGAGTGGCATTATTGGTGTTACCCAACCACGCCGTGTTGCTGTCCTTGCAACTGCCAAGCGGGTGGCATTTGAGCTTGGTTTTCGTCTAGGCAAGGAGGTTGGCTTTCAAGTTAGGCATGACCGGAGGATTGGAGACAGTTGCTCCATCAAGTTTATGACTGATGGAATTTTGTTACGAGAAGTGCAGGTTAGCAATATACTTACTAACAACTTATCTCACTGGGACAATGATTCTACCAAAGACTAGACCTAGTCAAGGCGCTTAATGCTAATGTTTTTCCATATGTTTTTCTTTTTAACCGTACTTTGTTGATATTTAATATTGTTGTAAGCTTTCTAGCAAATAAAATAAATAAATAACAAGTAAATAAAGTGTTCTCTTAGAAAAATTTGAAGTTAGGACATTGTTCTTTCATTTTCCTTTCTTGTTTTGACTGGTTTGGCTGCACCATCTTTTCCTAAAGTAATGGGTATATTAGTAAAATATTTCTTTCCCTTCTTTGAAATATACTTCCATTAACATTTGTCTTTGTAATGCAGAGTGATTTCTTATTGAAGAAGTACTCCATCATAATTTTGGATGAGGCTCATGAGAGGAGCTTGAACACTGACATACTTATTGGAATGCTTTCTCGCGTTATACAACAGCGCCAGGTGAGATCTACAGAGTAATTTTATTGGTTTAAGATTTTGTAGATCATGGTTTTGTGGCTTCCACAATCGACAGTTACTTTTAAAGAAAAGTTCCCTGTAGTTTTTTTTTTTTTTTTGTATGGTTTATGATCTTGTGCTTTATTGCAGATAATCTATGAGGAGCAGCAGGGTAAGGTCCTTTCAGGAGAAAGAATAAGCCCTGAAAGGAAGATCTCTCCATTAAAACTGGTGCTTATGAGTGCCACCTTACGAGTTGAAGACTTCGTTTCCGGAAGGAGGATATTTCGTGATCCCCCACCTGTGATAGAAATTCCAACTCGACAGTATCCTGTAACTATACACTTCTCAAAGCGAACAGAGATTGTGGACTATATTGGCCAAGCCTATAAGAAGGTCTTGTCAATTCACAAGAGATTGCCACCTGGTGGCGTACTTGTATTTGTCACCGGTCAGAGAGAAGTAGAGTACTTGTGCCAGAAGCTGCGTAAAGCTTCAAAGGAAATAGTTGAGAATAGTTTTAAAAGAAATATGGGAAACGAGGTTTCTACAGCCTCTGTAGGGAATGCTGCTGCGGAATATGATATGAAGGAGATCAATGAAGCATTTGAAATGCATGGAAACTCACGCCATGATGAAACTGACAGGTTTAGTTCTTATGATGAAGACCATGGTGATTTAGATGATAATGAATCAGATTTTTCTGATGATTTGGGGACAGATAGTGATCTGGAAAGTGTTGATGACGATAGGGGTTTATTGAACCAGAAAACCAATGTTGATGATAATCTTGCAGAAATATTTAGAGAGGACGGGGACCTTGATTCATTGAAGGCTGCTTTTGAAGTTTTGGCTGGAAAAACTACCTTGAATCCTGATTTTCATGAGAAACAGGTTGTTCCTTCTTCGGAAGGAAGCTCAAACCAATCAATTCCTGGTTTGGAGGAGAAAAGGCATGGAGTGAATGGTCTTTGTGCTGGTGCAATGTGTGTTCTGCCCCTTTATGCCATGCTTCCTGCATCAGCACAGCTTCGTGTGTTTGAAGAAATTAAGGAAGGAGATCGCCTAGTTGTTGTTGCCACTAATGTGGCTGAAACCTCATTAACCATCCAGGTATAAAGTATGTGGTTGACACTGGAAGAGAAAAGGTTAAGAACTATAACTCGTCCAATGGCATGGAAACATATGAAGTCCAGTGGATAAGCAAAGCATCTGCTGCTCAACGTGCAGGAAGAGCTGGAAGAACAGGGCCTGGCCACTGTTATCGCCTCTACTCTTCTGCAGTGTTTAATAACATTTTTCCTGACTTCTCAAGTGCTGAGATATCAAAAATACCTGTTGATGGTGTCGTCCTCCTCATGAAATCTATGGGCATTGATAAGGTAATTTATGTATGTAATTACAAGCTCCTGTTAAGGTAACAGATCATTTTGGTTCACTAGAAAAACAATGTTTTAAAGATTACATCTCCACTTATATCATTTGCTTTCTTTTATGCGTTTAAGTAATGATTGTATCAACAAATACTGCAAACCCAGACTTATGAACCTAGAATTTACCCAGAAAAAGAAATCAATGGTTCAAATTGATTTTACTCATGGACCCCATATTTCATCAATTTTATCTCTGCCACACAAACACATTCAGGGTAAAGGGTGGGTTCATAGCATTTTTGTTGTATCAATTGCATAGATTAAGTAGTCCAATTTGGGTTTGCTTTGCATTACATTTGGATCATTTTTAATCTTGCTTTTGCCTTTTCCTGTTTTGGACTAGAGATTATTTGAGTTGCTAATGTCAACTAAAAACTTCTTACTTGATGGAGTCTGTAGGAATTTCTCTGCTGAGCTCTGGTTATATGTTTCTATTTTTCATTTTATTATCTCTTAAAAAATGATTGATAATATTTTAGATAATATCTTTAATGTTGCCTATATTGCAGGTTTCAAATTTCCCATTTCCTACTCCTCCTGAGGTTACTGCATTGTTTGAAGCGGAGCGTTGCTTAAAGGCTCTTGAAGCACTTGATAGTAAAGGGAGATTGACATCCCTGGGGAAGGCTATGGCACAGTATCCCATGAGCCCTCGCCACTCTCGGATGCTGCTGACAGTAATACAAATAATGGGAAAGGTGAAAATTTATGGGCGGGCAAATCTTGTTCTAGGATACGCATTGGCAGCAGCTGCAGCCTTGAGTTTGTCAAATCCTTTTGTAATGCAGTTTGAGGGAAGCCACACAGATACAGATGGCTTGAAGAAGGACGAATCTGGCTCCATAGATAGCAAGAAAAGCACTGACAAGGAAGCAAAGTTGAGGAAGAAAAAGCTTAAAGAATCTGCTAAAGTGTCCCGTGCAAAATTTTCTAATCTCAGCAGTGATGCTTTGACTATAGCTTATGCCTTGCAGTGCTTTGAACTTTCTGGAAACTCAGTTGAATTCTGCGATGACAATGCACTACATCTGAAAACCATGGAGGAAATGTCCAAGCTGAGAAAGCAGCTGCTTCAACTAGTGTTTAACCAAAGTTTTTGTGGTCTTCAACAGGAATTTTCATGGACTCATGGTACTGTGGAGGATGTAGAATGTGCTTGGAGGGTTTCGTCTGATAAGTATCCTCTACTATTGAATGAAGAGGAGCTCTTGGGCCAAGCTATATGTGCTGGTTGGGCTGATAGGGTTGCGAAACGTGTCAGACAAGTGTCGGCATCAGAGGGAGACATAAAAGTTAGTGCAAGTCGCTATCAGGCTTGCATGGTTAAAGAACCTGTTTTCCTCCATCGGTGGTCCTCTGTCGCCAGGTCTGCCCCTGAATTTTTGGTGTACAGTGAACTGCTATATACAAAACGACCATATATACACGGTGCAACAAGTGTAAAGTCTGATTGGCTTGTTAAATATGCCGGGTCTCTCTGCACTTTCTCTGCCCCCCTCGCAGATCCCAAGCCTTATTATGATCCTCTAACAGACCAAGTTTTCTGTTGGGTCATTCCAACTTTTGGCCCTCATCTATGGCAGTTCCCATTGCATGGTATTCCAATTAAAGATGATGTGCATAGAGTGGCTGTGTTTGCCTTTTCTTTGCTTGAAGGTCATGTTTTGCCATGCTTAAGATCTGTCAGGAAGTTCATGGCAGCCTCACCGGGTAGCATTTTGAGGCCAGAGGCATCAGGTCATAGAAGGGTTGGGAATCTTCTAGACAAGTTAAAGACCAGGTTGAGAATTATTGACAGCTGCACCACTTTAAGAGAGGCCTGGAATGAGAACCCCAGAGAATTGCATGCAGAAATTCTGGACTGGTTTCAGGAGGGTTTTAGTGGTCAATTTGAAGAGCTTTGGTTGGAAATGCACCGTGAAGTTCTTTTAGATCCCAAAGAACGTTTTCCCAAAAGGGTCAAGAGAGATAAAAAGGAGAAATACAGGATTTGAACTTACATTTGTGAACTTTCTTCTTGGCATGCATCATCTCAATGGCTCTCAACAAACTCTGGAAAAGAAACACGCTCCAGAAATTTATGGAGCCATCGACTATATTTTTTATTCCATTGTAGAATGCTGCATGGTAATATTTCAATGCAATTTGTCTTATTTCATTTAAGTAGTCCTGTTTGTTTTGATAGAAATTATTGTTTATAAATGCAGAATTACATAAATTGTAACATCTGGTCAGCTTACAATTGTTGAGTTGTCAAATACATTTCATGGCCAACCTTTTCTACATAAGAATGGATCGAACTTGAGGAATTTTGGTGAGAATTTTGGGAACCAAGATTGGGTATTCTCAAGCATCATCATTTTATGTTGAAATCTTCCTTAGCTGCTTCAAGTTCTCCCTCCCCCTCCTTTCCCCTTGGTTGCAGATAGTTTGAAATCAATAAACAAGTTATATTTGAACACTTCTCACAATTCATGAAGGTTTGAAATTTTTCATATTACTCTCCCGGACTCATGAAACTTTAGATTATATAGACCAAAAGCAATGTGATTCATAATTTAGAACAATAAATACTATTTTAGACTCTTGATGGAGGAGTATCGAATAATTTTTCTTGATTTAGAGTTGTTTTTAAAATTATTATTATTATTATTTGGAATATGTAAGATTTTTTGAAGGCAAACCAGGCTTTGGGTAGATAACATAGATTTTTTAGCAATGTGGATGATCAAGGAGATGGTGGGGGTCTTTCCACCATTATTTGTCTCAAGTGGGTCGTACTGTTTAATTCAATTCAATGAATCAATCTTAAAAGAAAAAATTAAAAAATTAAAAAATTAAATGGTCATCATATTTAATTGATGGATCAGCACATTAGTCTTAAAAGTTGATGTAATTTGTTTGGTTCAACTTAAAAGTTGATTTTTTAATAGTAATTTTTTAAACATCTTACTGTTAAATTTTCCCTTAACATTGTTTTTAATAAAAGCAAGATTCTATTTTTTCAACGATATTATTAATTTTTTTTTTCAAGAAAGATTCCTGTTTTTATTTGTTTGTTTGGTATAATTTTTTATAAATGGGATTTTATAAGAAAATAATAATTGAAAACATTTCAATAACAAAATAAAAAAATATTTTTTTGGTTCATAAAAATAATTATATAGATAGATTACTTTACATATTCACCAAGAAGTACTATTTTTTAACACTCACAGCGTATATAGAGAATTGAATCCAGACTTTAAACGAGTAATTCAAAAGTTTTACTATTAAACTAATCTTAATATAAAAAATTATTAAATATTCTTAAAATAATACTCATTACTATTTATAAAACCTTAAAATTATTAAATTTATTTATGATGCTTTAAGGGGGTGATAGTGACAACATGTGCTTTTTCCGAAAGTGGCCTGTATTGGCCAGGTTAGTGTCATCTGAGATTTTTATACATTCAAGTCACAATTTTGACGTCCACTCTACCGGTCATCGGTTCATGCGAATCACAATCCCTTTTAACAATTGGTAAATTAGTTTTTTTTCCCTTAAAATTAATATAATTATTACGTTGTGCTTTTGATGAAGCACAGTAATTAGACTTTAATTTATATTCTATTTCAACGATTTGTTTTATATGGGTTAAAAAAAAAAATTGATAAAAAATATTTTTCTATATTTAATAGAGATGATGAGATAAAGAGCAAAAAAAAAAAAAAGAGAGAGGATGACGTGATAGTGAAAAAATAATAATAGAATAAAGCTTGGTAGCTCGAATTTCTCCCTCCCGAATCCCCCGAAAAGCCCAAAACGACGTCGTTTTGGGCTTTTCGTTTTTTTTTTTTTTTTTTTTCTTTTTTTCTTCCTCCATTGTTGACTCTGCAAGCTCGGGGGGAGAGGGAGAGGGAGAGAAAGACAGAAGGAAGAAGAGGGCCGCGACCTCGCGCCGCCGTCGGCCCAGTCCCGGTCGTCGCAGCCCAGCCCCGGTCGACGCAGCCCAGCCCCGCGTCGCTGCCCAGCCCTGTCGTCGCAGCACCACCGCCCTTACCTCCGGCCCCGCCTCCGCCACCTCCCACTGGTATGGCCCCCTCCAGTCCCTCCTTCCTCCTCCCCTCCTTCCCCTCCCCTCCCCCTCCTCCTCTTCCTCCTCCCGCCTCCTCCTTCTTCTCCGTTCTTCGATCTGCAAAAAAAAAAAATTCAAACGACGTCAAACGACGTCGTTTTCGATTCGGGGGATTAGGGGGGGAAGGGATTCGAGCGACGTAGCATTGTTGATAATAATAATAATTATAACAATAATCACTAATATGATAGTGTTGGTGAAAGTTAGGGTATATTTTCATGTTTTAAAAGTAAAACGTATTTTTTTATTTCAATAAATTTATTTTTTATTGTCACATTAATTTTTATTTTGAATTATATTAAATGTCAAAAAGAAATGCGAAAAATATTTTAATTCAAACAAACGAAGCGTGAAATAGAAGGGAGATGCTCGCGGAGAGAGAGGCTTGTGCTGCGGCTGGCCCACTTATCACCATAAAAAACAGAGTGCATGTATCTTCTCTTTATTACACTTTTGATTTTGATCCAGTAGTACACAACACACACGTGTTTAAGTTGAGCATTTATGTTGAATTAAAATCGTAGATCAAAAGATGCCCAGGTCCCACGCGCGACGCCACCGTTTTGTATCAGCAACCAACCTCATCGTCCGTGTTCTTCCTCCCACTTTACTCTTTCTCTCTCCTCTTTTTTTGCTTTTTTTTTGGTTTTTGGTCTGAAAGAGAGAGAGAAAGGTCGGGCTCGGGACAGTCAAAACAAGTCTCAGAACTCGCACTCTGAAGAAACAAATTCACACAACAACACCTTGTTCAGATCACATCCTCTGATTCTCACTACAGGTATTACTACTAAACTAAACTCTCTTTCTATTTCTAATTTTTTTTTTTTTCTTTTTCATCTAGTTGTTAATCTAATTTTGTTCT
Organism: Camellia japonica; assembly: GCA_030407325.1. Classification (NCBI taxonomy): domain Eukaryota; kingdom Viridiplantae; phylum Streptophyta; class Magnoliopsida; order Ericales; family Theaceae; genus Camellia; species Camellia japonica. Next base: position 13,284,679 of record JAPPVO010000003.1, read on the forward strand.
GAGTAATCAATTTTTTAAAAGTAACAACTCTGTTTGGTTACCGAGAAAGCCGGAGGATAATAAACGGAGGAGCAAATCCGAACCTTATATATAAAAGCTTCTATTTCTTTGGTTCCAATTATTGAGAAAAAAAAAGAAATGATTTCTGAGTCGTCAAAGACATGGAATTAAATCTATTTCGTTTCTTGTACTTGTGATTTGGCTGCAAATGAAACGGAGCCTGATTTTGTTTCATGATTTTCAGTTATTTATTTATTTATTCAATTATTGTTCTTTCTAATTTCATTCACGGATATTACACGAGTCACCTGATTTTGTTGGCGTCAGTTCACTTTAGTATCGATGCTATTAATTTCTTTAGGGTTTAATAAATCTAATGTTTTCAATGAATTTGAGTACAAAAGGAACCATATTTAACTCTCAAAAGATGTTTGGCTAAATCTTCTTACAGATTTCTTTATTAATAGTTTTGAAATGCCTTTGCAAAGTTGTGAGTTGGGTAGAAGTGGGAAAGTTAATCTATTGGATGGGTTGTGCTTGTGTTGCTTCAGGGAAGGTCTGTTCCTCGCATTTCATTAGCAATTAGCACATTTTCCTTTGGTGTTTTATGAAATTTTCTTTCTAATGTGATGTACCTTCTGTATTTGTTTTTAATCTCAGAAGACCTATCCATATTACACAGAGATAGGAAGGCATCTCCTCTTAACACATGATACTCTTATGTGTCTTAATTATACCACTTCTTTAAACAAGAAAATTCATATCTACTTTGTGAATTAGGCTGGAATGATGATGGATTATTTATAATGACTCTTATGTTCGTATGATTTTTGTTGGACCAGTTGCTAGAAAATGGATTCATGTGACTGCATTGAGACTCAATGGCCTGCTGATGAGCTTCTGGTGAAATATCAGTATATATCAGACTTCTTTATTGCTTTTGCATACTTCTCTATTCCCTTGGAGCTCATTTATTTTGTACAAAAATCAGCGTTCTTCCCATATAGATGGGTGCTAATGCAGTTTGGTGCTTTTATTGTTCTTTGTGGAGCAACCCACTTCATAAGTTTGTGGACATTCTCTATGCACTCTAAAACTGTTGCTGTCGTGATGACTGTAGCGAAAATTGCTACTGCTGTTGTGTCATGTGCAACGGCTTTGATGCTTGTGCATATTATTCCTGATCTGCTAAGTGTCAAAACACGAGAAGTATTTTTGAAGAATAAGGCTGAAGAGCTTGACAGGGAGATGGGTCTTATTATGTCTCAAGAAGAAACTGGAAGGCATGTTAGGATGCTTACTCATGAAATTAGAAGCACACTTGACAGACACACAATTCTAAAAACTACTCTTGTTGAGTTGGGTAGGACTTTAGACCTGAAGGAATGTGCATTGTGGATGCCATCACAAAGAGGTTTGAATCTCCAACTTTCTCACACTCTAAACAATCTAATACCTGCTGGATCTTCTGTACCAATCAATCTTCCCATAGTCATATTCCACATACATGCCCATTGGCAAGGATCAGACCTCCTGTGGAAAGATATGTGCCACCTGAAGTTGTTGCCGTATGGGTTCCTCTTTTAAATCTTTCAAATTTCCAAATTAATGATTGGCCTGACCTCTCTGCAAAAAGCTATGCTGTGATGGTTTTGATTCTCCCTATGGATGGTATAAGAAAATGGCGCGACCATGAGTTGGAACTTGTGGAAGTTGTTGCTGACCAGGTTTTTTTTTTACCCACTCATCCTTTCCATTTGCAGCTTTTTGATTGCCTTCTGATTTTCGGAAATGTTGTGTTATCTCATACTTTTGAAGTGGCTATTATTCAACCTGCTATAGAAGTTATAATTATCTGTTTTGCTTGAAATTTTTGAACATAAATCATGCATTCTCTTTTTGTTTATGGTTCACTTTTCATTGCCTGGGAAATTGAGTAAAATTTTTTTAATCAACTGCTGTTCACCATTGTTATTAGTTTTAGTTCAATTCCCTGGGACACAGACGAAAGCATGGTTTGGTCCTCTCTTAAAAATTGTGTAAATGATAGATAAATTGTTTGTTTTATATGACCCTGTTTTGCATTTTCTCTGTTTCCACCTACTGGTATTGGGTCATAGAAATTTCAGTTTTGTACCCCATAAATCTCAACTCAAGTATGACTATCTATTACTGGTTAACCCCAAGTTCTTGTATTTTTGTAACTGACTTTAGAAATTAGTACTTGGAAACTTGATTTGACCTGGGGAAACAATTAGTAACTGATAAAAGAAAGTGCTGCAAGTGCAAAGTCTTGGCTTGTCAAGTGCAATCTGAGACTTGTTCAATGCAATCCATTAATTTGTGCTTATTAGTGGTAGGTTTCTCCATTAGACTTTGTTTACTACACCTTATGGAACCATTTTATATGATGGAGCAACAAATGAATTACTAAAAATAGTATGGTTGTTATGTACAAGTAGCAAGATACATCAGTGTTCTTAAATATCAAGCAGTGCATCCATTGATTATCTACTATCAATAATTATTTTGATACATTCAATAGGGTATAGAATCACTCTTATATATGCAGCGGTGTTAACAGGTGTATTCAACAAAATGAATTCTCTTCCTTTCTATCTTTTCTAGATTTTTATATTTGTTTGGATTCCTGGTTACAGAAAAAGGAAAAAAAAAAAATACTGTGTCACTAGATCAGTTCGACTCCTATTGGATGTGAAATGCACCCTAATATGATTAATATAGCTGAAAAATGATGCTGGAGCTATGTGCATCTTGCAGTTGTTCTTGAGTGATGCTGCAGAGCCTTATAGTAAGAGCAATTCATAATAATGTTTCCCCAACTCAATGTAATAATGTGAAAAACTGCCATATGCATCAAGTACTTGATACAAGTTATGGTTGGTTGGATAGTTCATTCTGTTTGGGACTTCTGTCCTCCCCTTCTGCCTCACTGTAACTACTGCCTCTAAAATATGAAGATGATGGACACTCTGAGCATTCATTTTTAAAAAAAAAATAAAATTAGAAATTAGAAATTTTCTTGTTATCATCAGCTGATGTTTTCTCATGCTTAATATACTTTTTTCTTATATAAAGGTAGCTGTTGCTCTTTCTCATGCTGCAATTCTAGAGGAGTCTATGCGGGCCCGTGATCAGCTCATGGAACAGAATGTTGCTCTAGATTTAGCTCGACAAGAAGCAGAGATGGCTATCCGTGCTCGCAACGATTTCCTAGCTGTCATGAACCATGAAATGAGGACACCCATGCATGCAATTATCTCGTTATCTTCGCTTCTTTTAGAAACTGAACTGACTCCCGAACAAAGGGTTATGATAGAGACCATACTCAAGAGTAGCAACATGTTGGCAACACTTATTAATGATGTACTGGATCTTTCTAGACTTGAAGATGGTAGCCTAGAATTAGAGACGGGGGTGTTCAATCTTCTTGAGGTTTTCAGACAGGTAATTTCCCTTTATAAAATTACTAGATGAACGTGAATGTCTGTGACAATAATAGTGATGTTGATGTTCTTTCTTTTTTAATTGTAGGGCATCAATTTGATAAAGCCTATCGCATCTGTAAAGAAGCTATCCTTGACACTTATTTTGGCCCCGGATTTACCTGTCTATGCTGTTGGTGATGAGAAACGGCTAATACAAACAATCTTAAATATTGCTGGCAATGCTGTGAAGTTTACAAAAAAGGGTTATATCTCAGTTGTGGTTTCTATTGCAAAACCAGAATCTTTGAGAGACTGCCGACTTGCCGAGTTTTATCCTGTGTCAAGTGAGGGCTACTTCTTTTTAAGAGTGCAGGTTGAGTACTCCATTACTTTTCATTCGAATAAATTTAAGTGCCCTTTTTTAATCCATACTGTGTCTGTAAAATGAACATTTGTAAGGTGCATCATCCATTTATACGTCAAACTTGAGCAGTTTGTCCAGACATTGCAGGGCAGACCTTCGGACTTCTTCTTTTTTTAATCTTACACAAATAAAATAAAAATAAAAACCAAATAAATTATTAAAAAAATTCTATAATTCTTCCAACGTGAGGAATCAATTTTTTTTTTTTATCTATATTTTAGCTGTTTACTGGCATGGAATTGGAACTTTTGAAAACATGCTTGCCTTCCATTTGCAGGTTAAAGATACTGGCTGCGGTATTAACTCACACGATATACCACTCATTTTTACCAAATTTGCTGAGCCTCGAAGCGGTTCAAACCGAAATAATGGTGGTGCTGGTCTGGGACTCGCCATTTGCAAACGGTAATAGTTGTGATCAATGATTCTTCTTCCTTATAATATATTTCATAGGAAGTTCTGTTAGCCATCTAACATTAGAGTATTCTTTTGCTTGCTTTGGATGTTTTTACATTGTTTGCAAGTTACGTTGAAATGATTGAATCAGGTTTATAAATCTAATGGGAGGTCACATTTCGATTGAGAGCGAGGGCTTGGACAAGGGTACCACAGTTACAATCATCGCGAGACTTGGAATCTGCAATAGCCCAAATGAACCAACAATGCAGCAGGTTGTACTTGCAGGTAGAGCAAATCAAGGGGAGTGCAGATCTCATTGGACATAAACCATGGGCGGAGCTATATGCATGAAGTAGTGGGTGCAATTTTAGAATTATGTAGTATTATATAAAATTTTTGAGAGGTTTTTATAAATTGATGCCATTAAAATTGTTCAAAAAATAGATTTATCAACAAAATAATAATAATAATTGTTTAAAAGAATAATTAATTCTATACTTATCATATTTGTATGCCACTTTTTGTTTGGCATGTATAACTATTAATAGTTGAATATGAATATTAATGAGACTTTTATAGATATTATTATAACCATCATTGTGAATGTCCAACATTAGAAGGTGGATTTTTTTAAAAACAGGGTTGGGCTATACTCACTATAATGCCTTTATTTTAAAATAACATGTCGTGGATTTTTTTTTTAAAATTTTAAATTCCCTTTATCTTCAGTCATAATTAAATTATAAAAGGTATACAATTTTTTTTTTTTTATATTTGTTATAAAAGTAAAAGACATACAAATTAAAAAAATTATGAAAAATATATATTCTTTATTTTTCTTGCACCATATAATTTAATTATGATTGAAAATTGAGGGCATTAAATTTTTTTTTTAATTCAAGAAATATTATTTTAAAATAATGAAATTTAGCCTCTGTTTGGGAAGAGGTTTTTTGGGCTTTTTTTGGCTAAAATAGCCACAAAAGACAAAATAGGCTATTTTAGTCACAACAAACAAAACATCACATCCAACTCATAATCATTACACTCTTCTCTCACAAAAAAAGTCAAAAAAGTCAAAAAGTCAAAAAGTCCTTCCCAAATCAAGCTTTTTAGCCCAAGCTAAAATAGCTAAAAAGTCAAAAAGTCAACCCACTTCCCAAACGAAGCCTTAATTTTATGATAATTTAAAAAAAAAATTCTATTACAAAAAGTATATAATTTTAAAATAGAAAGAATTAAAGAAAATGGTAGCTTAGTGTTTAGTAAAATATATTGAGCAAATTTCATTTTACCCTCCTCTAATTTGGATCATGTGCGGTTTACTTCCTAACGTTTAAAAGTGACCAGATAACCCTTTTGTGATTTGTGGACTGTAGTGCACTGTTAGATCTGTTAACAATTTAATGAAAAAAATTAAAATATTCATATATTTTCGTCATTTATTTGAAAGGCAAAATGCATTTTAACACTGTGCTTTATTTGATGTGCGATTCAACTCCATGTGCTTTATTCCCTAGTACAATTTTTTTTTTTTGGGTAAGTAAGTCATAAGTTTCATGTGCGATTTACCCCATTGAAATTTGAAAATGAGCGTATAATCCCTTTTTGTCTGTCATGTATTTCACACTTGCTGTTAAATTGGATGAAATGTTTAGTAGTGTATTTCAGTCCACAAATCACGTGAGAATTATGAGGTCATTTTTTAAATGTTAGGGAATAAACTGCACATGATCCAAACCACAGAAAAAAGTGAAGTTTGCCCAAACATATTATAGTTTTTTTTTATTCACCAAAAAAAAACATATTATAATTTTTACTCTTTTCTATGATAATGGAGGTGGTTAAACATATTTAATACAACCTTAAGGCATTGTTAACAAAACCCTAAAACAAAAAAGAGACTTCATTTAAAGTACGAAATTCTTAATTGGTTATAAAGGCATTTTTTTTTTTTTTTTTGTTTTTCAAGAACAATCATTTTGTCTCCTCTATTTGATTGATGGAAAATCGCAATTTTGTTGTCCTTAATTTTATTGAAGAAATAATATATTAGTGTACTTAAGTATTATTGTGTAATTTGACTAGTTTGAATTACTTTGTAATATTATTATATATGATATTTTAGTATATTTATAATAGATGTGGAGATATATTTTCTGAGTACCAACACGTGGCAAGGTGACGCCGACGTGTCAGCCGAGGTGCCACGTGTCCTGGTCGTGACGCCGAGGTGATCTCGGCAAGGCCGAGGTTATCTCCGAAGATATCGGAATCCGAGATAAGTGGATAAAGGCCAAGAGTCCTAGAATGAAAAGAGAACTCAACCTGGATGAGGGACAAGAGTCCTAGAATGAGAGAAGACTTCAGTTTGTATTAAGATAAGACTCTTAGGGAGTTTATCATAATCTTACTGGGAGTCCAAGATTAGCAGTAATCCTGAGTCCATAGAAGTTAGGCTTCTATTAGGACTAGGTTTATGTTGGCTATAAAAGAGAGGCATCTCCATGGGTCTAAGGTATGCCTTTTATGCTCAAGCTTGTGAGTTGAATAATGGATTATCTTTGAGAGATATTGAGTACTGACTTGATCGTCGGAGTACCCCTGGGTGGCGAACCACCACCTGAGTCTTCTCTTTCTGTTGCAGGTTAGTCAGGTGCCATCTATTCTGCCGGTGCTCTCCAGCTGGATACTAAGATTGCAGTGTGGTCAGATTTTCACCTACACAATTTGGCGCCGTCTGTGGGAAAGAAAGAAGAATAGATGGCCAATGAAAGAAAGAAGAATAGATGGCCAATGAAAGAAAGAAGAATGGATGGTCAATGACGGATAGAAGGATCAGACTGGAGACAACGCTCCTGCTGGGAATGGGAGACCTATCAACCTCGACGTTGAAGGGGACAACTGCAACACAGAAATTCGTGACCAGAGTCACGGAGTGAAAGACACCGACCAGGAAAGTGAGGCACCAAAGACAACAGATCGAAGCGGATACTACAACGAAGATGACCTCCAGGTATGGAAGGATAGATACCTGCGGAGGAACGAAGACCCTTCCAGAAGGGATGCAAAGACAGGGGGCATGAGCGCTCCCAAGGAGATAACATTCAAGTATAGAAGAACTCATCCTGAGTGAGCAGATCCCGGATTCCAGATCCTAGATCCCGGATCCGAGAAGACATGATCTCAGCCTAGACAAGTAGGCCCAAGAAGACGAGAGCTCAGCCTAAGTGAGCAGATCCCGGATTCCAGATACTGGATCCCGGATTCGAGAAGACATGATCTCAACCTAGACAAGTAGGCCCGAGAAGACGAGAGCTCAGCCTAAGTGAACAGATCCCGGATTCCAGATCCTAGAAGACATGATCTCGGCCTAGATGAGTAGGTCCGAGAAGAGAAGAGCTCAACCTGAGTGAGCTGATCCAAGATTCTAGCAGACAAGATCTCGGCACTTAAGTCCGAAAAGAGAAGAGCTCAGTGAGCAAATCTCAGATCCCAGAAGATAAAAAAGAAAACACACAAGGTTGGACTGCAGTTAGCCAGGTTGAAGACCTTTTATAAGGTTCGCAAAGGAGTATGTGGAAGCCATGCAGGGGGCAGAGAGAAGAAAAATATGTTTACCACTTGTTGAAATTTGTAGCAATTTACAAGTTGGTTAAACCGAGATGATGTTTACCACTTGTTGAAATTTGTAGCAATTTACAAGTTGGTTAAACTGATATGATGTTTACCACTTGTTGAAATTTGTAGCAATTTACAAGTTGGTTAAACCAAGATGATGTTTAACACTTGTTGAAATTCTGTGTGAATTTACAAGTTGAAGTTAAACCGAGATGATGTTTAACACTTGTTGAAATTAAACCGAGATGATGTTTAACACTTGTTGAAATTCTGTGTAAATTTACAAGTTGAAGTTAAATCGATGTGATATTTAATACTTGTTTACAAGTTATAGTTAAACCGAGATTATGATAAAGGAAGATGGTTTAACACTTGTTGAAATTTTGAGAAAAATTTACAAGCTGAAGTTAAGCCGAGGTTATGATAAAGGATGATGGTTAAACACTTGTTGAAATTTTTGAGAAAAATTTATAAGTCAAAGTCAAGCCCAAGCAATATTTGCGTACTTGCCGAGACTACCAGGTTGTCAAAACTTGAAATATGGAAAACTGAAGTCTTGATAGAAGACATTGAGAAAGTGACAAGTCCTAAGCAACACTTGTGAAAATATTTGTTACAATATTTTCAAGTGTTAGGATAAGGCCGAGATGAGCAAGATTAGAAGTTGTGACAGAGGTATTTTACTCGAAGAGATTGCACAGTCAACGTATGCTTTGAAGACATGTAAATTATTCTAAGTATAGAATCATACAAGAGTAGAAAAAAGAAGACATACATTCAAAGAAGAAATCAGAGAAATGCATTTAAAGAAGAAAGAAGGCACTTCGGCCTGAATATTGAAAAATAAATTATTCAGGCTACAAAAATGGCACGTCGGCCGGATTAAAAGCATACAAAGACGAACAAAGTACAAGGTACAAGGTACAAGGAGTAAAAAAAGGAAACAAAACTACTCGGCATCAATGGTAGGATATAGAAGACAGTTGGGAAGACTTCTCAGCAGCCTTCTCGGCCTCGAGCTCAGCATCGATCTCCCGAAGAGTTTGATTAAGGCTCTTCTCGGCGATTGGCACCTCGGAGTTTGAAGGCAAGGATTGAAAGCAAGAATCTGGAAAAAGACACAGAAAACAGAAACAAGAATGTAATTCGTAATCAAGAATGGTGATGAAACTATCAGGAAATTAAGACAAAAAGATTGCACAGGTGTGTCAAGCCAAGAACAGTGGCAGAAATCAACAGAAGATGATTTGGAAACAACGGGTAAAACAACAATGGTGATTAACAATGAAACAGAGCTTCTTGGAAAGTAACAAGAAATAAAACCAGGAGAAAACAGTGGCTTACCAGAAAGAGGGAAGCCGGAATGAGAATTGCCGAAGTTTGACGACAATGACAGAATGACGTAAACTTCACCGGAGGAGAGGAACGAAGACAGTTGCAGAAGCTTGAAAGCTTGGAACAATGACGGATTTAAGCAAAAGAGCTAGAAAATAGAAAGCAACAGATGGCAAGTAAACAGATTTAGAGGAGTTATGAAAGATTGAGCTTAATAGCAAGTAAAGAGTTTGTGAACCTACCAAGTGAAATGAACGCCGATATGAAAATCGCCGGAGTCAAATAGATGACTGGAAATTGGGAACTCACCAGAGAGTGTGAGTGGAGCAGTTGCAAAGCTCTTGGAGTTTACGAATTAATGGAACCAGAACCTCGGCTAGGAGGTGCGATTTCAAGCAGCTTGGAAAGCATGAAACTTGATTCTTGACACCAGTGGAGAGTAAAGTCCAGGGAACTTTGAGGTCGGCGAGTTTGATCTCGGACAGAGGGGCACAGATGAACGAACAGTGTAGGTTCCATCACCTCAGAATGCCGAGGTAATAGAACCTAGGGGGCAGTTGTGGGGATATATTTTCTGAGTACCAACACGTGGCAAGGTGACGCCGACGTGTCAGCCGAGGTGCCACGTGTCCTGGTCGTGACGCCGAGGTGATCTCGGCAAGGCCGAGGTTATCTCCGAAGATATCGGAATCCGAGATAAGTGGATAAGGGACAAGAGTCCTAGAATGAAAAGGGAACTCAACCTGGATGAGGGACAAGAGTCCTAGAATGAGAGAAGACTTCAGTTTGTATTAAGATAAGACTCTTAGAGAGTTTATCATAATTTTACTGGGAGTCCAAGATTAGCAGTAATCCTGAGTCCATAGAAGTTAGGCTTCTATTAGGACTAGGTTTATGTTGGCTATAAAAGAGAGGCACCCCATGGGTCTAAGGTATGCTTTTTATGCTCAAGCTTGTGAGTTGAATAATGGATTATCTTTGAGAGATATTGAGTACTGACTTGATCGTCGGAGTACCCCCGGGTGGCGAACCATTACCTGAGTCTTCTCTTTCTGTTGCAGGTTAGTCAGGTGCCATCTATTCTGCCGGTACTCTCCAGCTGGATACTAAGATTGCAGTATGGTCAGATTTTCACCCACACAAATAGATATATGAAAATTTATTTTGATAAGCGCTCTAAAATTAAAAATATGATATAATGACATCGCTGATAATTGATTCAATAAGAATTTTCTGGCTACACCATTATTTATACAAAATCTCCACCAAAAAGGGTTGGAACATTGGAGGTTAATGGAAGTTTTCACAATCTCCTAAAAAGTTTGAGAGAATGCAAGAATATTATATAAAATTCAAGAATTTGTATAAAATATCTTAAAGTAGATTCTAAATAGTTCTAGAAAGGTTAGAAAAGTTGTGGAAGGTTTCAAAAAAATTTCACACACCACATTAATTTTACATTCTAGATTATTCCTAAGGATGGCAAGGTTGGGGTGGCCTCATTTAGCTAAACTAGGAATTTTCATTTCCCTTCACTCTACTCCACCCTTGCATCCCCGGCCTGGTCCCACATAGGTTTTTTCCGCTCGAAGTAGACGGAATGAATTTTACTTCTCTCGCCCTAATTATATTAATTAAATATATTTATATGTATATAATATATAATTTAAATAATATAAAAAATAACTGACTAGATGACATTGCTAAAGAAATTTTACTAAATTTTTTTTATAGTCATGCCATTGACCTAAATAGTTTGTCAAAGATTTATCAATGGAGTCTTTAGATGAAAAACTGAGTCTGATTTTTCTACCATCATTGGTCGGGGTTTTGAAGGTGGATCAGAAGCCAACAAACCATTATAAGAGCTAATTTGCATCAGTGGACTGACATTGTGAAAAATTAATGATGTATTTTCAATGATATTTACTCGAGGCTTTAACAAAGAAGGTGGTGGTTGTGAAAAGCAATAATGATGTATTTCAATGATAATTTCATGAGGCTTTAAAACTGAGCTACCCTTATAGAGGGAAGGCAATGTTTCTTTTTACCTAACTATGTTGTACTATCTATGAAGACATTTATGAGTTAGAAAAATGCTTGTAGCTTGAAAATGGAGGGATTCGAATGGTCCGAATTAGTATTTACTGGACAACTGGTCAGATGACTTGCCAGAAGATCACCTGGACGACCGGGTGAAATACTTGTCTATTGCAGTTGTCACCTTGTCGGCAACGGCTGTCAGCCTTCTCGCCGGACAACTAACAAGATGAATTGCGAGCTATTTGGGCTAAGCTCAAATTCGAGCTACACAACAGTATTATATCAGTTATGAATAAATGGCTACAATTTCAATTGTGCTCGTGTTGCTCTTACATGAATGTAAATAATTTTTTAATTTCTTTTCAAATTGCCTCACATTATCATTACAGAAAAACTGTTTAACCTAAACTATAAGATTATAAACGAGCTGAGTCGAGCTTTGCTAAGCTCGAGTTCGGCTCGATAAGATTTTATTATTATTATTTATGTTATCTAATATATAAATAATACATTTATGCTATTATTTATATATTATTTAATATATAAATAATATATTTATTATATAATTTAAATAAAAGCAACCGAGCTGAGCTTATTTGAGTTTGAGCTCAAACTCGAGCTCGGCTCGTTTGTTAACTGAGTTGAGTTGAACCTTTAACAAGTCAAGCCGAGTCATTTCACGAACAGTTCGATTTATTTGTAACCTCCATCAACTATGGTGGTGACACTACAATACAAGCGGATGGGTTTGGCTGGCGGCATATGTTTTTTTGTTGGTAAATTTAAGGATGTGGATCATATTAGGAGTGTAATTTTGGCCCGTGGGCGGCCTGAAGCCCGCCCGAGGCTCGAGGTGGGCCCGGCCTGTTAAGGCTTGAGCCCAAGCCCAGACCGAGGCCTTGGGCCATCGTTTTGAAGCTCAGCCCGTGGCCCGACCCATTGGCCCGCTCAAGGTCCGTCCAAACGCCCGTCCTGAGGCCCGGTCCGACCCGCTCGATGCCCAGTGTTATTTTTTTATGGAAAATAATAAAATTTTGGTGGAAAAAAAAAAAAAAAAAAATTGTTTAGGCTCGCCCAAGCCTGCCTAAAGCCCGAGCCTAGGGGCCCGGCCCACTGGTCCACCCAAAGCCCGAATATCCTTGGGCCTGGACCTAGTTTTCTAGCCCGTGGGCCGACGCCGGCCCGATTTTTTGGTGGGAGCCCGCAAGGCCCAACATGGGTTAGGCCGGGCCGGGCCAAAATTACATCCCTGGATCATATTGATAGGTTGGGTTTGGTTCGGCTTGGGCCATGGGTTTACAAATTGGGTGTAAAAGTGATCTGAAACAAAGTCAAATGAACTGCTCCAGCTCCTGGTTTGCTGAGTTGACTCAGCTTCGCTTAATTTAATTTTTTAGAGTAAATTACATAGAAAAAATATAGATAATTACACAGACTTCCTTTTAATACGAAGAAATTGAAATTAATACAAAATGTGTAAAAATATAGGAGGAACTTACTAATAGGTCTCATGCATAAAATTCAAAATTTATTTAGTTTCAAAACAAAATACTTGCACCAATTAATCTTACATATTTTTAATTGTTATTAATTTTTTATTTTTTATTTTTAAAATTTAAAGATGCTGCTACATCTCACCACCGCCAAAATTCTGTCAAACAGTCACCAGACACTTGTCAGAAAGTTGAACATCACCGGAAAGTCGCCGGAGTATCATTAGGAATTCCTAATAATATCTTTGGAGTGTTCTGAATGTCATTGGAAGCCACCGGAATGTCTAGAATGTTTACTGGACGTCAAGAATATTGTCAGAGATTAACTGGAATGCCTAGAATATTGTCTAAAAAAAAAATTGAGAAATTATAGCTAAAAAATATAGCAAAATGTGTTAAATACTAATAAACTAAAAGAAGAAAAAAATGTAACAACAAACAACAATAATCGGGAAAAAAAAATTGTTATTCTTAATTTTTGTAGGATTTAAGAAAATAATTTTCAATATTGATCAAACTGAAAAGTTAGTTTTGAAACTATAAAATGTTACAGTTTCAAAATATGATTCTATTAATCATTTATCATTATTAATCAAATTGAAAAACATGTTATGAAACTGCAAAATTTTAGAATTTTAAAAAAAGTTATGAAACTGCAAAATTTTACAGTTCTAAAGAATGATTCATTTTGGCACTAAAGAAACTGAAACTACAAAATTTTATAATTTTTACCGCCTGTAACTAAAACTCCAAAACAACTTATTCAGAATTTGAAAAATTTCTCCGTTAAAACAAGAAAATAGAAGTGTATAGTACAAAAAATAAAAAATAAAAAAAAATTAAGAGATCGAAGGAAAGAGACAGATATAGAGATGCTTGTACTTCGGTAACTCTTTTTGGTTTAGATTTAGTTGGATTTGATGTAAATCTATTCAGATCTGATATAGATCTCAAATCTGAGTAGATCTACATCAGATTTGAGTAGATCTACTCATCTTCCTCATTGAAAACTCATCTCCTTCACTGTCGATGAACGCGAAGTAAGGAATCAGTGCTCGGTGGCTGTTGGTGGACCCCAATCAATGGTGATCGTTGGTCATTGATGACTATAGATTAGAAAGATAAAGAAAAGAAAAGAAAAGAAAAGAAAAAAAAGGCGTAGTTATGGTTGTCGCCGGATATCAAAAAAAGTGAGATAAAGAGAAGAAGTAAGGTGCAGAGAAAGATGGGAAGATAAATGGATACAAGACTTTTAGCTCTATCTAAAAGGTTTTGGTATCAAATAAAACACACAGTTTTCAAAAAGAACTTGTGAATAATTTGTCCAAAATATAAAGATTTAAAAAAAAAAAAAAAGTAAACATTTTTAGTTTAAAAATGATAACGATATTATTTTTTCATTCAAATAATTACCAAATTATTGATGGAAACAAATGTAATTTTTAAGAGAAATCAATTTAAATACATCATAATTGTAGACTTTTTAAATATTTTTTCCAAAGGAGAAATCAGTGGGGAAATATTGTGTTAATTTGTTATGTTCAATTCAAGATGGTACCAATGAGAGATGGTTGAATGAATAATAACCAATGAATCGAAAAAAAAAAAAAGAATAATAACGAGAAATATAAAAAATAAAATATATTAGTAATAAAATGGAATATATGAATGTTTTGAAAATTTATTTTTATTATATATATATTTTTGGAACTGTTTATTTTTATTATATTTAAGAAATTATATTATATATATGTACAAAAAATATTTATATTTAATTAATGCAATTGAGATGGAGAAAACAGACTGGGGAAAGCAAATTCCCATCCCTTCTGGGAGACGCAAATTCAGAGCAGAGCAAAATTGCCATTATTAACAACATTCCAAATTTTATGCCGAGAACATTACCGAATTTTATGCTACCATATAAAATTGCTATATTCATAATCTTACCATCAGTGCCTACCAACCATTAATTAATGTAAATACTAAAATTGAGATGAAAAACCTTTTCATTTCAGTAAAGATTTCGCTAACATGCAGCTCTTAGGCATAAAAAAAATTAAAAAACAGAAAAAAAACCAAGACACCTTTTTCTTAATTTCAATACAACTAAAAACATCAAATCAACATACTTTCAACCTTTTTTTTTCAATACCAATTTTCAAGACTCGTTTCACCATTTTCACCATACTAAACAATGACTCAGGACACAGTTATATCACTTAACTTTGTTTCCATCAAGCCATTGATGCAAGCATGATGCCTCACTAACCGCATTACATTGCCATTGCATCCAGTTTCCAAACACGCCTTTCATTTGAAACAACACAGGATAAAAAGCATAAATAGCACAAATCAATAAAAGAAAGAAATTAACCCTAACATTGAGGGAACAAACTACAAGTATCAAGATTTTAAGCATTCTTCTAGATATGAACTACACGCTTCCACACAAAATAAGCATAAAACATAAAGAAAAACATATTAAGATGAAAGAATCTTTAGGAAGAAGGCCCTAAATGCACTAGGCGGAAGACAACTCAGTGCGAGATCCGGTCATTGAGAAAAAGATAATGGAAGCTTCAAACAAGTAGTCCACTTGGTTCAATTTATGGGTCAAAAAAATCATAGCAATGAGAGAACACAGAAGATCCAAGGTCATCGATCCTCAATACCCAGATTCTTGCACATCTCACTTCTTGGATTTCTTAGATCCCCTGTAGGCAAATGAAACACTTGTCAAATTTTGATCCAACCCATCTGATACATTAGCAACATAACCTCCAAATACTTACTGCGTGGTTTGAGCTGTAGGTGCAGATGCTGCTGCTGGAGGTGGTGGTGCTCTCTCTACTGGACCCTGTGCAAAGTAAAACAAAAAAAACACCTTAAGGGTTCCTATATAAAACATAATCAATTTGGCACAAGATAAACAGAACGATCTTTGAGCGTTGGGTAAATCAAGTGAGAAGCTTTTGTATCTTCTAATCATGTATATGACGGAGCATTTGGACACCACATGCAAGAGAAAATATTCAAATATGAAGTAACATACCATCTACATTGCATTATTCGGAGATTTCACTAACAAAATCCAAAATCGTAATGTGTATATCTATATTTATCAATTTATCAAATTCTATCCAAAAATAACGTTCCAGAGAGACATATATACAGAAAAAGTACCGGCATGAAACCCAACCCACTAACAAACAACAAACCAAATGTGTTTACTGATTATAAATAGATGGCAAAAATATGGCACTGAAAATAAGTTGAAAACGAAACAATTGTATAAATTATAATTCTAAGGGAGCAAAAAATTAAAGAAAATAATTCATCGTCTGTTAATGTATCTTACCTGGGCTAAGCGTTCCTCTCTCCTAGCAAACTTTCTTTCTCTGCTTGCCTTATTCTTTGCTCGCTTAGCCTCAAATTGATCAGACAAGGTCTTCTCTCTGGCTTTCTCAGCCTTGGACTTGTGGATGCTCTCCATTAGAACTCTCTTGTTCTTAAAAACATTACCCTTCACCTTCATGTACATGTCATGATACATGTGCTTGTCAATCTTCTTTGATTCCCTGTACTTGCGGAGCAAGCGCCTGAGCACACGCATTCTCCTCATCCACAGTATTTTTGTGGGCAACCTTGCTTCCCTTGTACCCCTACGTTTACCTGAAACCAACCAAAATACCAACATCATCAAAACCAGGCAAGTTCCTTTTGCACTTGAACAAAACTGTTAATCACGGTATCCCATTCTACCATGGCCATTTTTAAGTTTCCTCTTTTGTTTAGTTTAGCATAATATTAATAGATAGCTTCTTTTCAAATTCCATCTAATTGGCTTGTTAAAGAAAACACTCTTGACATTTAGTTTCTATATGTACCCAAACCCACTACCCATCAAAATCACTAGAAAAAATAGTAATTTGCTAGACCCAAAAATATCCTCTACTTGAATCTAAATATGATCTCATTATTACCATATCCAGAATGACGGCCCTTTCGTTTGGCCTCATTCATTCTACGTGCACGAGATCGAGAATGAATCTTGGTTGGTTTCCTGATGACAAAACCATCCTTGACCAGCTTCCTTATGTTTTGCCCTGCACTCATTACAAAAAAATGCATAAACAAAGGTTTGCTCAAAAAGAGAACCAATGATGCTCCAAACTAAAACATAAGTATTACAGCCTTAAGTTTACAAAAGGTTACAACTACTAGCATCAAGCCAGCATGTCCAGATATATATAAATTTTTTACTCTTCCACTTGCAAAATCATCTCGAAAAATCTATGCCACAACAAATAGAGAAAAACAAAACCTGATGCAAAGTAGAAGCATATGTTGAAAATAACAACTGAACAGTTGAAAAAAAACAAACACTAGTCATTGAATTGTGTCATTTCAAACCTTCCAATTTAATTTATTCACTTTCTACTGATGCAAGTAACTAAGACGAAGTATGTTGTGGGATCAGATTTGACTACAACACAGAAAAACAGAACACTAGTTATCGAATTGTGTCATTTCAAACCTTCTGACTTAATTTATTCACTTTCTACTGATGCAAATAACTAAGATGAGATGTGTTGTGTGATCAGTTCACTATACAGCACAAAGTAACGGAGTAAACCTTAACCAATAGCGCCATAACCAGTTCATATTTGCAATTTATTGAAAAAATGAAACAACATAGCAATATCCAGCACTAAAGCAATTACTAAGATCATCATCACAAGATGTTCCAAATCCAGCGATTAAAATTTAACATTTTTACAAATCATTTAAGCCTACCGTTTTCGATAAGTAGATCCAAAAAAAATTGTCAACAGAACATAAGCATAAATATATGTATGCATGTAAATCACCAAATCAATCGGTAGATTCAATTGAGTACAGAATTGATATTAAAGTTCAAGATAGTAACAAATAGAAGACAGAAACTAAAATTCGAATTGAAATCATTGATTCTCTCACAAAAATTAAATAAAACAACGAATCTGAACAAGTTTCGACCGAATCAATCAAATAGTTAACTTATCTTCAAAAAATTTCACAGAGAGAGAGAGAGAGAGAGAGAGCTTACGAGAGTTGGCCATGGAGATTTCGTTGACTTCATTAGGATCGAGCCAAACCTTGCCTCTACCGCACTTGAGAACGCTGGCGGCGAGCCGCTTCTGAAGCTTCAGCGACACCATTGCTATCGCCTCTCCAAAGCTCCGAATGAAAGAAGACAGAGAAGCGGCGAAGATAAGATTTTATATCACATCCCAAAAAAATGATGGCGCTAGGGTTTTTTGAAAGGCCTTGCTCATTTGTTGGGCTATTCGGGTTCTGGATTGGATTGGATTGTATTTTGTTACAATTGACCCAAACATAATAGGCCTGGCCCGAGATATGTTTTCAAAATATCTTAGCCCATCTCGAGCATTAGTGGGCTTGGACTCGTAACTTAACCCCCCCCCCCCCCCCCCCAATTCTGCACCGAGTATCTTCTAATAGTAATAAACCATAATTTTTTAGATTAATGATATATAAATAGAAACTCATAAATGTGGATTTTTCACTTTGGAATAAAACATTCAGATGGTTATAATTATAAAAATGATATTGTCAAATTATTTTGTGGTGTTTTTTTGTATTAATAGAATTTTTTAATTTTTTATGAAGCCCAACATATTAATAAAAAAAAAAACTACCGTAAATTAAAAATGTATTGCAAGCTACAATGTAAGCCTTTTTTTTATTTGTTTGTGGGATTTGATCAAAACTCCTTCATAATAAAAAATTTAATTTCTTGAAAAGTCCAACACATAGTACAATTAATATTTTAAATTTTAAAATAATATAACTTTTGATTTACATGTCGATTTTTAATAAAATTAAAATTTTTAAAATCTCTCATCAAGATTTATCAAATAAGATCTATGTTGACACAGAAATTCTTAAAAAAAATAAAAATACCATCGAAATTGACCTAAAAAGAAACATGTTACTCTATTTGACGGTAACATATTACTATAATTCATAATAACATTTTACCGTTATAAAAAAAAGAGTACATACAAGATAAACCAATCAAAAATATACATATACAACATTTTTAGACTTGTATAAAATAAAGCAAAAGTATTCATCGTCAAAAGAGTTTTGTGAGATATATATATATATATATATATATGCATAGGCAATATTAAAAAAAATTACACTGTTCTTCCTCAATTATGCACCTCTTCCTTGGGAGATTTATGAAACAAAATAAATTGAGTTATCATTTTTAACCAAATAAGGGTCTAATGGAAAGGTTTTGACTAAATTATTATTATTTTATTTTTTATTTTTTATTTCTTTTTAAGCAAACGATAGTATGTTACAATACATTATTCACCCAAAAATAAAAAAATAAAATTCACCCAAAAAAGTTAGAATACATCAATAGGATTGCACTGACAAATTTTTCCATTGGATACAAACAGACCTTTCATGTGTTATATGAATAACCCTATTGAACTTTTGGTTCCCAAATCCCCTCTTCTGTTTCATCCAAAAAAAAAATGTTAGCAATTATGTCGAAATTATTGGAAGAAGCATGTTTCTCCACTAACATTACGAATACTTTTAAAATTTACTTTGCAATTTGATTGGCACCCTTTTTTCTTTAGAGGGATTGATTGGCACCCTTATTATAGTGGTATATCTTCATGGCTTTCACTTTTTTATTTTTTATTTTTTTTCCTTGGTGCTAAGATTTGAATATCCACCTAAGTTCTCAAGGTCTGTTCAAAAAAATAAAACCTAAGTTCTCAAGGTTGTTTTTGTTCCTTTTCGGAGAAAGAATTGTTGTTGGGATATCATGGAAGGTGATGATATTGTGGCTTTGGTGAATAGCTCATGGTATGAATGTTTGTTATGGCTATAATTGAATAAGCCATGAAATTTCAAATTTTGGAAACATCTCAAAGTTATACAACTAAAATTAAGGACGCATAGTACCTTAGTATCATATTATAACTTTGAAAATATATAAATGAAAACAATTCAAAATAATTTTAAAAACACATTGTTTTGTTGTAAGTAAGATCATAATTTTCTCTTATAATAAAACATATGACTGCATCTATCTCTATATTTTAAAAATTCTTTTTAATTATTTTCACTAATTTGTGATTCTCCCAACATATTTTAGCCAATGATCATAGACAAATCCTCATAACTAATAAATAATTTATTAGATATCTTTTTCACCTTCGAATCAACAAAAATTATTAAGTGGAGCGGAAATTTAGCATCGTCATGTGTTCAATAAATGTTACGCTATCATCTAATTATTTATCCACATTACAAGAAAAAGCACTTTTGGCCACTAAATTTTTAGTCGTCAAAAGTCCATTTTTAGTCGCCAAAAGTCGACTTTTCAGTTTCCCCGACTAATTTTTTTAGTCGCCGATTTTGTCGCGAATACATGGTCGCCGGAGGTTTTGGCGACTAAAACTTTTTTAGTCGGCAAAAAACAGGTCTTTAGCGACCAAATTTTGGTCGCCAATAGTCAATTACACTTTTTAAAATTATACATTTAGCGACTAATCTTTTAGTTGCCAATAACCTATGAATCGCCGACTAAAAATTTAGTCGCCCAAAGTTTTCAATAAATGTGATTTTTTTTGTTTTAGTGACTAAAATCTTTAGTCGCTAAAAACATGACCCCTTTTTAGCTTCCAATTTTTTGGTCGCTAAAATCATGGTACACCTTTTCGGCTACTAATTTTTTAGTCGCCAAAAACTTTTTTTTTTTTTTTTTGGCTACTAACTATTTAGTAGCCAATAAGTTCTCTTTTTATTTTTTGGCTACTAAATATTTAATCGCCAAAAGCTATTTATTAATTTTTTTAAAATGCATAAATTGAATATTTTTAATTAATTTGTAAATTACATGCAGTCCATTATCAACGCAACTTGTAACCTGTAAATATACAGAATAATATATCTATCAATTATCATCTAAATCCATTACAAATAATATTACTCATTTCATTATCATATAAATCTTCATCAACACCAACCAAAGTATAATCTATCTAAATTAAATATTACATACAAAAACAATGGATTTCCAAAACAAAGAATTGTACAAAAATAAATGTCTTCCATATATAGAACAAATGCTCTTCGTAAACAAAAATAAATATCCACAATAGCACACGCAAAAGCAATCTGTTGACAAAAAAAAAAAAAAAACCATTAGCACTTATTCAATAAAATTGACATTTCAAATTATAACAATTATAAATTTAATAATTCTGATATATTATACTTTGCAAATTATTGTGATCAAATAGACAACATGTTATTGTAAATGAAGTGCATGGTATGGTTCACCTAAATCAATGGCCTGCAAAAAATACCATTAGAATTTGAAAGGGAAGTGGAAGGCAAATGATTCATAGTGCTTTGTCAAGAAACTCAAGGTCATCCAAACTAGCAAAAACTCAGGGTCACCCAACCTCCAGTTCCTTTAGTGCTTTGTCAAGAAAAATTGCAATAGCAAACAAACAACATGATTAGACTTTCCCGAAAGGATACTGAAGTATTCGTTTACAAGTATCAATGTTTACATGTCCACATCTCTTAAAAAAAATTTGTCTCATAAACCACCAAAATAGAATGAGGTTCCAAAGTGGAAGCTTAATGTGAAAGAAGAAATTGAACATTTAGAATGGATGCTATTGAAATGCTACCAAACAGTTGTTTATGATCCAAACACAAATCGCTAACCAATCATTTGTATGAAATTGCTAACAAATCATTTGTCACCTTGGCATCAGCAACTCACTCATATAAATACCAGAATAGTGGTGATTAATATCCAAAATTACTCCAACAAACATGGGAGGCCCAACTCCAATATTATTTCTTTCTTATAGGTGAAACAGAAATACACATTTTTTATTTCCCATGAATCAACCAAAAATTTGAAAGTTTACACCTAAACCAAAATCCACATTTCTTTGTCACTGGTCAAATTTGTTGAAACTTAAGAATGTCAAGAACTTCATAATGAATTTACACGAAGATGAGATGTAAAAACAGAGAAGAATAAATTAAACAAAGAAAAGCTTCATACATACCCTATTTTAAACAATGATTTTACACCTATACCTAGGTAAACATTGCTTCAGAAAATACTCAAACATACTCAAACAGTTTGGAAATTCTGGAAGTTCAAAGCTTGATTTTGCCCCATTCAACTTGTTTGGTTTTTCCCCATTGAACTTCCAGAATTTCTTTTTCTTTCTCCTATTCTATCTCTATTAAATCTTAGGAAAGAAAATGCAACAGATCATCCTATTCTTTCTATTCACAATCAATAACCTATATGACTTTACCATTCTTGTCTACCTTATTAACATCATTTAAATCAAGCTTATATGATTTAAAAACAATTTAGATGTATTGAATGTTAAGCAGTATCATAGACATCAATCATTTAGCATGCTAATAGACTAGAAAAGATAATTTCCTAATTTTAACTGCTGGTTTTTCATTATGAACAGAAAAGGAAAAACTAAGTGTACCTTCTGGTTCGAGCTATGAGAATCAATGTGCTTCTTAAGCAAACCTTCAGCTAAAAGCAACAGTTTCTCTCCTCCATTACCACACAAAACCTAAGAACCAAAAAGTGCACTTTATCTAAAAAGAACTAGCAATAGACCTGAGCAATGTGCAGCAGCATTGGCTTTTTTTTTTTTTTTGGGGGGGGGGGGGGGGGGGGGGGAAGGAACAACAATAGGAAGTATGTGTTATTATGTTTTATGTCTGAAGAGGTATACTACTTTGTAATAATGAAAATAGTGAATCATGTGTCATTTTGAATCATGTATAAGCTGTATACTATTTTATTTGTGCATTATGAACTAGAAGGCATAAATTTTCTTTTCCATTTCTACAAACATTTTTAGCATGGTGAATTGACATATTAATTAGCTCAAAAGACAATTTTTATTTTTCCAATTCCAATGTGGAAATTCACAAAACACACACACATACATATGTATTCCTACCAAAATTGCATTTGTCATGCACACATAGAATATATGACTATTCATTTTTGGAAAGCAATGAGCTTATTAAATTTGAAATGATTTGAAGTGATTTAGGTACCATTTGACAAATGACTATTCACTCTGAGACTAGATTTGAAATGATTTAGGTACCATTTGAAATGATTTGAAATCATCGACTTTCAGTCACTCTGGGATTATGCAGCACGTACAACCAAAGTACTTAATAAATAAAAACAACATTAATAATTTGGGAATTCACCAAAGTACTTAACTATTGATTGCACTGAGATGCCCATTTCAAAAATTATAAACCATCCTGAAAGAGTATATACAAAGATGCCCATTTCAAAAATATATATTGGCAACAGAGCAGTGAGGAAAACATCCAATGAAGCACATGCAAAAACACACACTCACACACACACACACACACACACACACACACACACACATTTCAGGACAATTTTCCTCGTCACTTTCCTACTTTAAAATCTTTTCCTAGAGAAGAAACTCATCTAATCACCGCAGCAGGAATTTATCGGAGACAATCTGTTTAAAGGTTGCCAACTCATATAGCAATTTCGTCAAAAACAGTGATTAATGATACATATTCTGGGCCTTGTTGATCTCATGGATTATGACATTTGATGTGGCTTAGA
Organism: Camellia japonica; assembly: GCA_030407325.1. Classification (NCBI taxonomy): domain Eukaryota; kingdom Viridiplantae; phylum Streptophyta; class Magnoliopsida; order Ericales; family Theaceae; genus Camellia; species Camellia japonica. Next base: position 13,308,169 of record JAPPVO010000003.1, read on the forward strand.
AATGAGAACTGTTGCACATAAGAATGCAAACTTTTTATTATGGCACTTTTCAACTGTAAGCAACCTTGACTTCTTTTAAAAAGGGAAAATCACAAAGCACATCAAATATTAAGGAAAACGACATACGCGAGAAGCATTGAATATGTTGAGACTTACATGTTAAAATCTGGAACAATAACAATATTGAAGAGATCCAGGTCATACTCAAGACCAAATCTGCAAAACAATTTCAGAAGTAGGACTGACCTTCCCGACTACTACTTACCGTACACTAGAGTGGATGGCCTTCCCCATTAATTCCACCAACCAAACGAATCAAACTGAAATGTTATGGAACAAGACAAAAATAATTATTAAAGAAAGAAAATTAGAGGGTTTTTAAAACCAAACCAGGTGAAAAGAACTTCAGCAACATCCTCTTGCCAATCAAACATATTACAGAATGAGGTCATTCTTTACATAAAAATAAAATAAAATAAAATTTCTATACATATTACAGAACGAGGTCATTCTTTACAGTTGTGGTGAAACAGGATGCTAAAGCTAAGAAACTTACCCATGTTATGTGCTCAAATGATAAGTAACACTTGTCTCCAAAATTAAACTTTGTACCAGCGTCATTGACTATCAGCACATTCCTGAAATGTGGTCTGAAACTAATTAAATGAGGTCCTGTCCAATATATAAAGACAACAATATATGTCAACCTAGTCTTCATAAAAGTTGACTTAAGACAACAAGGGACAAACTTTTTTTGTCGTGGCTTACCCTCATGAACATTTAAGTAAGAGCCAATTCCATGACCAGTACCATGTCGATGATCAGGTCCATCCTTCCACAAAGGAATTCGAGCAAGAATGTCAAGAGCATGCCCTATACAGAGCAAAATTTCAATTATCATATGTTTACAAAACTACATTCATAAGGATCAAAAATAGCAATAGGTAAAACGTGTATTTAGTGATCCACTCTCCATCGAATGGTCCTTGTCTTCTCTGAAACAAAAACTGCTCAATTATTAATATTAAAAGCATAAAAACAATGGAAAGTCTGTAATAACATTGGTTCCATTTGGAAAGCAAGCATTCCCTTATGCAATGTGACCCTTGAGAACCTGAATAAAAATCCAGAAAATCAAGTGATTTTTAAGACCCTGGATACAATTAGCCATAATGAAAAGGGGAGGAAGGGGAATCTAAATTTTTAGTTTCGAAAGGTGATTAGAGAACAGGCATTTATAATTTAAAACTACAGAATCCAAAAGTAAAAAACTGTGACAGTAATTGGAGTATAAAACTGAACTTCGATAATTCTTTCCTGGAAGACATTTACTCTTTTCCCAAGGACATCGTAGAGGCAGCTCAAATTAACTTAAAAAACCATTACTCAATGAAGTGGTGCCAAACAACTATCCCATGGAAGTATAAAACAAAATGTAAACATCAAACATGCTCCTTACATGTAAAAACTTTCTCCAGTGCAATATATAAAACTTTGATTTTGAAAATAAAATTACTTTTAAGTGATATTTGGTTGTATTTAGATTGATGGATTGGTAATAAGAAATTAAGGATTTGATCCTAGCAATCGTATTTATTAATAACAAGAAATCATGTAAAACCACTTAAATCAAGCCTATTTACCACATCAAACCCATAAAACCCTAGAAATCAAACCACTTAAACCAAACCCATTTCAGAAATTAACACGAAATTAGACACCTTAAATCATGTAAAACCCGAAAGCAAGAGTGAGAAATGGGAAAATAGAGGAAGGGAGAGAGAAACAAACAAAGACAGAGAGCGATCGAGCGAGAGAGAGAGACAAAGAGCGAGCGACTGAGCGCGAGAGCGAGAGAGACAGAGAGCGAGCGAGTGAGAGTGAGAGAGAGAGAGAGAGCAAAAGAGAGAGAAGAAAGAGAAAGAACCTGTTCGTACTGCGGCGGTGGCGGTGGTGATTTGCGGTGGCGGCGATGTGCGACGGACGTGTGGTGAGAGACTTCGGTGAAGTGAGGAGGTGAGGTTCTCTCTATGAGAGAGAAACAGAGGAAAATGACTGAAATCTGGGCGCCTAAATTAGGGCGCCTAAAATATGTTCCCAAATATTTTAAATCTTTTAGCGACTAAACGTTTTTTTAGTCGCCAGAAGTTGACTATTTGGCGACTAATTGTTCTTTTGTCGGGAAAAATTGAGTATACTGCGACTAAATATTTTTTAGTCGCCAAAACTGCATATTTGCCGACCAAATTCTGTAGTCGCCAAAGAAAACAGTGCAAATGTAGCTATTATTTGGCGACTAAACTTATTTTAGTCGGCAAAAATTAGTATACTACGACTAAAATAAAATTTAGTAGCTAAAAAACTAGAGCAACGGTGACTAATAATTTTTTAGTCACCTATTGTGGAAAATTTACTGACTAATGTTTTTTTTGGTCGCCAATAAATAATATACGTCGACTAAAATATTTTAGTAGCAAAAACTTGAACGAATGGCAACCAAAATAATTTTTAGTAGCCAAAAATTAAACTTTTGGCGACTAAATCCCTTTTAGTAGTTAAATTTAGTCGCCAAAAGTGTAAATTATTGTAATGCCATATATTTCTTCAAAACTAATCACATATCCTTTAGTATTAAACGTGACACACTTCATTGTTTTTTTTTTTTTTTTGGCTTTGTCTTGCAATCACCGTTATGTGGTACACACACAAGACTTCACATATTTTAATTTCCCTGAATTATATTGACTATGGTACTTGAAACCTTACAACAAAGAAAAAGTACACAATATAATGTGTATGGGTTGAAAACGCTACGATTAGTCCTGCCACATCACCACTATAGGTGAAGTGACTTGGTGTTTGCCATCCGTCCATGTCAACTTACCCAGCTCAGTATACACTAGGCCAGGAGGCTTCTTCTCTGCCACAATACGAACCACATAGCTCTGCTTTTGATCTTTCTCTTTAAACTCCATCTTTGGAGGATCAACCGTTACCTTTGCACCTCTTGGTGGGGTAACAATTACGGTATAACTTGCTTCTAACCCACCACCATCACCGACCAGAGTTGCCGTTCTCGTAACAGCAACTTCAAATTTCGACGATTTTGATGACATATCGAAAGCAACAGTGATTGCAGGGTAGTTGAGCTCCCACGGCTTGTGTTGCTTCTGATTGCAACTTATTGATTTATTTGTTATATGTTGTATGTCCTGCTCATTGTAATAGGAGGCACAGAGAAAGTTCAAGTAATCATTCAGCGTTAGATCATAAACCAGACCGGGATTGACGGCCTTCTCGGGGTCCACATGTCCTGCGCCGGTGCCCCATACGTCTGATACATTGTTGTTTCTCTCATCCAACAATGGATTCCCATTTTGATCTTGCATGTATGCAGTGGTCATGAGAGCTGACCGGATCATAGCCGGTGACCAGTCAGGGTGGGCCCCTTTAAGTAAAGCCGCTATGCCAGACACGTGCGGGCATGACATTGATGTGCCTGAGAGTATATTGAATTCGGTGCGCCTCGTATCATAGGATAATTCTGACGGCCCCAGAGTGTTAGGCCAAGCAGCTAAGATGTCGACACCTGGCGCAATCACGTCGGGCTTGAGAAGATGCACGGATTCAGAACTTGGCCCTCTTGAGGAGAAAGAGGCAACGACTGGTGCCGGTTCGACCCCGACTTGGGTCTCATGAAAGGCTATGGTGGCCTTGGCGTTCTTGGAGGAGGTTATATAAGCACGAACTTTGTTACCGGCTGATCGGTAATCGCCAAGGCCGGGATTAAGTGTGCGTCAGCGACCAAACCTTCTCCCACCGGTGACATGTTTTCGATGATCATCCCAACCCCACCAGCTTTTCTCACGGCCTCTCCCTTGGCGACACGTGGAACACCACCTCTATCACACACCACGATCTTGCCACGTATGAGTTTTTTGTCCAGCGAGCTCGGCATGCATTGGCCAGCCGGAGAAGGGAAGCCAATTATCTGATTGCCGTTGGAGACATTTGCAGCGTAAACGAGGGGCAAATAAGTCTTTTTACTCAACGGTTTGCCATTGTAAAGTGACTCACCGGTGATCACCGTACCGTCTTGTAACAAAAGATCAGCAGGGAACTTCCGGTCAATTGTGCTCGCACCGACAGTTGTCACCCACGGAGCAACGTTCGTCACCGACATTCTCTGAGGGCCGCTGTTACCGGCGGAGGCCGAGACAAAGACTCCTTTCGCCATCGCACCAAACGATCCTATGGCGATCGGGTCCATGTTATAGGGCACTCCGCCTTCGCCACCGATGGAGAGGGATATAATGTTGACACCATCTTCGACAGCTTTGTCGAAGGCAGCGAGTATGTCAGAATCTAAGCAACCTCTCTTCCAACAAATCTTGTACACGGCGATTCTTGCTTTGGGTGCAATTCCCATCGCGACGCCTTTCGCAAAGCCGAACAGGGAGGCGTTGGCGACCTCCCTCCCGGCTGCGGTGGACGCAGTGTGAGTGCCGTGTCCATCGCTGTCTCGTGGGGACTTGATGTCAGTGGTGAGGTCCACTGCTCCCATACTGGCTTCGTACCCATCGATGAAATACCTCGCTCCAATTACCTTTTTGTTGCACGATATTTTTGTGAATTTGTCTCCCACAATGCACTCTCCTTTCCAATGAGAAGGCACGGGTTCGAGACCTTCGTCATGAAAACTACGTCGTTCTGGGGATATGCCGGTGTCGAATACTCCGATGATGACGTTGGAACCCGAATCGGACTCGGTTGGTAATCCGGTCGGGTTCTTGGCCGAGAGTCCTAGGAATCCAGGTGACCGAGTCGTCAGAATTTGATGAACTCGGTCTGGTAAGATCCTGAGAATTTCTGGGCGTTCGGCTAATTCTTCAGCTTGCTCTGTTGTGAGTCTCGCAGCGAAACCGTGAAAAACAGTCTTGTATACATGAATGAAATCTCTTTTTTGTTTCTCTCTGGGTGGTTTCGGACTTTTTCGAGTCTAATTGGTATGAACTGAGACTTGTAATGGTGGAACTGTACCAATCCTCCACATCGGAAAACCCAGATGGTTTCAAGTCGTTTCGGACTCTGACAATATAGCTTTGGAATTGGGTGTCGTCGACATTGGTGGAGATGGCACAGAAACAGAGCAAAAGAACAGTGAAAACCAGAGCCCAAAACTGACCCATTTAGTGAGAGAAAGCTGTGACTGTTTTGAATTTGGTGTTGTTAATTAATACTAATAAAACATGAGAAATGTGCGAAGGAGAGAGAGAGAGAGAGAGAGAGAGAGAGTGTTAAAGCTTTTGCAGAGAGAGGAGGTTCAGATAACGCCTGGAAATGGAGAAAAAGGTATAGGATAGGACGAATGAAAAGTAGAGGGTAGAGAGGAGTAATACAGTGCTGAAAATATTGCATGATTGCAAGGTGGCGGATCTGCTTTGGCAGCATATATGAATCGGTTTTAAGCTTTTAGCTTTATAGATGACAATGGAGGATTTTGAGGGCAAGTGAAGACAAATCCATAGTCATTACTAACTCATTTTAGTGCGTTACTTTGAAAAAGAAGATACTACTTGTAATGCGCCCAAAAAGAGAGGAGTAGACTACAGAGATGATTCTCTGAAGCAAAATGCTATCAACTATAAAGAAAATTATTAAATTTTTTATTATTTTTTACATAAATGTGTGATTCACACAAATTATATGCGTAGGTCTTACACTTATATAAAAACTTTATTAAAAAATTTAATAATTTATTTAAAATTCTTAACATAACTCTTCTCTGAATTAATTATCTCTTATCGCCATGGAACTGTTGGGAAAGCACACTATGCAGAAGAAAAGAATATATATATATATATAAAAGTAGCTAGAATTTTGCCCACAAACACAATAATTGTATGATTCGGATTTATTTTTGTTTGAATTCTATAATATATTAATTTAATTCCAACTATGCACTTACATTATCAATATTTTTCTATTTTGCTTTCCAACAAAAAGCATGGTGTTTTATTCATAAAATGGCAGCGAATCAATGGGTATTTTGAAGTGAACATTGATTATCCTTATGTTGTATTTGAAGTGGCCATTATTACCCTTATCAAATTCTTGTTAAATTGTTTACATGAGCTTGCTTATATTTTGAATTCCAATTTCTGCTTCATGTATGATGCAGAATACATGTATAATGAATTTTGATTTATATATCAATTTTTTCAATAAATTTATAATTAATAGTTGAGAGACAAAATATAATCTCACAAAATGTGTTTTGTGGTTCTTAATTTGTCGAAAACACTATTTAACTAATATCACATAATATCCTATAGAATAATGTGGGGACATATTTTGTGAATGATAACACGTGGCTAAGGTGGCACCGAAGTGTCAGTCAAGATACCATGTGTCTTGGTCATGTTGCCGAGGTGGTCTCGGCTAAACCGAGGTTATCTGCAGAGATACCGGAATTCGAGATGAGCGGACAAGGGACAAGAGTCCTAGAATGGAGGAGGACTTCAGTTTGGATATAGGTAAGACTCTTAGAGAGTTTATCTCTATCTGGCTGGGAGTCCAGGATGAGCATTGAGCCAGAGTCCATTGAAGTTAGGCTTTTACAGGGATCAGGTTAGTGCTGGCTATAAAAGTAAAGCACCCTCGTGGGTCTAAGGTATGCTTTTTATATTTTGGCTAGTAAGCTAAGCACTGTTGGTATCTTTGAAAGATAACTGAGTACTGACTTGATCGTCGGAGTGCCCTGGATGGACGAACCACCGCCGGAGTCTCATCTTTCTGTGACAGGTTGTTCGAGCGTAATCTATTTTGCTTGTGTTCTCCTGTTGAGTTTCCTGTTTGGTTGTGTGGTCGAAAATCAACACCCACAATTTGGCACCGTCTGTGGGAACATAAGGAGAATAGATGGCCAATGACGGGTAGAAAGAAAAGATTGGGAACGACATCCCTAGTGGGAGTGGTAAACACGCCGATCCCAATGAAGGGGAAGAGACTTGTAATGAAGAACTCTGGGAGCAGAATCCCAGGGAAAAGGACATCGACCAAGAGGGAGACGTTCTAAAGAAGGCAGGTTGAGGTGAGTATTACAACGAAAACGACCTCCAGGTATGGAAAGATAGATGCCTAGGGAGGGACGGCGAGATGAAGGGGATGGCAAACAAATTGGTAGAACTGCAGTCGGTTGTCAATTTCATGATGCAGAACAACATCATGCAGCCACCGTTCCCCTTGGAGGACACGCCGATTCCAGCGGCCAAGAACGATGCCCAGAAAGAGGGGCAGAAAGTGATCCCTACGGTCCCTCAGCATGACAGGGCAAAGGAGCATTCTCATAGGCCTTCACGGGACGTCGGACGAGGAGAATCGATGAGAGGAGAGTCTCAAAAGACACATCGTGCCAAGGAAACTTATGCCAAGGAACATCGGCATGTTCAGGGAAATGAGCTTTGTTTTGACAGAACGAATAGAGGAAGGTCCAAGAGGACTCATAATGACACAGGGAGTAGCGCACCAAAAAGGCTAAAATTCGTTGACAGCCGAGCTCCTGGACGGACTAAGGAGGACTTGAGGGACTACCTCTAGGGGAAGCGATAAGATGCCAATGTCACGTCTCCAGTCAAGCCGAGAACGCCGTTCTCAGTAGAGCTGGATAAGTTTGAGGCCTCGAAAAGGTTCTACATGCTGAGATTCCAGATATACGACGGTAAATCCGATCGTAACTTTCATGTTGGTTTATATTTGAACTCAATGGCACTATATACCGGGAACGAACCGTTGCTCTGCAAGGTGTTCCCCTCATCATTTGGAGAAATCGTATCAGACTGGTTTCACAAGTTGCCAAAATGAACTGTGAAAAGTTGGGAAGGCCTGACCGAGATGTTTGTGGCTAGGTTTGTTACAAACAAACTGCAGCCATTGAGGGTAGACTTCCTGATGGCTCTGAGAGTTGGTGAGGACGAAAGCCTTAGGGTTTACGCCAAAAGGTATTATGAGGTTTTTAACCGAATACCGGGGTGCAACCAAGAGGTGGCTGTCGTATCTTTTAAGAATGGCCTGAACCTTGACTGTCTGCTTCGAAAGTCGCTGGCAAAGACACTGCCAAAAAGCATGGAGGAATTTATGGCCAGAATCGAGAAATATGCGAGAGTAGAGGAGTATACGCCAGGAACAAAGGCGTCAAAGCAAGAGAAGAGGAACAGCTCGCCGAAACGAGGCCGAGGTAATACAAACTTTAATAGACAACAAATGGGACTGAGGGTTGCACAGGCAGTCACCACAGTGTTCCGGATCCCGGTTTACAAAGTCTTGGTGTCACACCCCAAAATTCGGACAATTAAGTATTAAATTATACTAACTTTATTTTTTTTGCAGAATGGTGGGTCTTACTAACTTTTTTATGCAGGGTTGACTCACCATATTTTTATTTCTATTTTGTTTATTTTATACTCAATTTATATTTTGTTGTGTACGGGTAAGAAACTAAATGCCACCGTATCTCGAGAAACTACCCATTCGTCTTGGTGCGGATTGAACTATTTGTCTTGTCCCGTAACAAGAATTAAATGTATTTTGTTTGTGTCTGGTAGACACGTGGGTGTTAAATCTTGTATTCATACCAGTATACTTGTATACTGACCCATTTTGTCTCTTGGCAACTCGGGTGCTTTCTGTTTGGGCGCAGCTGAGCTTCCTTTGCAGGATTAGTTGGGGCTACGATGGTGACGTGGAATAACTATAGTTATTGGACACGTCTCTTGAATTTCTTTTGTTTTCTTGAGCTTAGAGTTGATATTAGTTTATGTATTTATTATTTTTTTTTTATGACTTTAGTATTGGGATAATTTGGCATGGTTTGTAACCATACATTATTTAAGTTATTTTGACTATTTATTGTTACTTTAATGTTGGAGGTATTGGTTAGTTATGAAATTATGGTGGATGGTTTGGTTGGCGTTTAGTTTTTTTTTTTTTCACCCCTAGGATTTGGATGATGGAATATTGATTGGGGTTTTGTCCTAATTTAATATTTAATTGTCCGAATTTTGGGGTGTGATAGCTTGGTATCAGAGCTCTAGGTTACCCTAGACTTGTGAGAGTTTAGGTGATCTTCGGATTGTGGAAACATGGGTTGGTTGGTTTAGGTTGGTGGTTGAATTTATTCTAAGTATTTATGAACGAATTCTTCTTGTGTGTTTAACTTGAAGGTGATGGCTGGAAGGTATAATTTGAGAAGCGCTGAAACCAATGGCACAGGAGAAGAAACAAATACTAATGCGGCGGCAGCGGCAGTGGCAACGGCGGCGACAGCTGCTACCGAGGCAACCAATATAGTGCAGGTTAATGTGGGGGTGATGATGGCTCAATTACTTCAGGTTGTTCAGAACAATAATCAAGGCCAGCAGGGAGATCCCTTTGCGAAAAGAAACAAAGACTTTGGTTCTTTGGGAGGTCAAAAATTCTTCGGAGATGGAGGACCCATTGCAGTTGATGCTTGGGTTTAGAAATGTGAGATGGTGTTTGGTCGTATGCAGCTCACCGAGGTTCAAAAACAGGAGTTGGCTACATATCAACTTGAAGGAGCAGCCCTATTTTGGTGAAACTCGTAGAATGAGGGTCTAGATTTAACGACTTTGACTTGGGCATATTTCAAGACTCGTTTTGACCGAAAGTTTGTTCCTGCTGCTATTCGGTTTCAACTAAGTGATAAATTTTCAAAGTTGACTCAAGAGGGTAGAACAGTGATCGAGTATGTCACCAAGTTTAATGAGTTGTCTTGTTATGCCCCTTACTTGGTCGATACGCAGGAGAAGAAGAACGAGAAGTTTATTAAGGGATTGAATCATTACCTGTCTAAATCCCTTATTCCCTTTGATGTTGAACCATTTGACAGAGTTCTTGACTTGGCACTGAAGTATGTGGAAAATGAGAAACAGTTTAAAGAAGGAAAGGCCAAGGTAGGAGAGACTTCTAGAGGGAGTCACTTCCAGCAGCGGGATGGGAACAGATACCGACCCTATGATCAAAGGCATAGGGGTCAACAGTTTCAGAGGCGACAACAACAGGGTAGTCAGGGAAATTTCAGACCTTTCAGGCCTCAAGGCAATTTCCAGCCCCAGGGGCACTATTATCAAAGACAGGGTGGTCCGCAACCACAGGGTTATCAACTATAGCAGCAACAAGTGCCACAGTTGGGTTATTGTCCTCCCGTACCTCAGTTAGAGGGGCCCCCACCTATCAGACCAGTGGCACATCAACTGATCAATAGGAAGTGTTTTGGGTGTCAGCAATTGGGGCATGTAATCAAGGATTACCCTTAGAGATAGCAGGCGGGACAGGGTGAGGCAGCTCCAGCCACGGCATTTGCAGTGATACTAGGAACTAACAAAGTGCAAGGTACTTTTAATCTCTTTCAAGAACCCATTAGAGCACTTTTTGATACTGGTGCCTCTCATTCTTTTATATCTAGACAGTTTGTAGAAAGAGAACATATTGTAACTACCTCCTTGTCTAGACCTATTCGTGTTGAGACCCCTTTAGGAGGGGCAGTTACTTTTTATGAGATGTGTAAAGATTTTGAGTTTGACTTTGCGGGGAAAAGTCTTGTATACGGACCTAATTGTGTTAGGGTTTGAGGGGTTTGTAATTATTTTGGGTATGGATTGGCTGCAAAAACACTTTGTGACTCTAGATTGTACTGGAAGGACTGTTGTGGGAGCCGGATATTGTTGGTATACGTGCAATAAAGCCGAATGACGGTATGAGGACAGTCAAGGATGAAATTTGTATTCAGCTTCATCCTGGACGATCGCAAGACCGAATAGACTAATCGGCCGAAGAACCATTTGAACAAAAGCTGAATAAATAAACGTGCAATGGATTGAGGGTGGGCCCGACCTTGAGGTCCAAAAGAAAAATATAAATAAAGGAGCATCAGCCAAAGAAAGGTATGTGAGAACAAGTAAGATTAACTTAAGATACAAGCTACCAAGAGAGTATACACTAACTTATCCATTAGAGTGCTAATTCTGGCACCCCCGACCGGAGTGTTCATTCCTTTTTAGGTGACTAGCTGAGGATCAAGAGCGTTCTACAGGATCTAAAGAGTATTTCCAAACCACTTCTCCACAATTGGCGCCGTCTATGGGAATACTCCAGCACATCCATGGTGGGCGTGACGGAAGATTCTCCGGTAGTCGCTGATGACCTTATACCATGAGATGATACCACTCTACGCAACATGCTTGGGCCAGAGAATATTACCGCACGAAGGGCCTTGAACTTCGACTCAGTTGCCCAAGCCTCACCCTCAACTTCAGCACATGAGACAATGCAAGCGATTATGGATCAGGCAAAGCAAAACGAACAAAGGTTGGAAAACATGATGGCTGAGAACGAGCGCCTTCGACAGGATTTGGCCTTGGAGGTGGCAAAATCCCAACAGGCCGCGCGCCAAGACCCAGGACGACCTCTGAGAAAGGATGGCCGACGACCTCAAGTTTGGCGACATGATAGTGGCAGTGATTCTGACTCATCATCCCCAGAACCCAAAAACAAGGGACGAGTCGAAGTCTCCATCTCTTCCAAAGGCAGTCCGCGTGTACGGAATAAGCGAAGAAGAAATGATTTAGACGAAGAGGATCAACATGACCCCTTTGTGCGACGGATCGCAAGGGCACTGCTACCCAAAAAGTTCAAAGCTCCATTGTTCACCTTCTACAATGGAAAAACGGACCCCACTAATCACATTTGTCATTATAAGCAAGCTATGACGCTTTATGCAGACGACGAGGCCCTCACGTGTCGAATATTTCCGAGCAATTTGGGACCATTGGCCGTCAGATGGTATTATAAATTGGAACTGGCATCGATTAAGAGCTTCCATCAACTCCAAAAATCCTTCAAGGCAAGGTTCATCACCAATGAGGTCCAGCCGAAGCAGGTCGATTCTCTCTGGGCAATGTAAATCCAACCAGGGGAAACCCTATGTGCGTATTCGGCGCGCTATTGGGAATGCTTTAATCTAGTAGATGATACTTGCAATGACTCCATGGCTATCACGGCCTTTAAAATGGGATTGCATCCCGATAGTGCCCTCCGTAGCTCCTTGACCAGAAAGCCCCCCAAAACAGTCTGGTCGCTAATGAAGAAAGTCGAGGAATACTACAAAGTGGAAGATGACGCCCTGCGGGTCAAAGTCGGGCATAAGGCCAACAAGACGGCCCCGTCTGAAATCGTTCAGCCGATAAATTTTGTACCATTGCGGAGCCCTGAACCATGGAATTGGGCTAAACGAGACAAAAGACGAGATTCGCGCCGATCAAATGACCAATGTTTGCACCAAGCTAATGAACAACTTCAAGTGGATAGTAGGCGCATAACGCGCGCAGACAAGAAATATATGGAGTTGTCGGAGCTGATCAGCACGGTTATGTCTAAAATTCAACACCTTCCATTTTTTAAATGGCCACCCAAGATGGTGGGACCTCCCGACACGAGGAGACGGGATAGGCGGTGCGAATATCACAAAGACCACAATCATGATACTGTAGACGTGCCCGAATGTCCTGAGAGAATCTCGTTTTGTTCTCTAGCTACTACAGTTCGGACTCAAATGTCACGGTTCTGAATCTAATCTCACAATGTGCGATGTGAGACCAATAAACCACCAAAGAGTCCAAATTCGACAAATCGTTTTGGAAAACTAATTTTTAAGAAAGAAGTGCTAAACATGGACTGCTTTGCCAGATACAGAGTCGCCACCTAAATATTTTATTTTGGAAAAATTTAGGAAACCCTGACTCGTGCCTAAGGCCACGTGTCCGTCATCACCAAAGTTGCCTCGGCTCGGGAACTTGGGTACGATTGGGGAAGGTCATCTATGAGCACCCCCGCTCGCTCGATCAAAGATCGGTCTGTACTAAGCATGATATCTTGTTTTTGAAAACACATGCGTTCTTATTCCGGTTAATTAGCTAATCTTACTATGTGATGCGCACAGCAAACAAGTATAGACTAGATCGCCTAATTTGGAACCAAGCATCGCATATCCGTTTGTTTGGAAAATGGTTTGAAGTTTGCTACTCGCAAGTAGGCTAAAATGCGGATTTCGATGAATTGTTCCAATTTAAGTAATCCAACCTTCACCCATAGGCATTCAGACAGTTAATCACGTAAGCAAATAGCCTCATGGCAAGCATGCTTTTATGGGAACATCAACACACATGCAGTATGCTAAAGCGTAAACACTCACAGCGTACTCCGAGCCAAAACAAAGAACTAGTTAGAAATCATGTATGATCCTAGTTCATGTTAAGATGGCTAATGCAACACATGCGAAAATGGAATTAAAATAGGCTCGGCTATTCTAGAATGTCATGTGAAATGCAACTTGATAACATGCTGTTGGACACGTATTCAAGTAAATGTATTGAAAATACAATGCAGTTAGTATGATGCGCCGAGCCCGGTGCATGCAATACAGATGCATGGATGCACGCATGTGAGCATAAGGTATGCTAAATTAAACATGCCCTAAAACTAACCATCGTAAGCGGTTAAGTAAAAGGGAGAAAGAAATGGTGGTTGGAAGACATGTATCACACACACGCACGCTTATTACAATAATCGACCCTCTCAAAGGAGGGACTGAATAAGAAGCTAACTAGCTAATCTAAGCTAATTAAACTAATTATTATACAACACAATTAATTAACTAATCCTAGTTAACTAATTATTACAAAACAACTTGAAATCGCTAAACGCATTGACTATTAAAGTACAAACCAAAGCGAAAGCTAGCTATCTAAGCATGGCAGCTAAGGAAAGGAATAAAAGTAGGAGGTTCTCGGAGGGAGAAGACTGGATACATGCAAGCCCGGTCGCCTCGTTCGGAAATCCAATGTGATGCCCGATTTGCCTCTGTTTTCATTTGTTTTTAGAAACTTGCACCAAGCTCCAGAAAGATGAAACTCCACCTTGGGAATCCTGTGGGAGGGTGGCCGACCACTTTTGGTCTCTAGAAACACCTGCCGACCACTTTTGGTTGTTGAAAAACCAGAAAAGTGGTCGGCCAGCTACTTTTTCTGGCTGGCCGGCCAGTTGTTGCTGCTGAATCCCAGTTTTCTGTAACAGAGAGCAAGAAAGGGCATGTCAATGTATTTGCAAGATATGTGTGCACAACCACCCTCCCTATCATGTCATGAACTCAAGGGAGTGTAGGTTCTCGACCCTCGGGCCACCAATCGCGCATTTCCATGCATAATGGCCAAGAGGCGAAATTACACAATTCAATATGAAATGAATGCACAAGTAAACACATAAAGCCTAAAACTCTATCATGGATGATCAAGAGCGTCGGCGACCGGGAATTAAGACACGTTTCATCACTTTAAGTATGAAACGTCCCTCGTTTCCCGTGTTTGGACTAACTCCTATTCCAAACACAATGCAAGCAAGCATGGCATACACAATGTGACTCGATCATGCAAGTATGCAATGCAATATGAACAACCTAACAAGGCTAATGGCATGCACAATGCTAAAGCATGTAACAACTAGCATACACAATGCTAAATGCTAAAAACTAGATGGCATATTAAATGCAAGGCATTCATAAGGTTCTAAGCATAATGTAATGCATGCATGCACAATGCAATGCAACAAGGGCAACTTATGTAATATACCAAGCATGGCATGCTCAATGTAATATACATGGTATACTCAATGGACTTAAACCAAAAGGGTAGACCTCAATCATGCCCAAATCAGTGGCCATTGGTGATGAAATGAAGGCACATAGAGCAAGGCATGCATGCACAATGCATTGGCCATCAAAGAGGCCAAAGAGCACAACTCTCAAGAGTGCTCAATGAGTGACAAAAGTGGAAGTGTAACAACACTAAGTGCACTGAAATGAAGCAAGAAATGATGCCAAATCATTCAAACAACATAAGTAAAGCATGCTAGGGTCCTAAGGCATGAAAGCTAACAAAGAGGACTACAAAGGGGGCATGCAATACATGGCACAAATGTATGAACTAAGCATGGACAGAGCTCAAGTAGGTCAAAACAAGGACCAAAACATGCTGAGATAAGGACCCAAAGGCCTAGGCATGCAAGCATACGAGCTAAGGCATAAGCTAGGCAAACATGGACAATACTTAGAGGCATTCAAAGCATGAATGAAGTAGGAACAAAAGCATGCTATAAGCTCTGAAATGTCATGTTAGATGATGCCAAATCATGTACACAACACAAATGAAGCATGCAATGGTGCCCAAAGCTTGAGGCAAGTAAGAGCATTTGTACTACAAGTATACAAAACATGAAGCATGTGGTTAAGGCAACCCAAAAAAGTCTTAGAACATGTTAAAATGAGTCTAAAACATGCATGGAAGGAAGCCAAAACATGCTAGCATGAAGGGCATAAAGCATGGTGAGTGTAAGACAAATAAGGTGGATTACACTGCACCTATTAAGACCAAGCATGGGATGACTTAAGCAACAAAAAGTAGAGTTATATCATGGCATAATAACCCCCAAAACTTATTGAAATGATGGCTTGCAAGCTAAGGCATGAAGGCATACACAATGACTCATGTTAAGGCATAAAGGGGCAAACCCTCCAACGCATTGAATGAGTGATAAATGCAAGTGCATGAGCATGAAACATGGACTGAAATCACATATGAAATGATGCCAAATCATTCAAATAATCCAAGTAAAGCATGCTAGGGGACTTGATGCACAAAGCTAACAAGCTAGATTGAACCATGGCTATACAAAGCAAGGCATGCATGACCAATTCAACTAAAATCAGACCTTAGACATGATAAAACATGAACAAAATCTTCTTTAATCTAAGCCAAAAGTATGCTAAAATGACATGTTACAACATGATGCATGTTAGGCTATTTCAAGGAAATACACTACAAGTGCATGGAGCATGAAAAGGCTAACCAAACCAACCCAAAAAAGATTTAAGGCATGTTAAAAAAACACCAAAAACCCACTGAGATGGCTCCAAAACAACCTAGAAAGACATGCTCAAACATGAGGCATACAAGACTAGATTGTGTGATTTACACTACAAGTGTATTAACCATGCATGGAGTGACCAAGCTAAGCAAAAACAGTGGTATGCCACAACAAAATAACCACAAATACAAGCTAAGATATGGTCAACATATACTTAGTAAAGATGCTCAAACATGAGGCATATTAAGGCGTGTATTGAAGATGCAAGGAGAGGGGATGGCCCTCCCCTTCTTCGGACCTTAAAACACCATCCCTACCATTGAAATCCCTCTAGATTTCAGTGGTGAGAAGGCCAAAACAAGGTGGTCCCGAAGCTCACAAAAAAGGCTCGAAAACAAGGCCAAACAAGGACTACGAGAGGGGTAAACAACCCCAAACACAAAAGTGATCTTAAACAAAGATCAAAAGCATGAAAAAATAGAACTTTTATTAGTTATGAGCTAAGCTTAAAACAGCATGCAAGATAGGCTAAAAGCTTAAGCAAGAAAGGTGGATTTAAAGGTCAAAAGCTCACCCTTGAAGACTCTCTTTATAACTGCAACTCCAGCAGCCTTTTTGAACTCAAGACAACCCAAGAACACCAAAATCAGCCCCTAAACACCTCAGTAGCAAAAGGATGGTGTTTAAGTGTGTGTTTGTGTGTTAAAGAAAGACAAATCTACACTTTAAGGCATAAAAATGAAACAAACAAGGCAATATAGATACAACACTATATCTATCCTCTTCCTTCAGATTTTCTGAGCCTGGAGGAGGGAGGAGGAGCCTTCCTCTTATAGAAGAGAAAAGGCAAAGCTTCTTGGAGAAGCTAAGCTTGAATGCCATCCCTCTATACACGTGTATGGAGGATGGCTCAAATGCTCTCCAGCTGTGCCAGCTGTCCCAAAATATCTCCAAAAAGGTGCCAAAAAGCAGCCGACCACTTGAAGTGGTCGACCTGCTAGTTTAAGTGGTCGGCCGACCACTTTAAGTGGTCAACCAGAGCAAAAACTGGTCGGCCATAGGTGGGAGAGGTCAACACACTAAATGCAAGGTGGTGGTGTGGTGGCCGACCAGAAAAGATGGTCCAAAGACCAAGAAAGCCAGTTATCTGACAAGAAAACTAGTTGGAAAAAGGAAAAGTGGTCTCCAAGGAGAAATATTGGTCTCCCACCCTTGTACCACCTTCCAAACAAGGAAAACAAGGTTTGTACCAAAAACAAACCAAAGCGGATGCAAGACGAGAAATCGGGAGGCGAAACACACGGCCAAAAGCCCCGAAAACTAGTTGACGAGCATCAAAAGTGGTATGCAATCACAAAAGTGGTCTCCCAGACCACAGTGTTCCTCTAGGCAGAGGCAACAAGGTGTGGTTCAAAAACCACGCCAAACGGAGAATGTTAAGCGGTCCCGAGACAAGACGCGCGGCCAAAGGCTCCAAAAATCGGAAACTAGTCTCCAAACGGGAAAAGTGGCCTACGACCACGAAAAGTAGTCTACGACCATAGAGAGATGGTCTACAAGACCACTCCCTCCCTCCGGGAAGGGAAAACAAGACTTGGTCCGCAAACCGAGCTAAAGCACAAAAAGTTCCGAGGCCCGGAGGCAAGGCTCTCAGCTAAAACTCCAAAACCTCAGAACGAGCACAACATGCACCATCACCGAGCGCTCAATCAATGACGTCTGAGTCTTAAGGTCGGTAAAAAATGGGGTGTCTACATATACTGACAGTTGCTATGCGTTGAAGGATTACCTTGAGGAGTTGGTACAAGACGGTCGGCTTAAGCAACATGTCCGAAAGAACAACTCAACCAAAACAGTTGCTTTACGGCAGGATTCACCTCCACTCAGTGTAATCCATATGATATACAACTTGCCGACGGCATCCGTGGTACATACAATTCAGTCGCATCCCAACCACCAAAAGCAAATCACACCAGCGAAATGGCCCCATGAAGCTACGAGTATTACTTTCGATGATTCTGATTTGGTCGGTGTAACGTTCCCCCACAATGATCCCTTGGTCATCGAACTACGCGTAAACCGATTCACCGTTGAACGTGTTCTCATTGACCAGGAGAGTACTTCGGAAGTTATGTACTACAAGACCTTCGTCAAACTTGGCTTCACTGAGTCGGACCTGTCTCCAGCTCATTATCCGTTACTCGGCGTCAACGCTAATCCGGAATATCCGTTGGGCAAAATCACACTACTAGTTCGGGCGGGTTCCCGATCGGTGGATATAGAATTTTTGGTTGTCAAGCTTCCTTTGCCGTATAATCTCATCATGGGACGAACTTGGCTGCACACCATGTAGGTTGTGCCAAGTACCTATCATCAACTACTTCGCTTTCGACTGAGCGCGACATTGAGCAAATTCGAGGTTCCCAGAAATCGGTGCAGGCATGCTATCTTCTTGCCGCAAAGACACCAAGAGAGCTGGAAGTGAATTCAATTGAGGTGCCGGATCGGGAGAGCCTCAACGATGTTGGGCGGCTCCCAAGTGAAAAGGCAACCGGAGCCCTGGATCGGGTTGAAATTGATGGGAATCCTAACAAGTTCTTCATGGTCTGCGCTTCCCTGAATAAAGTCGATAGGCAAGAGCTAATTTCCTTCTTACTCGACAACCTTGATGTATTTGCATGGTCACCTTATGAGATGCCGGGGGTGGATCCAACTGTGTCCCAGCACCGCTTAAATGTTGATCCCAAATGTAAGTCGATTATCCAGAAAAGTCGGCGTTCAGCCGCGGAACACATTGTTGCCGTTGTCGAAGAAGTTGACCAGTTGATTGATGCCGGGGCAATCCGCGAAGTGACTTATCCTACATGGCTATCGAATACTGTGGTTGTAAAGAAGAAAAATGGAACTTTGGCGTGTTTGTGTGGATTTCACGAACTTAAACAAAGCTTGTCCCAAGGATTGCTTCCTCCTCTCCCAGAATAGACCAGCTCGTAGATGCAACAGCACATCATTAACGTATGAGTTTCCTGGATACATACAGAGGCTACCATCAAATTGCCATGCATCTGGAGGACCAAGACAAAACTGCATTCCTCACCCCAAGAGGAACCTATTGCTATAAGGTTATACCTTTCGGGCTGAAGAATGCGGGGGCAACCTACCAAAGACTAGTCACTGCCATGTTCAAGGAGCAACTCGGCCGTACTATGGAAGTGTACATCGATGATATAGTGGTCAAGTCCAAAGAAAAGCAAACCCATCTAGTTGATCTGGAAAGGACATTCGGCATTCTTCACAAATATAAAATGAAGCTGAACGCTTCCAAATGTGCCTTTGGCATCGGATCTGGAAAATTCCTTGGCTACATTGTTAATCACCGCGGAATCGAAGCCAACCCGAGGCAAATCACAGCAATTTTGGAACTCAACTCTCCTTGGTCAGTCAAGGAGGTTCAAAAGCTGATGGGAATGGTCACCGCACTAAACAAGTTCATCAGTCGTTCCACAGATCGCTGCTAGCAATTCTTTCATACCCTTCGGTAGGGTAAAGCTTTTGAATGGACTCCCGAGTGCGAAGCCGTTTTGGACGGCTTGAAGACTTACCTTTGATCAGTCCCACTCTTGACAAAACCTTTAGCAAGTGATTTGCTCATTTTATATCTGGCAGTTTCGACCGGGCTGTCAGTGCCGTACTGTTAAAGGAAGAACTAAGGAAACAGCGGCTAGTTTATTATGTGAGCAAAGCAATGGTTGATGCCGAAACACGTTACCTTCTGTTGGAAAAACTCGTCCTTGCTCTAGTCATGGCAGCAAGAAAACTAATGCATTACTTTCAGGGACATACCATTGGGGTACTGACGGACTACCCCCTCCGGTCAGTACTCCGTAGTGCAGAAGCATCAGGGCGCGTTTCAAAATGGGCTCTCGAACTCGGCCAGTACGATATTCAATTTCTGCCAAAACCTCAATCAAGGGGCAAGTGCTCGCCGATTTTGTGGCCGAATTCACTGGATGTCTCGCCGACTTCAAGTCTGATCAAATTCAACCTAAGCCGAATTGGAGAATTTACGTTGAGAACATTTGGCAGCTGTATTGTAACGGATCATCCAACCAATGTGGCAGCTATATTGGATAATTTACGTTGGGGACATTTGGCAGTTGTATTGTGACGGATCATCCAACCAACGTGGCAATGGGGCGGGTGTAGTGATCATGGCTCCCGACGGGGCAATAATCGAGTAAGCTGTCAAACTGGGTTTCGAAGCATCGAACAATGAAGCTGAATACGAAGCATTGTTGACCGGCTTACGAAATGCATTTCTTCTTGGTGCTCGGCGTCTGCTTATCTTCTGCGACTCAAAACTAGTCATCAACCAATTAAAGGGAGAATACGCAACCAAAAATGACCGTATGGTAGCTTACATGAAAACGGCGAATTCTTTGCTGGCAAAATTTGACCATCATGAATTAAATCAAATAACCCGGGATCAGAACACACATGCAGACGTCCTAGCTTGCCTAGCCTCCGCCATCAACTCAGAAATTAAACGGACAATTGAAGTAGAATTCATCCCTGAGCCGAGCATGGCCCCCTCAGAGTCAATTCAAATCAATATCATAGAATCAGGTCCAAGTTGGATGGACCGCATCACTACATTTCTAATTTCCGAACAGCTCCCGACGGACAAGAAAGAAGCGCACAAACTGCGAAACAAAGCCTTGGAATATTACTTAGATTCGCAAGGAAAGCTTTACAAAAAATCCCTTTCTGGTCCATACCTAGAATGTATTCATCTGGATAAAGTCGAAGAACTCTTGACTGAAATACACGAAGGTAGTTGTGGTGCTCATTCTGGCGGGCATTCTTTGGCTCATCAAGCTATAACATAGGGGTACTACTGGTTGACCATGAGAGCTGATGCCGAGTGTTGTGTCAAGAAATGTGCATAGTGCCAGAAGTTTTCCCCTCTAACCCATTTGTCTGCTGAGGAGTTGAGCTCAATCACCAGTCCTTGGTCGTTTGTTGTCACGACCCAAACCCGCCGTTATGGGTTTAGCACCGTAATCGGCCAGTAACCCTAGATTACCGAAGGCCTGCTTAACAGTAATACAATATTACAGAGTACAGGGGCTTGGCGGAAGCCATTGCAGTAATAAAACAGTGTCCAATGAGCTGTGACAGTCTGTATGCAAAAAGACTCTCCATACATAATTACATTCGATACAGAAGTAGTATATACATACATGTACAATCATTCAGAAGACAGGGACCTAATCCCTATTAATAGTACAGTACTATCAGTCTATACAGTATTACAAAAACAGTACGGAGACAGACGGGGAAATAAAACACCCCTAAGCCATAGCTTGGCAGGCTCGGAACCTCGCAGTGAGGCACAGTGGTTGGCTTGACAAAACTGGAGTTTACCCCGACGCTTCTAGCATTGGTCCGGTGCCTGTACACCTACATATATATATGAGCAGTGAGCTAAAGCCCAGTGAATAACATAATGCGTAAAGAGGTTTAGAATGAATGTCCTTACAGTAATGAAAACAGTTCATTAAGTCAATATTTTAGTCTTTCAGTCTATCAGTCATATGTGGTACATCCATTAGCATAACAGTACAGTAAGCAGTAGGTCTTAAAGACCGAACAGTAATGATGGCCATCAATCAGTAAACAGTAGTGGTCCCACGAGGGAACCGACAGAGATCTCTGTAACAGTAACAGTAAACAGTAGGTGCTAGGGATGCCACAGTACAGCTCAGAAATAAAGGACATACATTCATTCAGTAAATAATACCAGTTCAGTAAACAGTTCAGTTCAGTATTCAAAAGATAATCATTTGAACATATCTTTACACAATTGTTACTCACAGAGTTCTGGGCTACAGTGAACTAGAGCGTCTCCTCGGAATGCCAACCCTATACAGTTAACAGATTGAACACACACTAAGTTTCACAGTTGGGAAAGATAATAACTTAATCCCTAAATTTGCCTCGGTGTGTTCTATATCTTTATCCTCTTTAAGATGCCTTAAATATGCCCTAGGAATGCCTAGGATGGAAAGAGGATGCAAAGATGTACTTTCAAGCACTTAACAAAATTTTCAGAAAACAGGGGTCTCGCTCGAGCGTGGCTTTCTACGCTCGAGCGGACATGCAGACAAAGGAGCTCCGCTCGAGCGTGAATTCCGTCGCTCGAGCAGACTGTGTGCTACAGTAAAAATACTGGATGCTCCAAATTTACGCTCGATGGGCGCTCGACCCTTGCTCGAGCGTGAGACACAAGTCCTCGCTTGAGCGTGGATTATCTCGCTCGAGCGGACTGTGAACTCAAGCAAAGTACTGGATGCACGCATTTAACGCTCGAGCGTAGCTTTTCTCGCTCGAGCGGAAGGCATGATCACAGAGTGTATGCTCGAGCGTGGACTTCCTCGCTCGAGCGTAGGTCCAAAATCTGGAAATTCCAGATTTGAACCTCAAGCTCAAAATCAAGTTTAAATGCAAAATTTTCGACCCTCTTGGGCTAAAAACCTGGAAAAACACTTGTAAACACATGACATTATATAATTCAAAGATCAATTTGGTAGATCAAAGCCCAAGGGTGTTTAATTCAAACTCAATTTCAAACCAATTTTCATGAACATGCTACAACCATGACATGCATGAATTCAAATCATTTCAAAGCTTCAATTTGATGCTCAAGTGAGCCAATTGTTCCAAAAACAAGTTGAAAACATGGACCATTGCAAAATTATGAACATGCATGTACCATTTCATGAAGGACAACTTCAAAACTTCAAATTAAAGGCATGCATGCATGAGCTAGACTCCAATTTAACATATATGGACCAATTCAAGGCTCAAATCACTAAGGATACAAGAACTAGGCATGCACAAGCTTAAACACAACAATGAGAGGTTAAATTCCTTACCTAGAGCTTCAATTACAAGGTGAGGAAGCTTAATTTGCAACCTATGTTCCAATTCCTTCAATTACCAAGCAATTTACAAGCAAAATTGAGATGAAATCAACTCCTCAAGTCTCTCTCTCTCTAAGGTCGGCAATGAGCAAGAAATAGCTGAGCAAATGTGTTATGTGATCAAGTGAAGGCTCAAATGTGTGTGAGATAGTGGGCCATTAAGTGGTATTTTGGTAATTAAGCTCAATTTGGGCATTTTGTCAATATTTAATCTAATTTAATCATACCAAATAAATTTTCAGATAATTACACCATAAAATCACATAAATTACAATGATCATACAACACTATTCGATTTCGGGTTCGGCCGCCGATAAGGCCTTCAATTTACAGTTTAAACACATATACACGAACAGATAATTAGACAATCAACAGATAGAAATGCAATACAAACAGATACAGTCAATCAATCAGTTTCAGATTCCAGTCGGTCAGTTCAGTAGTTCAGTCAGTCATAATCAGTCTTAGTCTAGTAGTAATCAGTATTAATCAGTGATCAGTGATGAGGGTTATTACATTTGCCCAATGGGGGCTTGATATCATTGGGACATTGCCTCGGGCCCCAAAGAACAAGCGATTCTTGATTGTCCGACAGATTACTTTACAAAATGGGTCGAAACAGAGGCACTAATACACATTCGAGATACTGATGTTAGGCGTTTTGTATGGAAAAATATCATAACACGATTCGGCATTCCAAGAGCACTCATTTTAGACGACACCCAGTTTGATTGTGGGGTCTACCGAGAATTATGCAGCACGTATGGTATTCGGCTCTATTTCTCCACCCCGGCTTATCCACAGAGCAATGGTCAAGCTGAAGCCTCCAACAAAGCCATCTTGGACAGTATCAAGAAGAGATTGGAGAAAGCAAAAAACAGATGGGTCAAAGAATTGCCCAGTGTGTTGTGGGCTCATCGCACTACTCCGAGACGATCCACTGGGGAAATGCCGTTTGCTTTATGCTTTGGAACCCAGGCAATTATCCCCTGGAGATTGGCCTCCCAACCTTGAAATCGAAAGTTTTTGATATGGGCCGAAATGACATGCTGTTGGCCTTGGATTTGACTCTGATTGAAGAATGACGAGACCGTGCCTTTGTATCCATGGCACGGTACCAGCAACAGCTCGCTAAATCGTATAATCAACATGTTCAGCTACGTCGTTATACACCAGGAGAACTGGTCCTCAAGAAAGTACTTCCTGCTGCCAGGAATCTGGCTGATGGAAAACTGGGTCCTAACTGAGACGGCCCCTATCAGATCGATTCAATCGTAGGAACAGGGGCATATCGGCTCAAAGACATGTCTGGGAGAAGTCTACCATGTCCCTGGAATTCCACGCATTTGCATAATTCTTATCATTAACCTAACTTTGGGGGCGTGATAACTTGTTTTGAATGTTTACCGTGTACAACTTTCGCTTTTATAATGCAAGACTTCTTATCAGTGTGAAATTTTAGTTCGGCAAATTTAAAGCCTCCGAATTCGAAGCGCCCTTTGTGAATGACACGATCGGCCAACACAAAAAGCCTCCGAATTCGGAGCGCCTTCGGAGCACCCTTCGTGAATAACACGCTTGGGCCGAATAAATCCTCCAAATTCGGAGCACCTTTCGTGAATGACACGTTTGGGCCGAATAAAGCCTCCGAATTCAGAGCGCCCTTCGTAAATGACACGATTGGCCAACATAAAAAGCCTCCGGATTCGGAGGGCCTTTTGTGAATGACACATTTGGGCCGAATAAAGCCTCTGACTTTGGAGCGCCCTTCGTGAATGACACGATCGGCCAACACAAAAAGCCTTCGGATTTGGAGCACCCTTCATGAATGACACGATTGGCCAACACAAAAAACCTCCGGATTCGGAGCGCCCTTCGTGAATAACATGTTTGGACCGAATAAAGCCTCCGAATTCGGAGTGCCCTTCGTGAATGACATGTTTTGGCTGAATAAAGCCCTCGAATTCGGAGCGCCCTTCGTGAATGACGATTGGCCAACACAAAAAGCCTCCGGATGTAGAGCGCCCTTCGTGAATGACACGTTTGGGCTGAATAAAGCCTCCGAATTTGGAGCGCCCTTCGTGAATGACGATTGGCCAACACAAAAAGCCTCCGCATGCGGAGCGCCCTTTGTAAATGACACGTTTGGGCGAATAAAGCCTCCGAATTCGGAGTGCCCTTCGTGAATGACACGTTTGGGCCGAATAAATCCTCCGAATTCGGAGTGCCCTTCGTGAATGATACGATCGGCAAACACAAAAAGCCTCTAGATTTGGAGCGCCCTTCGTGGCAATCACTTTGGGCCGAGTAAGCCTCCGAATTTGGAAGCGCCCTTCGTGGAAATCACGATTGGCCAAACCAATAAGCCTCCGAATTCGGCGCTCTTTTCATGAATATTATAATTTACAAGCATAAACGCAGTTGACGAAAAATGAAGGATGAACATAGATGAATTTATAAACATAAATTGAAATAACATGCAAACATTTAAAATAATATGTTTCATTGAACTAATTGATATTACATAATTCGTTTCCGATATACATTAAAGCGGTACAATAAGTTTAGTTTTATTCGGCATCCCCCTCGTCATCGCTCTTCTCGACTTCGAAAGCCACGAAGGGAAAATGACGACCCTGATATAACGGCAACTCCGAATCAACGCCTGCTGCCCGGAGAGCCTCTGCAGTCTGGAGAGCCTTAATCCACCCTTGCTTAAATCCACGATTCTCGCATCGGCAGACCTCTTTGGCGAACTTTTCCTTAGACTTGTCTATCCCCACTTTTCGGCCGGCATGGAAACCTTGTTCATAAGCCCTGGTCTTTGCAGCCTCTAGTGCGAACATGCTTGCCGTATCTCGATCAGCAATCGCATGACTAATAAGCCGCTGGGTCACCTTTTCTTCCACAATTGGGTTAGCTTGGCCGGCCGACTGTGTCTCGGCAATTTTGACCCTTCTTAGCTCACGTTTAGCCTTTTCCATGCGAGCTTCTAAGTTTCAAATGCGTTCATCCTTTTGCTCTATCTCCCGCCGTGCAGCACGTAGATGCATGCCAATTTCATAGGCGGTGTACAACCCTTTCACTGCTCCATGAATGCCCTCCCGAAACACTTCAAAATCAAGTCAACCGACCATCGACAACTGGACTTCTGGTGGAAAAATCTGTCAAGCGAACTCGACTGCCACATTTAGGTCGTGAACAATTGAATCCGCTTCCGTCATCGGTTTGTTCTCCACAAAAACCACAAAACTTAGCGGGCGTGGCATCGCATTGGTTTCTCCTCTCGAGCATGGTGGAGGGGAGTTGCCCCGTTGCTGTTTTTCCCTTTTGGGAGACCTACTTCGACGACATGGGGACTGGCATTTTTCATGTTCCCTTGACGTTCTACTCCCCGTGCGCATAGGCTCGCTACCTCGATTCATCTCTGCGTCCAACTCTGCCAGTGTTCTTCCTTCTCCTCTGCTGTTATAGAATAATCTTCTTGCCATCCGCAGTCGTCTACACTGCTCTTTATTGGTTCTGAACGTGACAATGGCCCCTTCGTGTGCCCAGCACCCACCCCATTTATTCCTTACGGGTGCAGCACCCCTGAGGCGACCTCATCAATGCTAAAATTTAAAACTTTTCACTAGATTTGATCCGGCTCTCCTTGGCCAAATGTCGACCAAAGGTCGCAGCCTTGCGTCGATCCTGATGTGTGCCCCGGCCACTCTATGAACTAATAGCATTCGGCATTCATGCATTCGCTGGGGCAAGGGCAGATTCATTAATTTAATCGGCCAAGTGCCCAGGCCTGGCGCTGATCATCTCATGTGCCCTAGCCACTTCATGAACTAATAGCATTCGGCGTTCTAGTTCATGCATTCGCTGGGGCAAGGCCAGATTCATTAATCTAATCAGTCAAGTGCCCAGGCCTAGCGCCGATCATCTCATGTGCCTGGCCACTCCATGAACTAATAGCATTCAGCGTTCTTGGATTCGTTGGGGCAAGGACAGATTCATTAATCTAATCGGCCAAGTGCCCAAGCTTGGCGCTGATCATCATATGTGCCCCGGCCACTCCATGAACTAATAACATTCGGCGTTCATGCATTCGCTGGGGCAAGGGAAGATTCATTAATCTAATCAGCCAAGTGCCCAGGCCTGGCGCCGATCATCATATGTGCCCCAGCCACCCCATGAACTAATAGCATTTGGCGTTCATGCATTCACTGGGGCAAGTGCAGATTCATTAATCTAATCGGCCAAACGTCGAGGCCTTGAGCCGACTTACTCATCATTTTATCGAATATTCATGTACCTTTCCTAGTTGTTAACTGTTGATTCGTTTGTTTATTCGGCTAAATAACAAAGACAAGCATAGGATGTTTAATTGATTCGGTTAATTTATCCGATGTTTAATTTACTCATATGCCACAGACAGAAAAGCATAAGGAATTTTCATTAATAAATTGAAGACAAATAGTATATGTAGTAAACTGAAAAGTATAGGCAATTTTCATTAATAAATTGATTACAGATAGTAGTTATTTTCACATGAAAATTACCTTACATTTAAACTTCCAGTTGAAGTAAAAAAATGAAAATCTACCAACAAAACCTACAAAAACTATGCATCTAAGATGCCTAACAAAAATCAAAGTATCACCCTAATCAATCTTCAGGGTCAGACTCTAGCGGCTCAACGTCCACCTGCTCGTATGGAATCGATTGCGCCAATGTCACATTCGCGGCAGTGAGGGCTTTGAGCCAGCCGTGTTTGAAGCCCCGATTCTCGAACTTGGGCACTTCCTCCACGTAGTTTTCCAAGGCGGCGTCCTTCCCAACTTGGAACGCTTTGGAAATCTCGGAGTCGACTATTTCCTTTGCCTTCCTCGATTCTTCCAAGTCGGCTTCCAACTTGGCGATCACCTCCTTGGCTAAGTTGAGTGTGTCTTCGCTCGCTTTGGCCCTCTCTTCGGCGGCCAGCCTTAGTTAGTCGGAATTCCTCGCGCTCTAGGCTTCGGAGTCGGCTCTCGTATGTTCCTTCACTGCTTTCGATGCCTCGGAATCAGCTTTTTGAGAGGCTTCCACAGCCTTGCTTTTTTTATTCTCAATTTCAACTTTCAACAAGCCGATATGTTCTATAGCGTCATGCTAACGGCGGCCGATTTCGGCTATCCTTCCCACCGTCTACAAAACAAGGAAATAAAGTTACAAAAAATAAAATATATATATATATATATATCTAGGCAAAAGAATGCATATAAGGCAAGTAATGTACCAATAAGGCCGATTGAGCGGCAAGTGCAATTGACAGTAGATCTGGCTCCGCCCGAAATGTGGCTCTGTCAACCGGCAAGGAAATTGAGGAGTCCATGCTCAAGGCCACAACTGGGTCCTTCAAAGCCGACGCATTAGAGGCAATCGGCATATTCCTTATCTTTGGTTGAACAGTGAACGGAACAACCAAGTCCGATTCCTCAATGCATGATCGTTTATCGATTTGGTCCTCACTAGAAACGGCTTCTCGCTCAGCGGGGCGCTTTTCTCCCCTCTACTTAGCCTCCTGATCCCCCTGTTCAACTTGCTCCATCTCGGCCGTTTTGGTCTGAGCTGTTTCTTCCTCAATAACAAGCAGATAGGGCTCAACGACGACAGTGGGCGGGGTTTCCGATCGGATGGCCTCGGCTCTCCTTCGGACGACCATCCTTTCGGCGTTTTTCCTTCTAGCAAGTTGAGTGAGCGACTCCCCAGCCATATTCTCAGAATACGCGTCGGGAAGGTCTCCTAAGTCAGTAAAAATGTCTCCAAATGAGATGTCCCCTCAGCCTGAAGTGGACGGAGGGTTGGATGAATTGAGGCTGGCTTCCTCAAAGGCCAAGTTTAGAGCCTCGTCTACCTCAGCTTCCGACTAGTTCGACTCCTCGGTGGCCTCTTTGGCTACTTGTTCTTCCACCTACTCCGAATCAGAGGCTTCTAAACCAATCTGCCTTAGGTTTCTGAAGTTGGGGAAGATAAGGGCTGTAAGCTGCTGTTCGCCCTTCGGAGTTGGAATGTTGTCTGTCGCTGAAAACGTTGTGTAAGTCGGCTCGTATCTCAGAAGAATGTGGGCCGCCCTCCCTTGTTTCTGAAGGCTTAGACGGCCAAAAAATTGGAGTGCGATTTTAATTTCCGTAAGTATGGTGTCATCGGCTGAAACCAAAACTTTCTTCAAATCGTTGCCTGCACAAATAAAAGGGTAAGTACATAGAAGGAAAGCTGAATAAATATATGATAATAAAAAATAAGGAGCTATACGGCCACTTGGTTCGCCTCTTCGTCTTGGCATGGGATCCAGGCGATCTTCACCCTTGCCCAATTCCCAGTTGCCTCGGACAACGACCATTACATCGTTAACACGCTTGCCAGAGCTAGCAAGCATAGTCACTAAGTGATGGTCAGTATCCTTGGCCCTGAGAAAATAGCGTCCCTACCGGCCAGAAAATTTGGCTAAGGCATAACAATGCCGAATTGCAGGTATACCAAGGTTAATCCTAAGGCGATGGTTCAACTCTATAATCCCCATTGTGATTCGGAAAAAATTTACATTAGGTTGGGAAGGGATTAAACCCCAATGGCGCAGGATGACCCTTAAAAATGGGTGAAGGGGAAAATGGACTCCGTCCTCAGCAATTGAAAGGAGAGGAAAGATGATTGTATTTTCATCAGCCCTCTCCATATCAATGGTTTTGTCTGTCACAAGTGATAGATGGATGTCGTCAGGGATGGAATAATGGCATCGGAAACCAGAAATTCGATCCGCAGAAAGGAGTTCTTTCAAGTGTTTCGCCATCCTAGTTAGCCTACGGATTGTGCAACACTAAAAATAAACAAGGAAGTGGGATTCGAAATGAAGGAGAAGAGAACTTACAAGGAGCAGAAAAGACAATAGGAGACAAGAGGAAGTTGCAGAGGTCGCAAAATGGAAGTATATCGAAAGGCAAACCACAAGCTTTGAGTATTCAAAAAACTTACATTCGAAGGGACAACTTAGTTTCAAATCACATTAAATGAAGAGAGCATACGAAGAGGTGGGAAGACATAATGATGCCTAAACAACGTGTGTTCTGACATGCGTTGGAATGGGGTTAACCGCCGTTCTTTCCTTGCCTTTTCAAGTTTGAAACCAAATACGCCGTTCAAAGCCAAGCATGCCGACTAACTGGCGTTAATAGGATGTTTGGGGGGCAATTGTGGGAGCCGGATATTTTTGGTATACATGCAATAAAGCCGAATGACGGTATGAGGGCAGTCAAGGATGAAATTTGTATTCGGTTTCATCCTAGACGATCGTAAGACTGAATAGACTAACCAGCCGAAAAACCAGTTGAACAAAAGCCGAATAAATAAACGTGCAATGGATTGAGGGTAGGTTCGACCCTGAGGCCCAAAAGAAAAATATAAATAGAGGAGCATCAGCCAAAGAAAAGTATGTGAGAACAAGTAAGATTAACTTAAGATACAAGCTACCAAGAGAGTATACACTGACTTATCCGTTAGAGTGCTAATTCCAGCACCCTCGACCGGAGTGTTCATTCATTTTTAGGTGACTAGCTGAGGATAAAGAGCGTCCTACAGGATCTAGAGAGTATTTCCAAACCACTTCTCCATAACTGTAAATATAGATATTCCCGGTATGCCACGGCTTACCCACACTTCTAGCGATGGAGAAGAGTCAGTGATGACAAGTTTTCTGTGCTCGATAGAAATCCCTAAGCAGGATATTAGTGAGGTAGATGTGGTGCGTGAGTTTGAGGATGTATTTCAGGATATACCTGGACTTCCTCCTCGACGGGTAATAGAATTTCCCATTGACTTAATGTTAGGAACTGCGCCGATTTCTAAGGCAGCATACAGAATGGCGCCTAAAGAGCTTGTAGGGATGAAGAAGCAATTGGAAGAGATGCTTCAAAAAGGGTTCATACGTTCACGTAACTCCCCGTGGGGAGCACCTATGATCTTTGTCTCCAAGAAAGATGACACTCTCCGCATGTACATAGATTATAGAGAGCTAAACAAGGTAACTATCAAGAACAAGTATTCGCTACCTAGAATTGATGACTTGTTTGATCAGTTGAAGGGAGTAGCCATGTTCTCTTAGTTTGATCTTAGAACGGGTTACCATCAGATGGGTGTGTTAGAGGAAAGTATACCGCTTACTGCTTTTCGGACCCGGTATGGGTTGTACGAATTTCCTGTAATGCCTTTTGGTTTGACAAATGCTCCTACCTGTTTTATGGACTTGATGAACAGAATTTTTCAACTGTATCTAGATAAGTTTGTGATTATCTTCATAGATGATATCCTGGTGTATTCTAAGAATGAGGAAGAACACAAAGAACACTTGAAAGTCGTGTTGCAGACTTTGAGGGAGCATTATACGCTAAGTTCAGTAAGTGTCACTTTTGAGAGAAAGAAGTTCAATTTTTGGGGCATGTTGTGTCTAATCAGGGGATAGCGGTAGATCCTAAAAAAGTTATTGCGGTCAAAGAATGAAAGCAACCCACGAACTCTACAGAGGTGAGAAGGTTTTTAGGACTAGCCGATTATTATAGGAGATTTATAGAGAAGTTTTCCACGATTGCAGCACCCATAACCAAGTTGACCCGTAAGAATGTGAAGTTTGTATGGACAGATGATTGTGAGAGAGCTTTCCAGGAGTTAAAGCAGCTGTTGACCACCGCACCAGTGTTAATTATACCAGTACAAGGGGAAAAGTTAATAGTGTTTACTGATGCGAGTGGAACTGGGTTGGGATGTGTGTTGATGCAGCATCAGAAGGTTATATCTTATGTTTCTCGACAGTTAAAACCTCATGAGAGACGATACCCTACTCATGACTTAGAGTTGGCAGCAGTTGTTTTTGCGCTGAAAGTGTGG
Source organism: Camellia japonica (assembly GCA_030407325.1). Lineage (NCBI taxonomy): Eukaryota > Viridiplantae > Streptophyta > Magnoliopsida > Ericales > Theaceae > Camellia > Camellia japonica. The sequence continues at coordinate 13,340,052 of JAPPVO010000003.1, forward strand.
CGACACTACTTGTTTGGGAAGCGCTTTGAGTTGTACACTGATCACAAGAGCCTTAAATATCTTTTTTCTCAAAAAGAGTTGAACATGAGGCAACAGAGGTGGGTTGAATTCGTCAGTAGTTATGATTTCGAGATCCTTTACCACCTAGGGAAAGGAAATGTGGTCGCAGATGCACTTAGTTAACAACATGGGATTATAGCTTATTTGATGATTCAGGAATGAAAGTCCTTGGAGTTTATTTCGATGCATGATGTTCAACCAATAGAGAGTGCTGAGAGGGCATACATGGGTAGTTTGACCGTGCAGCTAACGTTACTGGGTAAAGTTCGTCAGATGCAAAAATTAGATGGATTTCTCGTTAGCAAGCTCAATGACCTTGTAGTGGATTTGATCGATGATTGTCCTATTGATTGGTGTGTGGACTCAGATGGAGGATTATGATTCAAGGGCAGGTTGTGTGTACCTAACATTGTTGAATTGAGGAAAGAGATTATGGATGATGCCCATAGGTCCCGATATACCATTCACCCTGGTGGGACTAAGATGTATCATGACCTGAAGAAGATGTTTGGTGGGAAGGTATAAGAAAGACGTAGGAGAGTATGTTTCTCGATGTTATGTGTGCCAACAGGTTAAGGCAGAACACCAACGACCGTTTGGACTTTTGTAGCCTCTTGAGATTCCTACTTGGAAATGGGAGTACATCTCTATGGACTTTGTGGATGGATTGCCGCGGTCTAAGCGAGGCAATGAATCTATTCGGGTGATAGTGGATTGACTCACCAAGTCTGCTTATTTTATTCTTATCAGTGTTCACCGAACTGCAGATAAACTAGCTAGGCTGTATATTTGGGAGGTGGTGCGACTTCATGGCGCACCAGTTTCTATAGTTTCGGATCGTGATCCGTTGTTTGTGGCATAGTTTTGGGAGAGTTTTCAGCATGCTTTGGACTGTAGACACCCCATTTTTGGCCGTCCTCAAGACTTGGACGTCACCGTTTGAACACTCGGTGATCATCCATGTTTGTGTTCGTCTTGAGTTCCCGGAGGTCTCGGCTACGCGCCTTGCCTCAAGATCTCTCGACTCGACTGTTTTGTGTCTAGTTTTGCACCAAACACTTGTGTTTTGCCTTTGAGGGGCAGGGTAGGGCTTGTTGACCATCCCCACCCATCACCGGCCATGGTTTGAGGCCACCGGCTGTGTTTTGTTGCCACCGGCCAAATGTTTGGCCGGCCGGCATTTTAGATGGCTGGCCGGCTATCTTTTTTTGGTCAATTGTATTTTTGGCAGGCCGACTACTGTACATCTGCTTTTGCAGATATTTTTGTGCAGCTGGCATGCATTGGCTCCCCTCCATACACGTGTATGGAGGGATCTCCCTCTTAGTTAGCTTGTCTGTAAGCTTACAAGATTGAGCTCTATAAGAGGAGGTCTTCTCTCCCTTCATTAGGGTTAGCAAAAAAAAGCCATAGGAGCTTTGATTTTAGGGTTAGGTCATAGTATCTCTATCCTATCTCTATATTTCCCTCTCCTCTTGCCTTAAGGTGTTTACTCTTAGATTTGCACACAAACACCTAGACTTACACCTTCCATTGGCTACTGAGGTACTAAGGAGTTGTTCTTGAAGTTTTGGAGCTGATTCAAGCTTAAGGAAGCTGCTGGGCCATTGTTTGTGAAGGAGGTCTTCAAGGGTAACAATCTTTCCCTTTTTCCCCCATTTTTGCATAGCTTATTTACCTATCTTGCAACTGTTTTTAAGCTTTGTGTATAACATATAAAAGTTCTATTTTTAAGGGCTTTAAATAGTTTGTTAAGAGTGTTTTAAGCTTTGGGGCTGTTTGGCCCCTCTTAAGGCTTGTTTGGCCTTTGTTTTGTGCCATTTTGGTTGAGCTCCGGGACCATTGTGTTTGGGCCTCCTCACCACTGAAATCTTGAGGGATTTCAGAGGTGAGGATGGTGCCTTGAGGTCCTAAGAAGGAGAGGGCCACCCCCTCTCCTTGTTGTCCTTGAAAAGGGCTATTTTGCCTCTTGAGGGAGCATCTAATTTAAGTGTATGTTGACCATGCCTTAGCTTATTTTGTGCTTATTATGTCATGATTAGCACTGTTTTGAATTGTTTTGGTACACCATGCTTGCTTAGCATACATGCCTTGTAATGCCATGATTTGCCTTAATACATGCATAGCATTTAGACTACCATGCTCATGTATTTTGGCCAAGCTTCGTGAAGCTTATATGCATGATTTAGTGTGCTTGAGGACTATTTTTGGTTGTTTGGGTTATCCATGCTTTGCTTTGTATAGCCACCATGTAATCCCTCTTGTATGCCTTAAGCATTAGCCCCTCTAGCATGCCACCCTTGCTTTGTTTCAGTGGTTTGGAACCACTTGGCATGTTGTTTCAGATCTCATGATGTGCTTGTATGCTTGCATTTGATATCCCTTTAATGCCCTATAAGGTTGTCATCTTATGCCCCTTGTTTAGGCCCTTGTGCATGCTTGCATGTTAGACCATTTAGATGCCATCTAGATGTGTTTTTTGGCTTTGTTTTAACATGCTAAAACTCTGATTTTGGTTTCTTAATTCATGCCATGTTCGATTTTGCTAAGTGTAGTTCAATGCACCTTTGGCTTGTCTTGAGTTTTGGCTATGCTTGCAAGCTTTGCTTGTGTTGATTGGTTGGTTTGGCACCATCACTAACATGATTTCAGAGCTTTCCATGCATGCTAATTGTCTATGTTTAGTCTCTTTAAGTGTGCTTAAAAGTTGCTTGTTTTATGCTCAAGTGTTGGCCCATCAACATGTACATGTGTGTGTGTGTTGGCCCTCATTTCCATAGCATTGGCCACTGATTTTGGCATGCTTGCGAACTATCCATGTTAGTTTAAGTCCACCCCTTTGCATTTGTTGCATGCTCACCTTGTGTATTGTTGCATACTAGTGTGTCGTTGCATGATTGAATGAAGTCACATGCTGCTTGCATGCTTGAACATCCACATTGTGTCTTGCATAATCGTAAGTTGCATTGCTTCATACCTTACATGCTTCTTTACCTAGGTCGTGTGCCTAACATGCATTGCTTGCTTGCATTGTCCATGTTGCATGCAAGTCAACATGCTTAGGATTGATTGCATTAGCATGCATCATGCTTTGCCTCTTGAATTGTTTGTGATAGAGGTTGAGCCCCTTTGTTTGATTATGTGCATTGCATTCCATATCAAAATGCACACTTGATTTTTTGGGCCATCATGCATGGAAATGCGCGATTGGTGGTCCGAGAATCGAGGCCCATTCTCCTTTGAGTCATACACATGATAAGGGGTGTGGTTGGTGCATACATTGCTTGAAATGCATTGCCATGCTTTGTTTTGCCCTCTGTTGCTGTCAACACAGATTCTGCAGGAAGATTTGGCCGGCTGGCCATCTTCAGTGCCGACCGGCCATCTTTAGTGGCCGATAACTTCATCAGTTGCCGGTGACCATTCTCCATGGCCGGTCACCAATCCCCTCAGCCAGTGGTGTTCCACAGTGTGCAGAGAAGCAATTCTGAGATTTGTGTAGTCTTCAGAGAAGGATAACAGTCAAAACAGAGGCAACTTGTGCATGGCAGTGGCTTTCCGAGCGGAGCCAGCGCGCATGCATTGGACCCTCTTCCCGAGGCTGCTTATTGCTTAAATTAGATTAGTTAATTTGTTAATTAATTAATTGGTTTGTAATAATTAATTAGCTTGTAGGTTAATTAATTGTATTATTCTTTCGGTCCCTCCGAGCGAGGGCAAATTTGTAATAAGTGTGGGTGCGTGTGTGCATGTCTTCCAACCCCCATTCTTTCTCCCTTTTACTTACCTGCTTTGATGGTTAGTATTAGGACATGTTTTTAGCATACCTTATGCTATGCATGCGTGCATCATTCATCAGTATTGCATGCACCGGGCTCGGCGCATCATACTAACTGCATAAGTATTTCAAATCTAACTTGAATACATGCTACTTGTGCATTTTCACATGTCATTCATAGACTAGCCGAGCCTACTCTAGTGACATTCTGTGTGCGTTGCATTAGGCATTTAAACATGGACTTGGATCATGCATGATTGCTAACATGTTCTTGTTTTGGCGCGGAGTACTAGGTGAGCTCTTTATGCTTTAGCATACTGCATGCGTGTGAGTGTTGCCATAATAGCATGATTACCATGAGGCTAGCTGCTTATGTGATATAACTGCTTGAATGCCTGTGGGTGAAGGTTGGATTGTTTGAGTTGGAACAACTTATTGAAATCCGTATTTTAGCCTATACTTTGGTGATGACGGACACGTGGCCTTTGGCACCGAGTCAGGGTTTCCTAAATTCCCCCCATTTAAAAAATATTTAGGTGGCGACTCTGTATCTGGCAAAGCAGTCCATGTTGGCACTTCTTTCAAAAAAATCTGTTTTTTCTCAAAACGATTTGCCGGATTTGGACTCTTTGGTTCAGATTAAGAACTGTGACAATTTGAGTCCTGAACTGTAGTAGACCCACAGACGAACAAAACGGGATCATCCTCCCGGGACGTTCGGGGACGTCTACAGGTGCTAGGTTAGACTTGAGCACGACTTATCATCCTCAGACAAATGGGCAAACTGAACGGGTAAATCAGATCTTGGAGGATATGTTAAGAGTTTGTGTCCTCGATCTTGGTGGTAGTTGGGAAGAACACTTGCCATTGGGGAGTTTGCTTATAATAATAGCTATCACTCCAGTATCGGGATGGCACATTTTGAGGCTTTGTATGGAAGGCCATGTCGATCACCTGCATGTTGGATGGAGGTAGGAGATGCGCCGTTGTTGGGGCCAGAGTTGGTGAGAGAGACCACAGAGAAGGTAAACATTATTCGGGAACGTATTAAGACTGCACAGAGTCGTTAGAAGAGTTACGCTAATAGAAAACGTAAAGGGGTTGAGTTAAGTGTTAGAGATTTTGTGTTTTTGAAGGTCTCGCCAATGAAGGGTATCATGCGGTTCGGAAAGAAGGGAAAGTTGGCACCTAGATTTGTAGGGCCATATGAGATCACTGAGAGGATTGGTAATGTGGCTTACAAATTAATTCTATCACCTGCTTTAGCTGTGATTCACAACGTGTTCCATTTATCTTTATCGTGGAAGTGTATGCAAGACCCTTCCCAAGTAGTATCACCAGAAGTGTTGGAGATTAGTGATGATCTAACGTATGTGGTGCAACCGGTTACTATTCTAGATCAAGATGTAAAGCAGTTGCGGCGCAAGAAAGTGAATTTGATGAAAGTGCAATGGAGCGAAGATGAGAACGATATTACCTGGGAGTTAGAAGAGAAAGTTCGGCGTATGCACCCAGAACTTTTTGCCTAGTACTCTCTCCTATCGAATCTCGGGATGAGATTCTATTAAGGTGTGTATATTGTAGCGACCCTAACTTTCTTAAGTCTTATTTATTATTATTATTATGATTATTATTATCTTATTTTATTTTTGGTTTTATTAATTGTATGGTCACATGAGAATTTAATGTGATATTTAATGTGTTATTTAATTAATCCATATATTTATATTTGTTATATATAAAAAAGAGGTGTTATATATATATATATATATTTAATCTTATATTTATATTTATATGTATTGCAATTATGTTGTATTATATAATGTAATATTATATAATAGTCAAAGTAGATTAGAATAGGGATTAGGTAATCAAAAGAATAGAAAAGAAAGAGGGAGAGCAGCCGAGAGAGAGAGAGAGAGAGAGAGAGAGAGAGAGAGAGAGAGAGATTAAAGAAAGAAAAGGAGATTAGTTCCAGAGAGAAGAAGAAGCGGCTGTGTGTGTGAAAGAGAAAGGAGAGGAAGATTAGGTTTAGGGTTTTGTTTTGGTGGCTCCATTAATCCTCCAAATATTTCTTTGATCTTCAAAAAATTTGTTATGAGTACAAAATCCACTTCCTTTGATTTATATTTAGTTCGTTGTTTTTATTTATTTATTTGATGTTGAATTGATTTCATAGTTGCATATAGATGATTGATTGATTTTAATTATTTTGATTAGTTGTGTATGTAAGGTTTAGGGTTTTTAGATGATTGATTGATTTTAATTATTTTGTTTAGTTGTGTATGTAAGGTTTAGGGTTTTTAGTTGATTGATTGATTTTAATTATTTTGATTAGTTGTGTATGTCAGGTTTAAGGTTTTTATATGGATTTATTTTATGGTTGTAATCACACTCATGGTTATATAAAATTAAAATTAATTAGGAACCCATAGATAAATTCCTTATACTCCACAATGACTCCATGGATTGTTATTTTATTTGAGTGTTGGGGAGAAAGAGTGTATAAAAAAAAAAGAGTGAGGATTATGAGATTTATTTGAAAGCCTTAGGCTTGGCATTATTATGTTTGCTCTCATGAGTGAGATGTTTTGTATATGTATATTGTTGCCTTGTTCTCATAAGTAGCCGAGTGCTTTGATTTACGTGCGTATGTATATGCTAACCATCCGGGGAGTGTGGGTCAAACTTGGGATGATATCCCTATGCAAGTTTGGCATCGGAGTGGTGTTAGGTATACTGGAGGCACATGGGATATATGTGTAGGCCGGAAGTGGAGGCCGAAGTGGTGGAGTTAAGGTACAAAGAATTTAATTATGAGTTTATTGGTATAGTGTGAATTGTATTGATTTGTACATGTTCAAAAATAGTAAACGACCTCGATAAATTATGAAATTTAAGCAGATGCATGTATATGTGATTCTAGACAACTTTTGTGTTTTAACTTTTTATTAAAAAGATCGATTAGAACTTATAATCGGATGATCTTGGTTATTGTAGTTTTGGTTCATTTTAACAATGCAGAGTTTAGAGGCTGTTTTAACCCACGAAACGAGCTCATTTTTATTGATTTCAAGCAAACTGAAGTAAAACGTTATTTTGAACACTTTTCGTGTTTTGAACTTTTCCGAAAAAATTCATCTTACAGTAGTTTATTTTCATTTTCAGTTCCAGATTTTTTTCGATCGAATTTCGGTTAGGATTTTCTATTAAGTTTTTCTCTCAACCTGTTCAGTTTCTATTGAATTCGTTCATGTTGTCTTTTAGGAAATTTGATTCTGTACAACTTTTATTCTTTGAGTTTTGATTAATTTGAATTATTTAAGCATGAAACGGTGCATTTTTATACTTTTCCAGCAAGTTATTTAGGATTAAATTATATTAACTTTATTTTTTTTGCAGAATGATGGGTCTTACTAACTTTTTTATGTAGGGTTGACCCACCATTTTTTTATTTCTATTTTGTTTATTTTATACTCAATTTATATTTCATTGTGTATGGGCAAGAAACTAAATGCCACCGTATCTCGAGAAACTACCCATTTGTCTCGGTGCAGATGGAACTATTTGTCTTGTTCCGTAACAAGAATTAAATGTATTTTTATTTGTGTCTGGTAGACACGTGGGTGTTAAATCTTGTACTCATACCAGTATACTTGTATACTGACCCATTTTGTCTCTTGGCAACTCGGATGCGTTCTGTTTTAGAGCAGCCAAGCTTCCTTTGCAGGATTAGTTAAGGCTACGGTGGTGACGTGAAATAACTATAATTATTGGACATGTCTCTTGGATTTCTTTTGTTTTCTTGAGCTTAGGGTTGATATTAGTTTATATATTTATTATTTTTTTTTATGACTTTAATATTGAGATAATTTGGCATGGTTTGTAACCGTACATTATTTAAGTTATTTTGACTATTTATTGTTACTTTAATGTTGGAGGTATTGGTTAGTTATGAAATTATGGTGGATGGTTTGGTTGGCGCTTAGTTTTTTTGTTTCACCCTTAGGATTTGGATGATGGAATATTGATTGGGATTTATTTAATCCTAATTTAATATTTAATTGTCTGAATTTTGGAGCGTGACACATGGAAGGGATCAGGAACTAGCCTTACTATAGAGCACCAGAGAAGATTCCTAGTGAATTTATGGGAAGAATCCTTGGGATGCACTGTACCTACCACAATGAGGATGGACATCTGACTCAGGGGTGCAAAGCCCTAAAGACACATCTGGAAGATCTGGTAAGACAATGTCACTTAAGGGACCTAGTAGATGAGGTGAGGACAAGGGAAGAGCAAGCAAAGCTGCCCCAGGCACCAGTAGCACCACCTCCACCAGCACCACAACCGCAAGCAGATGGACCTCGAGTGATCAATGTGATTCACTCAAAGGTCAATGAGAACAAGGTACGTGGGAAGACTTAGAGGATGAAACACTTACAACATGTGCATCAGGTCCAGCAAAAGAGGCCTAGAGCAGATGAGTACCAGGGGCCAATGGTGTCTTTTACTGAAGCCGACCTAGACATGGTGTAGCATCCACACAACGATGCTCTAGTGATATCCCTCAAGATTGGAGAATGCCAGGTAAGGCGCATTCTGATTGATTAAGAGAGCTCTTGTGACATCATGTATGTCAGATGTTACAAGGAGCTCGGCCTTCACCGAGATGATCTGGAGCAGTCCAATAGTCCAATGGTCGAGTTCAATGGAACACCGACATGGCCCCTGGGAGCAATAAGTTTGGAGGTGCAGGCAAGCACCAAGAAGGTAAGCACAGAGTTCACAGTAATTGACACCCACTCCCCTTATAATGTTATCTTGGGAAGGCCATGGTTGCAAGCAATGAGGGTTGTTCCCTCGACACTGCACTAGCTGTTGCGGTTCCAACAGAGCATGGAATTGAAGAGGTCAGAGGGGATCAGGTGCAGGCAAATAATTGCTCCATGGCAGTAATGAAATCCACCTGCAACGTGCAAGAGGCAGAGACAGTAGAGATTGAGAATGAGGACATGGAGGTCTTGGACGACGTCGGCAAAAAGCCGGCCGACAAAAGCGAGGAAGCCTTGAAGAAAATTCTGGTTTAGCAAAGGGATGAAGAGCACTTCTTTCTCCTTAACTCAGGCTTGACCGAGAAAGAGGAAAGGGAGTTAGAAGCCTTCTTATGAGCGAACATAGAGGTGTTTGCCTGGACGCCATACGAGATGCCTGGCATTGATCCGAGGTTACATGCCACAGATTGAACGTAGATAGGTTGGCAAAAACCGTCATTCAATGAGCGAGGAGGCCGATGCTGGTTCATGTAGAGACAGTAGAGAAGGAAGTGGACAAATTATTAGAGGCCAGAGCCATCCGAGAGGTAAACTATCCTACCTGGCGTAACTCAGCTTTCCGCGCCCCCTTTCGGAAGAATGAATAGCCCTTACAGTTCGGACTCCACTTGTGTTGGTTCTGAATCTGATTTCAAAAGTGCAATATGAAACAGTGGAAACACGAAAAAAGTCCAAATCCGGCAATTGTTTTTGAAAAATCGATGTTTTGAATCAAATGCAAAAAATGGACTGCTTTGCCATATTCAGAGTTGCCACCTAAATATTTTTGAAAAATTTAGGAAACCCATGACTCATGCCAAAGGCCATTAGTCCGTCGTTACCAAAGTGTCTTGGTTCAGGAACTTAGGTATGAGAGGGGAAGGTCAATAATAAGCACCCCACTCACCTGATCAAAGATCGGCCTCTACTAATTATGATGTGATTCTTATGTACAGTATATGTTCTTATTTTATCTTTAACATACATGTATAGACTAATTTCACTAGAAGTTGGAATGTTTGATTTCATGTTTGTTTTGAAAAAGTGTTTTGAATATGTACCACTTGAAAAAGTGATCTCATATATATACATTAATCAAAGTATCCCAATGTCAGTGAATAGCCTTCATCCACAGGCATTCAAATAGTTTATCATTTAAGCAATTAGTCTTATGGTAGTATGTTTGATACGACAGCAATCACACTTATGCAGTATGCTAAAGCATAAAAACTTACCTTGTACTTCGAGCAAAAAAAAAAAAGAACTAGTTAGAAAAATGCATGGTCCTAAGCTAATGCAACACATACAATATGTAAGCTCGGCTATTAACATGGCATGCGAGTCAATTCAAGGCATGTGATAGTGTACGTATTCAAGTAAAGAGTTTGAATTTGACATTTGAAATAATATGATGAGCCAAACTTTTATGCATGCAATACATGTGGATGCAAACATGAGTATGCTAAATTAAACATGATGTCCCTATGCTAACCATCATAAGCAGATAAATAAAACGGAGAAAGAATGGGGGTTGGAAGACATACAACTTATTACATATTTGTCCTCACGAAGGAGGGTCCGAATGTCCAAGTGTCCAAATAATTAATTATTACAAATCAGAATGAATAATAATGAAAAGGGACTGTCTAATTTATTACAACAAATAATATGTAATGATCGCGCGATGCTCCTCAGGAATTACTCTGTCTGCCTTGTTAAGATTTCTTCTATTTCACCTTATCATTGCTTTGGACCAAAAGTGTATTGTTTGCAATTTATTGGAGCCTTGCCGACCCAAAACAAGACTTAGTCGAGCTCCAAATAAATCTAAGCATACCTTGTTTTCGTTGCGGAAATCTGTTTTTTGTGCCTGAGGTAAAACAGTGCAAACATGCAGACAGAGTATTCCTAGCCATATTTGTCTCTTCTACTCTTCTCTATCATGGAAAATACTCAAGAGAGGAGCGAACTCGGTTCCCGAACCATCTATGGTTGCAAGTTGATTTGCAAGATGATTTTGGACACGGTAGGACAAAGATTAATAAATGCAATGCATAACGACCACCCCTCCCTCCTATCATGAAGTAAATTCAAGAAGAGAAGTAGAGACGCTTCAAGGTTCATCAAATTATTATGAATTGATGTAAGACACACCTTGACACAATAATAGACTTCGGCATAACGTCTGACCCTAAAGACGCTTCAAAATTCATTAAAACATTATGGACTAATGTAAGACAAGCCTTGACACAATAAACTCGGTATAACGTCCGACCGAATTCAATCAATCATATTGGTTCTTTATGTTGGTTGATTCATTTTAAGCTCAATTTTATTAGCCTCTTTTATATTACCTTCCCTTTTCTTTAATCCATTAAGTCCACGGTGATATTTACATCCACTAAGTCCAAAATGCAATAAAGGAAAATGAGTGTCGACTTACCCGAGGAAATAAACCTTATTTTCTTCCGAGGAAATTACAAAGGACGAGTCAAACTTATTTACAAGTTAGGGATTTCAAGTCAAACTTAAGATGCGCAACAAAAACTAGTCAAACTCAGAAGAGTGATAATGACTTAGAAAAACCCAAAGTGAGCGATAATGACTTGAAATCCAAACTTGATAATAAGTGATAATGACACTTTCCTTGGTAATTTCCAAGGGTCAATTAATCCCTTAAAAGTAGACACATTGGTGATAAAAAGAACTGAAAAATACATGATTGTACTTTAGTATAAGAAAGTTTTTATGCCATTGGTAATGAACCTCCGGAGAGATTAAACCATTAAGCATGAGAAAGGTTTATGCCTTTGGTAGTGAACCTCCTAAGAGATTAAAGCATTAAGCATGAGAAAAGCTTCTTTCTTATACTTGAACCACAATCTTAATTTTTCACAACTTTTTAATTAAAATCATCAAAGAATGGAGGGCGGTTGCAGAGGTGGTTATGCAAGGTTGATTAATTGGTTAATATAACACGAACATAATATGTAAAACAAACTTATTGAAGTAAATTAAACAGCCGCCAAATAACATACAATAGTGCTGAAATTAAACTATAGAAGGTGCACAATCATAGAGAGATTAAAGCTAGTACAAGTATGAGGAAGGGTGGCTAACCCCTCCCCACTTTTACAACTTCAAATCACATAGTTTAGATGTTGAAAAACAGCTCCAAAACAGTCCCAAATCAGCCCCAAAAATAGTGACAAAAATGGACGAAAACAAATGGGAAACACAAGGATTTAAGCTAGGAGTAAGGTTCAAGCAAGGGGGATTAACCCTTCCACCTTTGGGTAGCTTTAAATCACAAGTTTCAGCCCTCAAAACAGTCCAAAAATAATATGAAACACAAGAAAAAGATGAACAAAGATTGAAATAAAAGCAAGAAAGCTTTACCTTTTGTAGAGAAGGTGTTCTTGTTATAAATCAAACTTGATTCCAAAGCACCCTCAAGTTTGAGTATGATTTTCAATTCTCAAATCAAGTTCAAGTTCAAGCTCAAGCTCTTGTATGGTATGTATGGATGATATGAGAGCTTCAAGGCTTGTGGAAGAACAAGAAGGGTGATAGCTTTGATCTTTTCTACCTCTTGAAATTTCTAACTCACTCTTGATATTTCTAACTCACTTGGTATTGATTTGATCTCTCTAACCAAATTCTATATGTGTTTTTCAACCTCCATACAGCAGTCTGAACCCTGCTATTTATAGGCCTCGAGCAGGTTTGATCAAAATATCTACAGAATTGGGCAGTTGGAAGAACACTGCTGAATCTGTGTGAAAAGTCAAGATGTCCGGCTGGATGTTGGTATCTCCGGCCGGATATCACTTAGGTTTGGCCGGACTTCAATGTATTTCCACTATCTCTTACTTTTAGGTTCAATACAAGTTGATACAAGGTGCAATACTGAAGTTCTGGGGTATGGCAGGTTGGAATTGTCTATAGCTCGAACTCATATTCTTTTATTGAGAATTTAAACCACTGACTCAATGTAATCGTCATTATCGAGTGCTCGGAATCAAGTGCCTAAGTCTTACGAGCAGTCAAAATTGGGGTGTCTACACCTGACTGTCCAACACTGTGGTTGTGAAAAAGAAGAATGGGAAGTGGAGGGTCTGTGTGGACTTTACTAGCCTGAATAAGGCTTGTCCCAAAAACAGTTTCCCACTCTCCAAGATCGATCAATTAGTGGATGCCACTTCAGGACATGGAAGGATGAGCTTCCTGGATGCTTATAGGGGGTACCATCAGATAGCAATGTACCCCCTGATGAAGAAAAGACTACATTTATCACCCCAAAAAGGCTGTATTGTTACAGAGTGATGCCTTTCGGGTTGAAAAATGTAGGAGCAACGTACCAGAAGTTAGTGACCAAGATGTTCAGACATCAAATTGGTAAAATAGTGATGACATGGTCATGAAGACCAAAGAACCTGAGGATCATCTGGCTGACTTGAAGGCAATCTTTGACATTCTAAGAACATATTGGCTCCGACTCAATGCTTCAAAATGTGCATTTGCAGTTGGGTCTGGTAAGTTCTTGGGGTACTTGGTTACCAAAAGGGGCATTGAAGTAAGCCCAGATCAAATCAAGGCCATCATGGATTGGAAAAGCCCAGAGTCAGCAAAGCAAGTGCAGATGTTGACTTGAAGGGCCGCAGCCTTGAACAGATTCATAAGCAGAAGTTCGGATAAGTGTAAACCATTTTTCAGTCTGTTGAAAAAGGCCACCGACTTCTTGTGGACAGAAGAATGTGAAGTCGCCTTGGCCAACTTGAAAAGATAGCTGACCACAGCTCCAGTTCTCTCAAATCCAGTACCTAGAGAGGAGCTATTCTTGTGTTTGGCGGTTTCAGAGCATGTAGTGAGTGCAGTGATAATTAGAGAAGACAAGGGAGAACAAAGGGCAGTATACTATGTGAGTAAAACCCTAGCGGGCACAGAAACCAGGTATTTACCCCTAGAGAAATTAACATTGGCCTTAATGATGGCCTCCAAGAAGTTGAACCATTATTTCCAAGCCTACAAGATTGTGGTATTGACTGAGCACCCCTTGAAGTCCTTGCTACACCAAGGAGATCTAATAGGCAGGGTGGCTAGATGGGCAGTGGTATTGGGCCAATACGATTTACATTTCAAACTTAGAACAACAATCAAAGGCCAGGTTCTGGCCGATTTCATGGCCGAGTTCACACCAGGTGCCATTCCACGTCGGGCTCCGGTGAGCCACGGTTTAGGATGTCAGGAGAACAAGAAGAGACCTAGCTGGGAATGAGAAACCCCACTGTAGAGCAGAAGAAAGAAGAGAAACTCAAGCCTTGCAATATTTACATCGGTGACTCATTTCGCCTGTTTGTTGACAGGAGTTCAAATCATCAGGGAGTAGGGGCAGGAGTGGTGTTAGTATCTCCAGATGGGCGAATGTTAGAGTAGTCTATTCGTTTGGGGTTCAAAGCCTCAAACAATGAAGCAAAATATGAAGCATTGATCACAGGATTGAAGTTGGCAGCAATAGAAGCTGATGTGGTGGTGGTCTTCTGTGACTCCCAGCTTATTGTGAACCAGGCAACAAGTGAGTATGCAACCCAAGATGAAAAAATGATAGCCTATGTCAAAGAGGTTGTTAGATTGCTAGCCTTGTTTCAGGACTGCCGACTACAGTAGGTTAGCCGAGATGACAACAGTCATGCTGATGCCTTGGCTAACCTGGCTAGTGCAATGAAATCAGGGGAGGCAAGGACAATAATGGTTGATTATTTGTCAGGTCCAAGTGTGGAACCACTGATCACAGAGTACAAAGCAATGTGTGTGGAGATGGGCCCAAGTTGGATGGATGCAATAGTAATGTTCTTTAGAGATGGGAAGCTGCCAGATGATCACAAAAAATCACATAAGACCAGACTGAAGTCGGTTAGGTTTAGCCTGAAAGCAGAAGGACATCTCTACAGAAGGTCTTTTACTAGTCCCCTTTTAAGATGTGTGCATCCCTCACAAGTTGAAGACTTCTTGTATGAAATACATGAGGGAGTATGTGGAAGCTATGTTGGGGGTAGATCACTTGCTCATAGGGCCATTACTTAGGGGTACTGGTGGCCCTGCATGTAGAAGGATGTTGAAGCCTATGTCAGAAAGTGTGAGAAGCGTCAAAGGTTCGCGCCTTTGATACATCAACTAGCAGCAGATTTGAACCCAGTGTCTAGCCCTTGGCCATTTGCGCAGTAGGGCATGGATCTTGTTGGACAACTACCCCAAACAACTGGACAAAGGAAGTTCCTGCTGGTAGTGACTGACTATTTCACAAAGTGGGTAGAAGCTGAACCCCTTGCGAAAATTCGGGACATTGATGTGAAGAACTTCATATGGAAGAACATCATCACCAGGTTTGGGATCCAAAGGGCAATAATAGCAGACAATGGTACACAATTTGACAGTAAGCTAATCTAAAACTTCTGTGCAAAGTACAAAATCAAGAATTATTACTCCATTCCAAGTTTCCCTCAGAGTAATGGTTAGGCAGAAGCATCCAACAAGACTATCTTGGATGGGATCAAGAAGAGGCTGGAAGCAGCAAACGAAAAATGGGTGGAAGAGTTGCCCAATGTACTCTGGGCATATCGGACTACGCCAAGAAGATCAACTGGGGAATCCCCATTTGCCATGGTTTCTGGCACAGAAGCAGTCATCCCACTGGAAGAATGCATCTCAGGGATCAGAATTCAAGGAGTAGAGAATGGGACTAACGAGGCATTCCTAGCCCGAGATCTAGACTTTCTTGAGGAGAAAAGGGAGAGAGCAACAATTCGGCTGGGGGCATACCAGCAACAACTAGCTAGGGCTTATAATAACAAGGTTAACCTTAGAGAGTTCAAAGTTGGGGACCTGGTGCTAAGGAAAGTGGTCGGCAACAAGAAGGATCCTAGGGAGGGCAAGTTGGGCCCAAATTGGGAGGGGCCTTATAGAATTATCTCGGTCGTCGACAATGGTGCATATCGGCTTGAAGATAGTGAGGGCAAAGAGTTGCCAAGACCCTAAAACACTTGTAACTTGAAATTTTTCTGTCATTAGATTTTTGTTTTTTTAAATTTATGTCATAATTTTCTTAGTCGAGGTAATAATAAAATTTTTAGCCTGATTTTTTAAGAATGTGAAATTTGTATGATAGGGCTGACTAGTCCTTTGGCGATGTTTCTGATTGAAACATGACGAATAACTTAGACTTATTATATGACAGAGTTGAATTATACTTGCATATAATAGAGTTGAACTAAGTTGGCGATGTTTCTGATTGAAACATGACGAATAACTTAGACTTATTATATGACAGAGTTGAATTATACTTGCATATAATAGAGTTGAACTAAGTTGGCGATGTTTCTGATTGAAACATGATGAGTAACTTAGACTTATTATATGGCAAAGTTGAATTATACTTGCATATAATAGAGTTAAACTAAGTTGAATTGAAACTAGACTTGCTATGTCGGCAGGATTAAATTTGGAATGGAACTAAGTGCATTAACAGAGAAACTAAGGTTGAGAACCTTGGCTAGTTTTTGTTTGAATCCAACTTTGGCGAAAGACTATGTGTTTAATGTGAACATAAGTGAAACTTAGGTTTGCATTAGGGGGCAAAGAGTTGGAGAATGATGAATGAGCTTAAAGCTTTGAAGTGCTTTGGACTTGTTTTACACGTTAAGAATTGGCTTAACACTTGTTGAAATTTCAGAAAAATTTACAAGTTGAAGTTAAGCCAATGTAATATTGAAAGAAGTACCTGACATACGTACTCACCGATATGACCAGGTTACCAAACTTGGGAAGGATATAAGACAGAAGCCTTGAGAGAAGATAGTAAGTGAGAGTGAAGTGGCAAGTGTAAAGAAACAACACTTGTAAAAATATTTCACAATATTTTTAAGTGTTAAGCCAAGGCCAAGATAGACAATCAGAAGATATATCCAAGGTACTTTACTCCGAGGAGACTATAAAGTTAAAGGTATACTTTGAAGACATGCAAAATTATTCTAAGTATGAAAGTGGTAAACATACATAAGAGAAAAGAAGGCATTCAAACACTTAGAAGAAATGAGGAAACTTGCATTCAAAAAAAGATTACTTGTTCAAATTACAAAAGGGGCACATCGGCCAAATATGAAGCTAAACATTGTTCAGACAAAACAAAATACAACTGAAAGAAGAAATAGTACAAGGAAAAGATGACATATCCCAAGTACTAGGATAGATCTGTGATTTGTCAGCCTCGGATGGCGGTGTTGCATTCTTTTTGGCCGCTATCTCGGCGCCTATTTCTTGCAAAGTCTGATCCAGACTCCTTTCGGCGCACTGAACCTCGGCCTCAGAGGTGGTTGGATTGGGAGAGACGCCTTTGGAGACCAAGTCATCCTCCTCATCTTGAGTTAAGTCTATTTGCTCGTTGAGGATGGGAGACTTGGGATCAGTGGCAGCCTCTTCCTTCACTTTATCGGCTTTACCATCCTCGGCATCATCTTCGTCGGCTTCATTACCAGAGTCCTTAGGTTCTGGAGGGAAAGGCACTTGAAGCTGATTGATCTCTCGGAGGTCGAAGTCCATTGGCACAGCTAACTTGTTGAGAGTCGTTGTCCAACCGAGGTAATAACCTCGGTTACAAGCCAAGTTGACTTGCTGTTTGTATTGATCACGGATGGTGACCTGTTGTAGACACCCCATTTTTGACCGTCCTCAAGACTTGGACGTCATCGTTTGAACACTCGATGATCATCCATGCTCGTGTTCGTTTTGAGTTCCTGAAGGTCTCGGTTGCGCGCCTTGCCTTAGGATCTCTCAACTTGTCTGTTTTGTGCTTGGTTGTGGACCAAGGACTTGTGGTTTTGCTTCTGAGGGAAGAGGATGGCTTGTTAGCCATCTCTACAACCCATCGGCCAAGTCTTGTGCTCATCGGCCTTGCCTTTTTGCCATCGGCCATTGGTGGTGGCCAATCGGCACTCTTTTTGGTCGATCGACACCCTTTTTGGTCGATCGGCCATATCTTTTGGCCGAGACCTTTCCACCTGCTTTTGCAGATATTTTTCTGCCAGCTGTGATAGCTGGTGAGCATAGATCTCATCCTTCATACACGTGTATAGAGGGATTGAAACAAGTCTCAAGCTTGCTCAACAAGCTTGAGATTTGATTTTCTATAAGAAGGGAGACCCCTCTCTCTTTCCAGAGGTTCTGAAAATTTGATATAGAAGATATATATCATCTCTCTCTATATTCTCTCTCTCTCTATATATATATATATATTTGTACTTGTTTGTGCTCAAAAGTGTAATTTCTTCACACTTTTGCACTAAAGCACCTAGTGAAACACCATACTCTTGTTGCTGAGGCTCTTTGAGGTTGGTTTTGAAGTCTTTGGATTGGTTTTGGTTCAAACAGAGTGCTGGAGTTGCAGCTTTGAAGGTGTTCTTCAAGGGTGAGCTTCTAACCCTTAAAACCCTTGTGTAGACACCCCATTTTTGACTGCCCTTAAGACTTGGGCGTTACTGATGGTTTACTTGGTGGTAAAAGGTGTGCAGGGCAAAGGTTCAAATTCTTCAGCAATGAGAGAGTCAAATCCCAACTTCATACCCCTTTTGGACCAAAACAATCTTGATCAAAAGATTTTAGATCTTAAAACCCTCTCTTTCAAAATGTTTTGAAAATAAAGTTCCTACGATGTTTCGACGCTCGCATTTCAGTAAATGTTGCGCTTTTCGGTAAACCGAGCAAGGACAAAGTGGAGATGAATGAAAGAGAGATGAAATCTTTGAAAAATCTTTCAAAACACTTTGTTTAGGGGTTTGGAGTTGAAGAAAAGAGGAAAGGAGAGAAGAAAACTAGTTTGGGAGAAGTTCGGCATGAATCCGGGTAGAAGAAAGTCGAGCAGCCCTCGCTGAATCGGGCTTATTCATCTGCATACTTGGATTTTGGCTATGAGGCCACCACCGTTGGAAAGATTACTTCCTGGGCTTCATTTTGCACTTAAGAATCTCCTAAAGCCAAGTCCGGGTGGGGGAGATATGGTTGGTTGAAGTAGGGGATCAATCCGGTTGGATCGAATCTGCGCGGCTTCACCAAAACGGGCATAACTTTTTTCACAGGAGGAATTTTAATGCAAGGTTTGCGCCATTGGAAAGCTAACTTCTGGGGCTTCAATTTGGACACCCACCAACCACTTTTTGACCTTGGAAGCCCCCTACCGGCCATCAATTGGCCGGCCGGCCAGTTAAAATAGCCGGTCGACCAAATAAGTAGTAGGCCGACCGTTTATAGTAGCCGACCGACCATTTTTGCTGGTCGACGACCTTCCGGTGTATTCTACAGATTGAATGGATGCCAGCTGTGCCAGTTGGAGGGTACAGACTGGATCCTCCATACACGTGTATGGAGGATCTTTGCTCTTGGTTTGAAGCTTCTAAGAGAAGCTTTAGTCCTTTGGCTCTATAAAGGAAGGCTCCCCTCTCCTTTGCCATGGTTCTGAAATTCCAGAGGCATACACACACACTCTCCCTTTGTACCTCTCCCTTCTAGCTTCAAAGTGTAAGGTTCTTGGCTCCATTACCCTACACCTTATAACCTAACCTCTCCATCATCCATCCAAGCATCTTGGAGCTTGTTTTCAGAGGCTAAGGGACTGGTTTTTGGGACCAAAGGCTGCTGGAGTTCTTGGCTACAAGAGTAACACACTCATCTCCCTTTTTAAGGCTTATCTTGCTTCATAGCTTAGCCATACTTGCAAGCATTTTCGAGCTTTGTCATAAACTGGAAAAGGTCTTATTTTGAGTTCCTCTTGAAGTTTTTTTAAGGACATTTTTCTGTTAGAGGTCATCTACCCCCTTGTATGCTTCATCTCCCTTTTAAGGCTTTATTTTGATCCATATCTTAGCCATACTTGCAAGCATATTTGAGCTTTGTCATAAACTGAAAAAAGTCTTGTTTTGAGGCCCTTTTGATGTTTGTTTAAGATCATTTTAATGTTGGGGGTCGTCTACCCTCTTGCATGCTTGTTTCGGCCTTGTTTTGTGCCATACCTTGAAGCCTTTGTATTAGTCTTTGCTTGGCCTCCTAGCCACTGAAATCCACTGGATTTTTAGTGGTAGGCTTGCTGTTTTGAGGGCCTAAATCAGAGAGGGGTAACCCCCTCCCTTGTTGTCTTGTTTGTTGGCATTTTTGGCCTTACAAAGGGGCTTATGTTTAGATCATTTGGAGGCTTGTTTCAGGCCTTTTTTGGTGGTTTTTAGGACCTATATAAGCTCTTTCCATAGGTGGTTTGGTCCCCTTTTACTTGCCTCTTGCATGTTTAGAGCGACCCCCTTTATAGCTTTTCAAAGGAGCACCTCATTCTTGCATATATTGGACACATTTCAGTGGGTATTTGGTCATATTTTGGCATGCCTTAGATCTTTTTTTGCTTGGTTTAATGGTCTCTTGCATGCATCATATGCTTCCCTTGTAATCCCATGTTTTGGCCTAACATGCATCATGTTGTGAGATGACATTTTAGCATGATTTTGGTTAGGTTGCAAGAGGGTTTTAGCATTGTTTTGCCATGCTTAAGGTCTGGTTTTGGTTTTTTTGATCATGTTTGCCATGATTTGTATAGCCGTCTTGCATTCTAGCTTACTAGCCTTGGGTGTATGGGTCACTAGCATGCTTTACTTGGCTTGTTCTCATGATTTGGCATCATTGGAGACCATATTTCAGTCCATGTTCCATGCTTGCATACTTGCATTTTCCATCCCTTTCATGCTTTGAAGAGTTGATGGCTTATGCTCCATGTTTAGGCCCTTGTGCATGCATGCTTGTGTGTGTGTTTTCATGCCTTTGTTGCATCATTTTGGCCGCTGATTTGGACCTATTTGAGAGCTGCCCATTTCGGTTTAAGACCATCCTCGCATGTTGTTGCATGCGTGTCTTGCATGTTGTTGCATGCTTGCTCCATTTTGCCTATTGTTGTGTGTCATGTATGGTTGCATTGTTTAGGTTGTAAGCCTATTGACATGTTGTTGCATATTCATCCATCTTGCATACTTGTTAGGCCACATGTCGTTGCATGTTTGTCATTGGCATTGTTGTTCCCTGCGTTGTATGCCTATTGCATTAGCTTGCTTACATGCTCATGTTGCATTAGCTTGTATGCATGCTTAGGTTGCATAGCGTTGTGCAAGCATCCCATCCCTCTTGATCAAACATGATGGAGATTGGGGCCCCTTTGTATGTTTTGTGTGCATTTCATTTTACATTGAAATTGCACACTTGGCCTTTTGGGCCATCATGCATGGAAATGCGTGATTAGTGGCCAGAGGGTCGAGTACCATACTCCCTTGAGTCTTAAACATGATAGGGAGGGTGGTGGTGCAAACATTGCTTTGAAAATGCTTTGCCATGCTCTGTCTGTCCTCTGCTGCTGTCAAACAGGATTCTGCAGGAAGACATGGCCGACCGACCACATTCAGTGCCGGCCGGCCATTCCTACTTAGCCAATAGCCTCACAACTGGTCGATGACCATTTCCAGTGGCCGATGGCCGCCTCTCTTGGCCGATGGCCTCTCACAGCATCCATGAGGTGGATTAGAAGGGTTCTGGAAAACTTGCATAATTTTCAGAGGAGCAGGGCAGTGCAAACAGAGGCAACATGTGTCATGGCAAGGGATTTCCGGGCGAAGCCAATCCGAGCATGCATGCACCCCTCTTCCCGAGGCCCTTTTACTGCTTTTTATAGCTTAGTTAATTTGTTTAATTAATTAAGGTTTTGTAATATTTAATTAGCTAAGATAGTTAATTATTTATTCGGTTTGTATTATTATTTGGACCTTCCGAGCGAGGGCAATTGTGTAATAAGTGTGCGTGGGTGTGTGTATGTCTTCCAACCCCACGTCTTTCTTCCTTTTATTTATCCGCTTTCAGTGGTTAGATTAGGGCATGTTTAAATTAGCACCCTTATGCTCGCATGTTTTGCATCCATTCATCTGTATTGCATGCACTGGGCTCGGCGCATCATACTAACTGCATAGTATTTCCATTCCAACTTGAATGCATGTATTGAGTTGTTGCATTTCACATGCCATTCTTAGATTAGCCGAGCCTATTCTAGTTGCATTCTGTATGTGTTGCATTAGCCATCTTAACATGAACTAAGATCATGCATTTGATTACTAACTAGTTTCTGTTTTGGCTTGGAGTACTAGGTAAGCTCTTATGCTTTAGCATCTTGCATGCGTGTGAGTGTTGCCACATTAGCATGCTTACCATGAGGCTATTTGCTTATGTGATATAACTGCCTGAATGCCTGTGGGTGAAGGTTGGATTATCTGAATTGGAATAATACATCGACTGTGAGTTTTACGCCCACTAGATAGTGGCAAAACCATGTTTTCTAAGCCCACCCGAGGGTGGCAAAATCTGCATTTTAAGCCTACTTGCGAGTAGCAAACCGCTTTAAAAAACAAACATGAAATGTTTTGTTCCAATTCAGGCGATCCAGTCTATACTTGTATGCTGTGCGCATCACATAGTAAATCTAGACTAAGTAACCAGAATAAGAACGCATAATGTTTTCAAAACTAGATATCATGGTTAGT
This sequence comes from Camellia japonica, assembly GCA_030407325.1. Lineage (NCBI taxonomy): Eukaryota > Viridiplantae > Streptophyta > Magnoliopsida > Ericales > Theaceae > Camellia > Camellia japonica. Next base: position 13,362,311 of record JAPPVO010000003.1, read on the forward strand.
AGAGGCCGATCTTTGATCGGCGAGCAGGGGTGCTCACGAAGTGACCTTCCCCAATCGTATCCAAGTTCCCGAGCCGAGACAACTTTGGTGATGATGGACACGTGGCCTTAGGCAATGAGTCAGGGTTTCCTAAATTCTCCAAAAACAAATATTTAGGTGGCGACTCTGTATCTAGCAAAGTAGTCCATGTTTGGCACTTCTTTCAAAAAAAATCTGTTTCCAAAAACGATTTGCCGGATTTGGACTCTTTGATGATTCATCGGTCTTGCATTGCACTCTGCGAGATTAGATACAAGACCGTGACATTGAGTCCTGAACTGTAGTGAGCCCAATTGAACAAAACGGGGGGGATTCCCTCTCGGAGCGTTCGGGGACGTCTACACCTTGTTTTGGTTTAAGCTCTTGGACCTATTTACATGCTTATTTTTGGCTTGACTTTAAACTACAAAAAGTTCTGATTTTGCATGCTTAACATGTTTGTTTAAGGTCTTGTTGGTATTGGGGGTGATCTACCCCCTTGAGTACCTTGTTTTGCCTTGTTTTGGGTCACCCCTTTAGGCTTTTGTTTTAGCCTTTGTTTGACCTTTCTACCACTGAATTCCAGAGGAATTTCAGTGGTGGAAAGTGTGTTTTGAGGTCTTAAATAGGAGAGGGTCATCCCCCTCTCCTTGTGTCTTGCATGCTTGTATAGATGGCTCATTGAAGTAGCATGTTTGTCTAGCATGTATTGGTTCCATTTCAGCAAGTTTTTGGTGTTATTTTAGCATGCCTCAACTCTGTTTTAGGTTGGTTTGATAGCATCTTGCATGCTTCACATACTCGTAGTGCAATCTTGCATGATAGCCTAACATGTATCATGTGTTTAGACCATCAATCTAGCATGTTTTGGCTCAACTCCAAGAAGCTTTTGTTCATGTTTTAGTATGCTCTAGCTTTGATTTGTGTTGTTTTGGTCATGCATGCATTGCTTTGTATAGCCATGGTTCAATCTAGCTCACTAGCTTTGAGTTTCCAGGCCACTAGCATGCATTACTTGGACTATTTTTATGATTTGGCATCATTTGAAATGTGATTTCAGTACATGTAGTGCAGTCATACACTTGCATTTGTCACTTTTTCAATGCTTTGTGGGGTTGATTCTTTATGCCTTAAGAATGAGCCATTGCGTATGCCATTTTGCCTAAGCTTGTAAGCTACCATATCAATGTGTATTTGGTCTCATTTTGCCATGATATAACTCTGATTTTTGTTGTTAAAGCCACCTCATGCTTGGTTTTGATAGGTGTAGTGTAATACTCCTTATTAGCCTTCCAAGTTCATGCTTCATGCTCTTCATGTTAGCTTGTTTTGGTGATGATCCATGCATGTTTTAGACTCATTTTGGCATGATCTAGGACTGTTTCGGGTTGCCTTGGTTATATGTTTCATGTATTGCATAGCTACGGTGTAAGTCCTTTGGCTAGCTTCAAGCTTTAAGCCCACTAGCATGCTTTGTTTGTCACATGTGCATGAGTTAGCATCCTTTGGAATGTGATTTCAGAGCCTATTTTATTGCCACACTCTCACATTTACTCACTTCCTCAATGCGCTTGAGAGTTGGTGCCTTCATGTTTTGTTTGTGAACCAACTGGCATGCGTGCTTGTATGTACTTTTGGACTCCATTTTCAGCATACTTTGGCCATTGTTTTGGCATGCATGAAGCTTATTTGTTGTTGGTTTGGTCCTTTAAGCGTTGCATTACATAGCCCTTGCCATTGCATGTTGTTGCATGCTCATGGTTATTTGCATGTTGTTGCATGTTCATGATGTTTAGCATGTTGATAGGTAGCATGTTGTTGCATACTTGGTACATTGCATGTTGTTGCATGCTTGTTGCATTATATGATTTTTGCATGCTTGTTACATTGCGTTGTGTGTGCGTGTCTTGCATTGCATTGTGTTTGGTTTAGGTGTTAGTCCAAACACGAGGAATGAGGAACGTTTCATACTCGAAGTGATGAAACGTGCCTCAATTCTCGGTCGCTGACCCTCTTGATCATGCATGACAGAGGTTAAGGCATTTATGTGTTTTTTTTTTTGTGCATTCATGTGATATTGACTTGTGCAACTCGGCCTCTTTGGCCATCATGCATTGAAATGCGTGATTGATGGCTCGAGAATCGAACACTACGCTCTTTTGAGCTTTGAACATGATAAGGAGTGTGGTTGCACACACATTTTCTTGCAAATACATTGCCATGCCTCTGTTTGTGCTCTGTTGCAGCAAAAGGAGAAGTTTACAGGAAGAAGTGGCCGATTGGCTATCAAGTGTGCCGATCAGCTATCAAAAATTGGCCGATAGCCTTAAAATTGGTCGATGACCATTATTCTTTGGCCGACTACCCCTCAGATGGTTCCTAAGGTAGGTCAGAAGCATTACAGAAGTTGGCTTAATTTTCAGAGGTGCAGAAGTGTGCAAACAGAGGCAACATGAGGCATGGTAACGGATTTCCGAGCGAGGCGATCGAGCATGCATCTTCGAACCCTTTGAACTGAGCTGAGGCTTTGTAATTTGTAATTAGCTTTACTTGTTAGTTAGCTTGTGAATTTGTAATTAAACTAGCTAATTTGTTAATTAGTTATCGTGTTGTAATAATTAGCTTAGTGTTAGCTAGTTATTCAATTTGATTATGTAATAATTAGTCTAATTAGATTATTAGATTAGTTAGAATAGCTTAGCGTACTTATTCGTACCCTCCGTCGAGAGGGCACAATTTTGTAATAAGTGTGCGTGTGTGTGATGCATGTCTTCCAACCTCCATTTCCTTCTCCCTTTTATTTACCTGCTTTCGATGGTTAGTTTTAGGGCATGTTTCAATTAGCATACTTATGCTTCACATGCGTGCATTCATTCATCTGTTTTGCATGCACCGGGCTCGACGCATCATACAAACTGCATTTGTATTTCAATACCAATTTAAATACATGTTATCAAGTTGCATTCATATGCTATCTTAGAATAGCCGAGCCTACTTAGTTGCATTTTGCATGTGTTGCATTAGGCATTTCAAACATAGCTAGGATCATGCATGATTACTAACTAGTTTTTGTTTTGGCTCGGAGTACACTGTAAGTGTTTATACTTTAGCATCCTTGCATGTGTGTAAGTGTTGCCATGATAGCATGCTTGCCATGAGGCTATTTGCTTAAGTGATTAATTGCTTGAATGCCTGTGGGTGAAGGTTGGATTGCTTGAATTGGAACAATTCATCAAAATGTGTGTTTTAAGCCCACTTGAGAGTGGCACAATCATGTTTTCTAAGCCTACTTGAGGGTGGCAAAATCCACGACTTAGCCTACTTACGAGTAGCACCTCTAAACCGTTTAAAAACAAACGAACATGAAATGTTTTGTTCCAACTTAGGCGATCTAGTCTATACTTGTATGCTGTGCGCATCACATAATAAGCTAGCTAATAAATCGGAATAAGAACACATGTGTTTTCAAAAACAACATATCATGCTTAGTAAAGGCCGATCTTTGATCGGGCGAGCGGGGGTGCTCATTGCATGACCTTCCCCTCTCGTACCCAAGTTCCCGAGCCGAGGCAACTTTGGTGATGACGGACATGTGGCCTTAGGCACGAGTCAGGGTTTCCTAAATTTTCCAAAACAAAATATTTAGATGGCGACTCTGTATTTGGCAAAGCAGTCCATGTTTGACACTTCTTTATTAAAATCAATTTTCCAAAATGATTTGCCGGATTTGGACTCTTTGGTGATTTATTGGTCTCACATCGCACTTTGTGAGATTAGATTCAGAACCGTGACACGAGTTCGAACTGTAGTAGCTAAAGAACAACGATTCGCGCCCTCACGCTCGGAGCGGAGTTCCGGGCGGTCTACACCTGTCCCTCTTAAAATGCTTTTTCATCAGCCGCCTGTACCTTGGCCTCCTTAGAGGCAAGGGCCTCTTGAAGCTTGGCCTCTATGTCAGCTGCCTTGGTCTTGGCTGTTTCAAGGTTGGCTCTTGCAGCCTCGGCTTCGTCATTGGCCGTTTTGGCTTTTTCCTCGGCCAAACTCTGAGCAACTTTGGCATCCTTAGCCCGGTCCATTAGAGCTCGATTGTTGGCCTTGACTTTATTGAGTGAGGATAGGAGTTTGGCTGCTTCCTTGGTCTTTCTTGCCAACTCCTTCCTCATCATCTCGGTTTTGACAACATATGAGTGAGCATACTGAATAGCTTGCAAGAAGTAAAACAGATTAGTGAAATTTTACTAAATATAGAAAGAACTGTAAAGGAATAAATATAAGAGGATTACCAAAACTGAGTGCTGCATCATGAGAGCAAAGTTCTCATACTCATGTAACTCGGCTATGCGGTTCATATCTTCTGGCAGAAGAACAGTCGTTGACAAGGCTGTGCCAACTTCAAGATTTGCCGCGTTGTCACCAGCAGTAAAGGGTCTGTCATCTACCATGACCTCGGGGGCCCAGGTCATATTGTGGCAGAAGCTTTGGCTACCCTCAGGTTGCTCAGACCTTGGCTTTTTGGATGGTTGGGAATCGGTTGCATCAACCTCGGCTGACCTTTTTTCGGCAGTTGTTTGACTTTTCTCCACCTCGGCCAATTTGGAGATTGGCACAGTGTCCTCAGATTCAATCTGAGTCACTATGGCCTTGGCCTTGGCCTTTTTTATTCTTTTTGGCTTTGGCTTTGGTTGTGTAGACGCGCCCCGAGGGCCTTCATGCTACAGTTCGGACTCAAATTGTCACGGTTCTGAATGTAGTCTCGCAAAGTGCAATGCAAGACTGATAAATCACCAAAGAGTCCAAATCTGGCAAATCGTTTTGGAAAACTGGTTTTTGAGAAAGAAGTTCCAAACATGGACTGCTTTGCCAGATACAGAGTCGCCACCTAAATATTTTATTTTGGGGAAATTTAGGAAACCCTGACTCGTTGCCTAAGGCCACGTGTCTGTCATCACCAAAGTTGCCTCAGCTCGGGAACTTGGGTATGATTGGGGAAGGTCATCTATGAGCACCCCCGCTCGCCCGATCAAAGATCGGCCACTACTAAACATGATATCTTGTTTTTGAAAACACATGTGTTCTTATTCCGGTTATTAGCTAGAATTACTATGTGATGCGCACAGTAAAATAAGTATAGACTAGATCGCCTAATTTGGAACAAGGCATCGCATATCAGTTTGTTTGAAAACGGTTTGAAGTTTGCTACTCGTAAGTAGGCTAAAATATGGATTTCAATGAATCGTTCCAATTCAAGCAATCCAACCTTCACCCACAGGCATTCAGGCAGTTATATCAACTAAGCAGTTAGCCTCATGGCAAGCATGCTATCATGGCAATCAATGACATGCATGCAGTATGCTAAAGCATAAAAAGCTTACCTAGTACTCCGAGCCAAAACAAAGAACTAGTTAGTAATCAATGCATGATCCTAATTCATGTTAAGATGACTAATGCAACACATACAAAATGCAACTAGAAATAGGCTCGGCTATTCTAAGATGGCATATGAGATGCGATAATTGATACATGTATTCAACTTGGAATTGAAATACAATGCAGTTAATATGATGCGCCGAGCCCGGTGCATGCAAGATAGATGAATGTATGCAAACATGCGAAGCATAAGTATGCTAGTTTGAAACATGACCTAAAAGTAACCAACGAAAGAAGGTAAGTAAAAGGAAGAAAGAAATGGAGGTTGGAAGACATGCACACACACACGCACACTTATTACAAAACTCGCCCTCTCGACGGAGGGTCCGAATAAATAATACAAATCAACTAACTAACTAACTAACAAGCTAATTAATTATTACAAAACCGAATTGAATAACTAGATACAACTAATTATTACAACAATTAACTAATTAACAAATTATTAATTATTACAAATTGATGCTAACTAACAAGTAAGCATGAAAAATAAGCTGCTCCAGCTCTGTTCGAAGAAGGAGAGGATGCATGCTCGGATGCCGCCCCGAAAAGCTTTCCGGTTGCTCTTTAGAGGCTCTGTTTGCAGGGTGTCCTCAAGGAATTCCTGCTGAACCTTACCAAAAACATGCTGGGGAGTGCATCAGTGGCCTGCCGGCCATGGGGAGCCACTGCCGACCACAAATGAAGTGGTGCTGGCCAACAACAAGGCACTGCCGGCCATCTGCAAGGCATTGCCGGCCACTGATGTGCTGGGACACCAAGCTGCAGTAGAGCACAAAACAGAGAAAATGGAGGGTCTCCCAAGGATATGTACCCATTATGCCACTCCATATTATCTCAAAACATCAAGGGAGAGGCATAGTCGGATCCGCGACCATCAATCACGCATCCCGATGCATGATGGCCAAAGATCCAACTTGTGCGAACCAATATGAAATGAATGCACAAATAAACACATAAATGCCTAGAACTCTATCATGGATAGTCAAGAGCATCGGCGACCGAGAATTGAGACACGTTTCATCACTTGAAGTATGAAACGTCCCTCGTTTCTCGTGCTCGGATTAACACTTAATCCAAACAACAATGCAATACAAGCATGGCATACATGCAATATGACTTAAACATGCAATGCAATAATCTGAGCATGCAACAGGCATATAAGCATGATGCGAGGTAACAACCTTGAACAACATGATAAAATGCAACATGAACAGATAAACATGCAACAATATGTAAAGATGGAGCAAGCATACAACAATATGCTAGTCAAGCATGCAACAACATGCAAAGGAGATGGACTTACACTAAAATGGACAGCTCTCAAATAGGCCCAAATCAGTGGCCATAAGTGATGAATTGATAGTACGAAAAGCATGAAAAGGCAAGGCAAACATGCATGCCAATTGACTCAAGAATTAAGGCATAAAGATGCAACTCTTAAGCACACTTAAAGAGTGAAAAGCATGTGAGTATGACAATACTACATGCTCTGAAATGATGTTAGGAATGATGCCAAATCACACACATAACACAAGCATGGCATGCATGAAGCTCAAAAGCTAAGAACTAGCAAAGGGACTTAAGCCATGGCCATACAAAGCTAGCCCCAAAGGGCTAAGGGAACCTAAAACAGTCCCAAGGCAGGTCCAAACAAGACCAAAAACAAGCTCGAAGCTAGCTAACACAAGCTAGAACACAAGGCCAAAAGTATGGAGCATGCAAGGCTACAAAAGAGGCAATGCACTACACCTATTGAAACCAAACATGGCATGACTTGGACAGCATAAAACAGAGTTACATCATGGTATAACAAGACCAAAAATGCACTGATATGATGAGCCAAAGGCTTAGGCTTAATGACATGCACAAAAGTTCATTCTTGAGGCATAAAGAGCCAAAGCTCCAAAGCATTAAAAGCATGTCAAATGCAAGTGTTTGGCCACATTTCATGGACTGAAATAACACTTAGAATGATGGTAAAGCATGCAAACATCACATGTATGGCATGGTAGGGGTCTCAAAACCCAAGACTAGCCTAAGTATTTACACTATAGCTATACAAAGCATGAGTGATATGGCCATGACAGCCTAAAACAGTCCTAGGACAGCCCAAAACAAGGATAAAATCATGCTGGAGCAAAGCCAAAACATGCTAGGATGATGAGTCAAAACATCATGCACATAAAGCTAGTAAGCAAGATTTGTTCTACAAATATATGGAGCATGCAAAGGATGACCAAACCCACTTTAGACAGAGTCATGACATGGCAAAACATCACCAAAAACATGCTGAAATGGACTCAACATAAGCTAGAATGACATGTCAAAGCATGAAGCATGTGAAGCTAGTTTAAGGGATTTACACTACAAGTGTAAGATGCATGCATGGAGTGACAAAACCAACCCAAAAAAGATCTAAGGCATGGTAAAACATCACCAAAAACCTACTGAAATGGAGCCAACACATGCAAGAAAAACATGCTACTTTGTAAGGCTATGAATGGGATTACACTACACATACAAGATGCATGCAAAATATGACCAAACCAGCCATGGAAAGACTTAAGGCAAGTCCTAAAAGTCACAAAAAATGGCCTGAACCAAGCCTCAAAAATACATAGAGGCATGCTCCTTTGGAAGGCCAAAAATGTAAGTAAACAAACACACAAAGAGAGGGGGCCACCCCCTCTGATTTGAGGCCTCAAAACCTCATGCCTACCACTGAAAATCCACTGGATTTCAGTGGTTAGAAGGCCAAACCAAGGCTAGCTCAGAGACCTTAAGGCATGGCTCAAAACAAGGCCAAACAAGGCCAACAAGAGGGTTGAAGACCCTCAATAGCCAAAAGACCTTAAACAACCACCAAAAGCACTTAAAAACAAGACTTTTTTCAGTTGAAAGCAAGGCCTAAATCAATATGAAAGAATGGCCAAAATGAGATACAAAAAAGTGCTAAAATGGGGAAAATACTCACCCTTGAAGACCAACTTCGAAACCAGCAACTTTAGGGGGTAAAACCTCACTTTCAGAGATCAAGAAGTCCACCCAAGAACCTCAGTCCAATGGTGGTGGTGTATCTCTATGTGTTGTAGTGTAAAAGTGCAAGGTAAATGGACTAAAACACAACAATATAGAGAGAGAGCAAGAAATATAGAGAGAGAGAGAGAGAGAGAGAGAGCTATATCTCTTATAAAAGTGCTGAACCTCCTCTAAGGAGAGAGGCTCTCTCCTTATATAGAAGGAAAACAATGCAAAGCTTCTTCAAGAAGCTTGGCAAGAGCTTCATCCCTCCATACACGTGTATGGAGGGCAGATAACCGGATTCCAGCTGGCTCAAAAGATCTGGAGTAAAACCAGCTGAGACAGGGGGTGTGCCGGCCATCAGTGATGGCCGGCAGTGGCTCACTGATGGCCGGCAGGCTTCATCAGTGGCCGGCAGAAACAAAACCATGGCCGGCAGTACCAGAACATGGCCGGCAGTGCACCAGGAGAAAGGTACAGAAAGGACCAAGTCAAGGTCCAAAAAAGGGGCAGAAAGGATACAGGGTCTGGAAAACTCGAACCTGTGACGTTCCGCCGCGAAAGTCGAATGCCCGACGAGCAATCAAACTCGTGTCCGGATGTACCTGCAAGCACAACAAGTCTTGAGGACGGTCAAAAATGGGGTGTCTACAGTTGCCCTCTTCGACAGAACTCGAAAGTCACAAAGTGACGGGAGTGAGTGTCAAAACCCAGAGACGACCCATTTTTAACAAGGCCGAAGACTCAGGCAGACAATCAATATAAGCATGCAGAGATGCGCCCGTAGGCTGGGGCATAATGCAAATGATATGCAAGATGCAAGAGCATAACTTACAATTATGCAAAGAGAAAACTGTAATGAAGCAGTTATGCAAAATAAATGCAACATTTTAAGCAAGTGAATGAGAAATAACAGTCCTACATGTTTCAACAGAAAAGATGTAAGAAAATTATGCAATTCTCACCATGTTTCACGCGGAGTGAATACAATACCGTCCGGCTCGTCTAGTCGTGTCGACTCCAAATGAACCGTACATACAATATCGTGCCTGTAAAAGAAAGAAACTCAACAGGTACGATATCGTTAGAAACATGCATAGTAATTCAAGTGAAAAATGCGTGACAACGCAAGTCGAGGAGTGCAAAACAATGCAATCCTGTGGGTGCGAGACAACGCGAGTGGAACATGCGTGACAGCGCAAACAGTGAAACATGCGCAACAACGCAAGTAAAGAAGATAAAACATGCGTAACAGCGCATATTAAGAAAATAAACGTGCGTAACAGCGCAGGTTAAAAGATATGACATGCGAGACAACGCAGGTTAAAGAAATAAAACATGCGTAAAAGCGCAGGCTTAAAGAAAGAAAATATGCGAGACAACGCAAGTAAAACAAATAAAACATGCGATACAGCGCAAATAGAAGAAATAAAACATGCGTGACAGCGCAAGTTAAAGATATGAACATGCGAGACAACGCAGGTTAAACAAGTAACACATGCGTGATAGCGCAAGTAGAAGAAATAAAACATGCATAAAAGCACAGGTTAAAGAGATAAACATGCGTAACAGTGCAGGTTAAAAGAAGAAGAGCATGCGTAACAGCGCAAGCAAAAACATGCGTAACAGCACAAGTAAAGATGTAGACATGAGTAACAGCGCAAGTAAAACAGTAGACATGCATAACAGCGCACATAACCTGCGTAACAGCCCAAGTTAGGGTAATAGAAGTGCGTAACAGCGCACCGTGACCTGCGTAACAGCGCAAGTTAGAAAATAGAAGTGCGTAACAGCACACATAACCTGCGTAACAACGTTGGAAAATAGAAGTGCGTAACACCGCACATAACCTGTGTAACAGCGCAAGTTAGAAAATAGAAGTGCGTGACAGCGCACATAACCTACGTAACAGCGCAAGTTAGGAAACAGAAGTGCGTAACACCGCACATAACCTGCGTAATAGCGCAAGTTAGAAAATAAGTGCGTAACAGCGCACAATAACTTGCGTAACAACGCACATAACCTGCGTAACAGCGCAAGTTAGAAAATAAGTGCATAACAGCGCACAATAACCTGCGTAACAGCACAAGTTAGAAAATAAAAGTGCGTAACAGCGCACATAACCTGCGTAACAGCGCAAGTTAGAATAAAGGGGTGCGTAACAGCGCACATAATCTGCGTAACAGCGCAAGTTAAAAAATAGAAGTGCGTAACAGCGCACAATAACCTGCGTAACAGCACAAGTTAGGAAATAGAAGTGCGTAACACTGCGCATAACCTGCGTAACAGCACAAGTTGGAAAATAGAAGTGCGTAACATCGCACATAACCTGCGTAACAGCACAAGTTAGAAAATAAGTGCGTAACAGCGCACAATAACCTGCGTAACAGCGCAAGTTAAAAAAAGATAAGTGCGTAACAGTGCACATAACCTGCGTAACAGCCAAGTTAGAAAATAAGTGCGTAACAGCACACATAACCTGCGTAATAGCGCAAGTTAGAAAATAAGTGCGTAACAGCGCACATAACCTGCGTAACAGCACAAGTTAGAATAAAGGGGTGCGTAACAGTGCACATAACCTGCGTAATAGCGCAGGTTAAAAAATAGAAGTGCGTAACAGTGCATAATAACCTGCGTAACAGCGCAAGTTAGAATAAGGGGTGCGTAACAGCGCACGTAACCTACGTAACAGCCAAGTTAAAAAAGAAGTGCGTAACAACGCGATTAACAAGCGTAACAGTGCAAGTTAATAAGGGTGCGAAACAACGCGATTAACAAGCGTAACAGCGCAAGTTAATAAGGGTGCGAAACAACACGATTAACAAGCGTAACAACGCAAGTTAATAAGGGTAATGCGAGATGCAAAACAATGCAAGTTTGGATGAGATGAAAAAACAGTGCGGGTTTAATGAGATGCAAAACAATGCAGGTTTGAATGAGATGTAAAACAATGCACGTGAGAGATGCAAAACGATGCAGGTTTGAGATACGCAATATAATGCATGTTTGAATTAGATGCAAAACAATGCACGTGAGAGATATCCAAAAAAAAGCATGATATAGGTATGCAAGATAATGCATGTGAGATATGCAAAATAATGCAAATTAAACTAGATGCAAGACAATGCAAATATAACTAAATGCAAGACAATGCAAATATAACTAGATGCAAGGTGATGGAAATATAACTAGATGCAAAATAAATGCAAATATACTTAGAATGGGTGTTTAATATAACAAGCGAATGTTAGGTGATAATAATCAAAAGAATGCCTAATAAAGACATCTTGAAAGAGGGCTTCCGATTTACCTCCCGGAAGGTTTGGGATGCATCAAAAGGATACACCTCGTATGCGTTGATGGGCGATGACCATTGTACATTGAGGATATGA